>JARHVA010000488.1:1787500-2037500 GCA_037957365.1 Torreya grandis
ATATTTGTAATATTGCTTATGAATTCTAGTTTTTTCAAAAGATTTGATGTCAAGAGGATAAGTATGGTATTCAATAAAATGAATGATATTATTGTACCATGTGCTCTATCAAATAGTGATAGTCTTGATGTGACATACAAGAGAATTATTTTTGGCTGGTAATGAAAATGGTGATTTGCATATGTTAATGAGAAATTATGAATAATGAATTGCTTGATGAGGGTGAAAAAGAGAAGCAAATGAAGTAAGTTAATTGACTATAACATTTTACTCTTGTGGAATTGGTTCTATGGTGAAGGATTTGAATTATTTAGCAAGAGTGGTGGAAATTTGATGATATGCAATAATATATTCACTTTTCTATTCACATTCACCATTGACTTGATGAAAAATGAGTTTTGAGTCACCTAAATCATGTAGATAAAGGATATCTAAATCGATGGTAGATTACATGCCTAAAATGAGAGATTCATACTTAGCCATGTTATTATTAACAATAAGTTTAATTAAAAAGTAAGAGGTATGATATTGCCATGGGGGTCAGCTAAGACACATCCTTCCCTAACTCCTTAAGGACATTTAGATCCATCAAAATGAAGTGTCTAGGAATCCTCATGAAAATCAATTGTAACTTTAGGTATTTTTTCAATTATGACTTTGGATTTCAATTTATAAATTAAAGTATTGGGTTCATCAAGATGATTTTCTTTGAGGTCAATTATAAAATTATGAAAATAATCTTTAAGTGAAATAGCTTGATTAAGGCCTTCCATATAAAGGATTGCTTTATCAAGAAGAGTATCTTGAAGATGAGAAGTGACTAGTATAGGTGTGGTAACAAGTTGATTTGTAATTACTTAGTCTTTGACTAATTTTTACACAATGATGTGTACATTGAATTCCATTAAGAGGACCATCCATTTTATAATTCTATCACCAATTAAGAAATATTTAGAGAAAAAATGATGTAGAGGGTCAAAATGGATGATGACATAAGTGGTTTGATAAAGAGACTTGTAACATTAAGGACCCTAGAGAACTCACCCTCTCCAAAAGAAATTGGGTTAATGATTTGCATATAAATATCATCTTGTAAAGGTTATTTATGAAAAAAATAAAAATGGACCTACCTTCCCATAATGTGTTCCCTATTCTTCAGGACCCCTTATAAAAATGCTAGTTTATTACTAAGATTCAGTAATTGAGTGAGAATATATATATATATATATATATATATATATATATATATATATATATATATATATATATATATATATATATATATATATATATATATGAAATTAATATACCTCCTACCCTAGTCTACTAACCTACTATACCCAATGGACCTTGGATCTATCATGAGGCCAACTATGGAGTTTGAGCTTCAATTAGGATAGGATATGCGCCTGATAATAATTATGTCTTTTGGTGTGATTTTGACTTTTGGATATTTTTATAAATTTTTTTGATTTGGATTTTAAATTTTAATGAATTTTTTGATTCATCCTCTATATAATTTTTTAAGAACCAAACATGGGTGTTGAAAATGACTATCACTATAAAACTTATATTTGGTGGATAAGAAGAAAAAATTAGAGAGCATGGTGTTTAAGACTCTTCTACTCGCATGTTAGATAAGGGTGTGATCTAAAAATTGATCTTGGTTTGATAATAGTGAGATGGAATAGGAGAGAGGATGGAAATAATAATGTAATGATTGAGATATCTCAAATCATAAAAAATGTGCAATTTTAACATGGTAAAACGACATGTAAGTGTGAATCATCATCATCATAATAAATGGTGTATGTGAATGGAGACATGATAATAGATTGTTTCATATTACCATAAAATAATTTCACATAATTTAATATATATGAAGAAAAAACTCTTGACTATTAGCTTCTTTTTATGGGAAGACACTTAGCCAAGGTTGGAGACAAAATCAATTTATAAAATGAAAATTTGTGAGGAAGGCTTGGTCCTATTTGAGATATTACATTGTAAATCATAATAAAAACCAAAAATATGGAGGGTTTTAAAATTAAATAAGGGTATTTTATGTAGAAGGCCTAGTCTTATCCAAGATCTTAAAATGAAACTCACAAAATAAAAACCAATGAGGTGTAAAAAGTGGTGAGGTTTTAAAAGCAAGAAACTAGAGACTGAAAAGAGACTTGCAGGTTGAAATACAAAATAATATAAATATATTATTTCAGAATAGATGGGCCCTATCCATAGTATTATAATGCAAACTCATGAAATAAATAATATATGTGAAGTATTGTAGATAGACTAGAGGACAACAATAAGAACTAAGGTCTCTAAAATTGATGCACCTTAGGAAGCTTTTAAAAAAATTGAAAGAAGTGTTAGCACCAAAAAATATATAAATATCTAAAAGACATGTAAGATAGCCATAATATTTAAAAATGGAAATTATTTAAGAAAAATATTTCTATAAAAATTGAGCATTATTTGGTTTTTAAAAAATATGTCCTTCGATAGTTTGTAATATGTAGATACTAGGTCCAAGAATGTATTTGACCAAACAAGGACCCCACCACTTTTGGTTTTACTTACATTATTTGTCATTGGTATAATCTAATTTAAGGATTAAATCACTAACATTCAAGGTTTAAAAATTGAACTTTTTTTAATGTTGTTTGGAAATTCAAGCTTTAAATTTTTAGTTATATTGAAAAACACCCATATGATGCTTATCAAGAAGGTCTAAAGCATGAAGGTGGGTTTCATGGAGTTATTCATCAGGAATGATGAATGGAAAATTTGTGAATGATTAATAATTTGCCACATAATTATTTATTGTCTTGATTTTTGAAATTTCCACCATTATCAAAAATAATGGTGTGAGGAATTCCAAAATGATAAATGATTTGATTAAGTATGAATTTGGATATATTGATACCATAAAATTTTAAGGGGCATGGATCAAACCCATTTA
Source organism: Torreya grandis (assembly GCA_037957365.1). Taxonomy (NCBI): domain Eukaryota; kingdom Viridiplantae; phylum Streptophyta; class Pinopsida; order Cupressales; family Taxaceae; genus Torreya; species Torreya grandis. Next base: position 1,790,469 of record JARHVA010000488.1, read on the forward strand.
TTAAAATATTTGGTGATTTCAATGATGAAGACATGGCCATATTGAGAGTGAGGTAAATTACCAATGAGATATAACCCCCACATGGAAAAAGGCCAAGAAGATTATAATGTTTGAATCTTAGCAAGAAGAGAGTGAATAAGATAAACATGAATTTGGTAGGGATTACACTTTTTAGTGAACGTTATGGCATATTTTTCAAGAGTGGCCAAAAGTATCCCATGAATAAGCATTTGTGGGATGTAGTGTGTCTGCTATAGTGACCAACACAAGGTATGTTTGCATATTTAGAATGAAATGAACCTCATCTTGATTAAAAATTAGGAAAAGGTACCTTTGACATTGTGATAATATAGGATGTCATATCATATGACATATTTACAATATTGCTTGTGAATTCTATTTTTTTTAGAAGATTTGATATCAGGAGGATAAGTATGGTATTCAATAAAATGAATGATATTATTGTACCATATGCTCTGTCAAATAGTGATAGATTTTATGTGACATATAAGAGAATCATTTTTGGCTAGTAATGAAAATGGTAATTTGCATATGTTAATGAGAAACTATGAATAATTAAGGGCTTGATGAGGGTGAAAAAGAGAAGCAAATAAAGTAAGTTAATTAACTATAACATTTTACTCTTGTGGAATTGGTTCTATGGTGAAGGATTTGAATTATTTAGTAAGAGGGGTGGAAATTTTATGATATGCAATAATATTTTCACTTTTATATTCATAGTCACCATTGACTTGATGATAAATGAGTTTTGAGTAACCTAAATCATGTAGATAATGGATATCTAAATTTATGGTGGATTACATGCCTAAAATGAGAGATTCATACTTAACCATATTATTATTAACAACTAAGTTTAATCAAAAAGTAAGAGGTATGATCATGCCATGGGGGTCAGCTAAGACACATCTTACCCTAGCTCCTTAAGGACATTTAGATCCATCAAAATGAAGTGTCTAAGAATCCTCATGAAAATCAATTGTAACTTTACATATTTTTTCAATTATGACTTTGGATTTCAATTTAGAAATTGAAGTATCAAGTTCATCAAGATGATTTTATTTTAAGTTAATTATAAAATTATGAAGATAATCTTTAAGTGAAATAGCTTGATTAAGGGTTTAAATATAAAGGATTGCTTCATCAAGAAGAGTATCTTGAAGATGAGCAGTGACTAGTATAGGTGTGGTAACAAGTTAATTTGTAATTACTTGGTATTTAACTAATTTTTGCACAATGATGCATAAATTTAATTCCATTAAGAGGACCATCCACTTTATAATTTTATCACCAAGTAAGAAATATTTAGAGAAAAAATGATGTAGAGGGTCAGAATGGATGATGACATAAGTGGTTTGATAATGCATGTAATGTCAAAGTTTTTCAACTGTAAAATAAACAGTGAGATAATCATGTTTTACTTTGGTATAACATGTCTCATAGTATATTAAAACATGAATAATATAATATATGTCATATTCACAAATTGCTTCAACTTGTTGTGAAAGCATTGCCCCAATTGAAAAGGGGGTAGAGGAAGTGTACAAGATGAGAGGATGATCATTGGAAGGTGGTCAAAGAGTGGAAGGATATAGTTATGATTATTTCACATTGTTGAATGCTTTTTTACATGAATCAATCCATTCCATAGTAATACCTTTCTTGAAAATGGAATTAATTTAATAAAATGGTAAACCATCTCGAGAACGAATTGTTGAATTGACCCAAATTTACCAAGGTATGTTTGTATATTTAGAATGGAATGAGGAATAGGCATGTTAAGAATGGTTCTAATTTTATCAAGATATACATCTATACCGCACAAAGATACTAAGAATCCTAAGATTTTTCTTGAAATGACATTGATAACACATTTGTAAGGATTAAATATAACTTTGTATTTGATGAGGTGATAAAAATGATAGTGAGATCATGAAGATGATTTTCATGATGATTGGATTTAGCCATAAGATCATCTAAAAAAGTTTTGACTATCTTATGAATGAGATCATGAAAGATATAGGTCATTTCATGTTGATAAGTGGCATCATCATTTTTAAGACCAAAGGGAATTTTAACATAGCAATAGGTGCCCCATTTAGTGGTGAAAGTGGTTTTATGTAGATATTTAGGAGTGATATGAATTTGATTATTCTTGATAAATATCCCATGAGAGATAACATTTCATATCCAGTGGTGGAATCAACAATGGCATCAATTGATGGTAAAGGAAAATTATCTTTGGGACATGTTAATTTAAGATTATGAAAGTCGATATAGATGTGAATAACCATGGTGAATTTTTTATGCACACGCACACGAATAATGTTGGATACTCATTCGAAGTAGTCTATGGATTTGATGAATTTGGCATCTAAAAGATTAATGATCTCTTTACGACATTATGTAGAAATATCATGAGGACATTTATGTTGATTTTGATGCACATATTTTTCATTAAGATAGGTAATGTTATTATGGAATACAATGCTATGATTAATACTGGGCATGCCATCATATGACCATGTGAAATATTCATGATATTTACTAAAAAATAGATAAAATTATCATGTTTGATAGGGAAAAGTTATTTGGAGATGAGAATAGGTAGAGGAACAATAGTGGTTCCATAATTAATTACAATAATTAACTCAATAAGCATTTCATTTCTATCTTGGAAATGATATGCAGTAGGAGGAAATATGGAAACATGACATGTTTTAGGATCAATACTAGTGCTGAAATTGTTAAAAAAAGGAGTATTTTTCTCAAAGTGACCAAGTTTATGATGTTGGAATGGGAGTTGAGTTTCATGAGCATGGGTTAGTTCTAAAATAAATTCATCATTAGGGAACATGGGTAAAGGTCCACAATATTCAACATCAACTTCAAGATCCAAAATTTGATTTCTATGATGATCAAATCTGAATGTATTTGTTGAATAGCTATAGATTATGCATCTTGTGTAACCATAATTTGGATAATGATACTATTTAGTATTAGGGTTAAGGATATAGAAATGATAGGGCACAAGGGTGAATATTATATTTATAACAATCTAATTAAGTATTAAACTTAGATATACCATATACTAAATTTATTAAATTAAGATAAGCTATTAATGAAAATTACAACTAAGATATGTATAGAAATGACATATAAAAAAATTACTTAGTGAGTTATCATGCTAAAATAGTGATGGATCTAGAATATGTTGAAAGTAGACATGAAGATAGTACTAAAATAATCATCATATTCTAGATCTGGTGCCTCTAGTTCTCTAGATAGTAACATCAACTTTGGAAGGTTATGTTGACATTAGTGTAGTGATTCAATACTAGTGTCCTATAACTAAAAAGGGATGTGATACTTGGATGCTTTTGGGTTTGACTTTGCCTTTGATATGGTGTGTTCAGATTTGGGTCATGGACTACCACTCCTCATGAAATGGCAAAACCCTAGCCTTCCATCTTCAATGGAACCTTTGTAAAAATGTATTAATGGGTACATGATGTCAATTTGAAGCACAATAACCCTAATTTCAAAGGGCATTGCTTACATATAAAATAATCCAAAGAGGGCCTCAGACTTATTTAGTTCTCCCTTTCATGTTGGCTTGTGTGTGAATCATGCAATGTGTGTAAAGTAAGTATAATAGTGACCTAGATTTTAACTTGGTAAATATGACCTTATGACTACTAATTCAATACTTTAGAATTGTACGTAGATTGTTTTTTTGACTTCTATCATAATAGGGCATAATAGGAAAGCTTTTTGATAACTTGAGTGCTTCTTAAATGCTCTTTTGGTCTTTTACTAGATTTTATAGGTGTGAAATGAATGAGGGTTGATATTGTATTTATACCAATCCGATCAAGAGATAAATTGCATTAGATCACTTAGGATGACCATTTTAATACATTTCATTTGAAAATTGGATGACTTTAAGGCACTAGACACTTACGTTAGGTTAGGACAATAACATCAACACTTCTATCTAGCCTAGATGTTAGTGTTCAAGAAGCAAGAATGTAGGTACAAGCTTAAAACTTATAGAGGTGTAAGATAAGTATATTTTAAGCATTCTAGGCAAGATAGGTTGTTTATGTCATCAATGTAAGGCTGATTAGACTAAGATATAGGCCAAGGGGCACAAGTTAGAGCATATGTGAGGCTTGTGGAAGTAAGGCATGTGTATGACTAAGAGGAACATACAAGGCCTATATTTTCCAAGTGTACAAGAATGAGATGCTACATAATCACAAAATATCATCTACATTTTCCCCCCATTTAATGTAGTAATTAAATTTCTAGTTTAGATGAAAGATACAAGTACTCATGTCTGCATACACACCTTATATTTGATTGAGTTGAATTTGAGTGTTTTATAGGTGACTAACCTATGACAAAGAACATGCTATAGTGTAAAATTAGTGCATATAATATTTAACTAAAAGTACCTAAAAATATTGGAATTGAGAGAACAAGGTTTAAGAGTACACTTGTATCTTGATATATGTAACTACTTTGCATATTGACAATTTGTTTTATAAAAGATGTATCATTGTAAGGATTTGAAATTGAGATTAGGATAAATATAGATAAATCTATAAAGTTCATATATTTGAGGAGATAGAGAGAGAGAAAGATTGGAAGACACTATTATACTCAAATTTTGCTTTATTTCCTCAAGAAGAAAGAGTAAAACTAAAAAGAAAGGTAAGGTTGGTAGAACCTAGATTTGGTTTACACTCCATGATCTAGATAGTTTTGATAAATCCTCTTTGGATTGGGAGGAATGACCTAAAAATAAGAAATAACTCAAAAAATGGTTGATGAGTTAGTTAGGAAGGTGGATTGTCTAGCAAGCTAGATCCAAGAAGTACATAACTTCTTTGGAGGCTGTTAATCCACATTTTATGACAAGTTAGTGATGATAAAAGAAGGTTGTATAACATAAATTAAAGTACTTAATTTAGGTGAAATAAATACTATTTAAAATAAATGCTTAGATTAACAAGATAATAGTTAAGTGAATATTAAACTGTTAAAAGAAGGTTCAAGTCATGGTCCAGTTCATGTTTCTAGTCTATATTATGATATGGGCCAAGAAAAAAGGTTTTAGTTGAGGTTGATAGGTGTTAGGTCCTTACCATTTTTTGGTCTAATGTCAATCATCAGTGGTCAAGCTAACCATCAGTGGTTGAGTTGACTGTCGGTGGTTAAGCTGACCATCAGAAATTGAGTTGATCATCAGTGGTTGAGCTAACCATCAATGGTTAAGCTAACCATCAGTGGTTAGATAGATCATTAGTGATCATAGAGATCATTGATAGTTATTGTTGGTCTGGTCTAGGTCAAACAACTCAGTTGGGTGAGGTTGATTGATTTGGTTCAAGGTTGGTTTTGGTTAGCTACTGGTTGTGAGACAGAGGGTGAGTCTCAAAAGGGTCCAACTCAAAGGTTGAATGCTTAGATGGTCAAGAGGTTAAGGATTAGGTGCAAGGTGAAAGGTTAAGGTTAAAATTAAATAATTGAAATAGTACTTAATGTGTGGCTAATGGTTGGTTATTGATGGTTGATGCTAGTTTGTTGAGAAGCCTTATTGGAAGTACCTACATAAAAAATTGATGATTGCTACTGATGTTCTGATATTGATGATCTATGTACCTATTCTTCCTTGAAGTTCTCCCCCTTTTGCCTCTTCTTCCCTCTTTTTATAGGAAAAGGGGAGAGGCTCAAAAAAATGTTAAATAATAGGTTCAATAGGTTGTGCTAAAATTAACTTGATCATGTATTGACTCGCACAAGATAATTATAAAAATCAAGTTGTAGTTGATGTTGGAGTTAAATGTTTAAGAGATAGACACTTGACCATCATTGGTCAAGCTGACCATCGATGGTCAAAGGTCAAAGGAAAGGCTAGTTAAAAGTGTGGGTTTAGCCAATTAGAGGTTTGATAGGGAAAACCTGACCATCGATAGTTAGGGTGACCATCAGTAGCTAGACCATTGACCATCGACAGTCGAGGGTGAAGGTTAAAGTTAGGTCAAAAGGTGGGTTTAGCTAGTAGGTCAATTTGACTAGAGTTAGGTCTAGTTTACAATATAAAGGTTAGGCTTGGATCCTTAAGGGGTCCTAAGGTGGTCTAACGGTACTTTGACATCTATAATCATAGTGTGCAATTTTTTAGTGTCTATATTTTTCCCTTTTTATTATGTAGTTTGTATTAACAAGCTACAAAACAAAAATAGATTGTGGGTCAAAGGTTCAGTTGAAGGTCATGCTACCTCAAGCATAAGAGGAGATGTTCCCCCTTAAATCAAGAGTTGATGAGGTAAAATGAAATTAGGTATAGGTTTGATGAGTGGGTAAGTGGGTGAAAAAAGGTTGGGTATGATAGGTTGGTAAAAATTTGGGCATTAAAACACAAAAAGGTACATAAAATGTGACTAAGTATGATAGTCAAGATTGTGCATGTATAATATTACCATGATAAGTAAAAATTAAGGTCAGTGCTAAGGGATAAATGACTAGTGTACCATGTGACTATATTTAGGCATGGTAGTTAGGTACACCTATGAATCTTCTAAACAAGGTCAGTGTTTCCATGGGTATCCAAGGTAGGAAGTGCTCTTGTGGAAAACATAAACTGGTTAGGTGAAGTCACATGTATCTAAGGTAGGAAGTACTCTTAAGAAGACATAAGTAGGTAAGTAGGTCATGTGTGAGGTGGTGTGAGTTTAAAAATATCCAAGAATGGACATGTAGTTGGTGCGATCAAAGAGACCAAGGTAAGATAATCAAAAAATATGTGAAAGGTTGGGCTAAATGGCCATGTCTAAGTGAGGTAGAGAAAGGTGATCTTTGACAGGTCAATGGTTGATGGAGAAGGTAATCTCCAATGGTTGGGTTGGTTGAGAAAAATAGCTTGGTTGTGGAGAAAGGTAATCTCCAATGGTTCAATGGTTAAGGGAGAATAAATTACTCCCTAATGGGTTGGATAAAAAGGTCAAGGTTGGTGGATAAAGGTGATCTCCTAGTTGGGTGGTGCAAAATTTTATGGAGAAAGGGTGGTCTCCAAGAAGGTCAAAGGTTACTTGGTCCAACGTTGGTGGAGAAAGGGTGATCTCTAATGGTTGGGTTGTAGAGAAAGGTGATCTTTGATGGTTAGCTGGTTCAAAAGGTTATGGAGAAAGGGTGATCTCTAAAAAGGTCAAAGGTTTCTTGGTTCAAGGTTGGCTAAAGAAAGGATAATCTCTAATGGTTGGTTGGTTGAGGGAGAATAAACTACTCCCCAATGGGTTGGCTCAAAAGGTCAAGGTTGGTGGAGAAAGGAAATCTCCAAAGGGCCAATAGTTAGTTGAAAGGTTGATGGAGAAAGGTAATCTCCTTAATAGGTGGTTGGTTGTTCAAAAAGGTTTGGTTGGTTGGTCGAGAGAGAATAAGCTACTCCCAAATAGGTGGGTTGGTTGGAAAAAGGTGATCTCTGATGGTTGGTTGGAGAAAAGTAATCTCCAATGGTTGGGATTATGGAGAAAGGTGATCTCCAAAGGTTAAAGGTTTAAGGAGAAAGGTGATCTCCAAAGGTTAGGTTGGGTTAAAAGGTCAAGGCTTGGTGGAGAAAGGTGATCTCCTGGTTGGTTGTGTGGTGTTCAAATAGGTTTCCCAATTTGGTGTACCACTTGGTTTGGCAAAAAGATGCCCCATTTTGGTGAAAGGGTACAAAATTTTCTAGTTGAAGGTTCAAAAAATTTTAAAAATGGAAGACATACATCTTGATAAGTGGCATGAAAGGTAAAAGGAGCCTAAATGCTCTGATTAACAAACACCATAATGATAATATGGGTGGACTTACAAACATAAACCCTTCATGCTTTACATTGTTGTTAGTTTATTGGTTAAAATAAGGTAGCTTAATCATGAAGTGTCGAGTAAGCTCAAAAATCCCTTAAAAAAATGGAGATAGGTGAAGATGGAACCTTCTTGTGAGACTAGTATGTCTCTTCTATAGGTCACTAAAGAGCCAATATAAATAGCTCTATGTCATAAAATGTGTAGATTGTTCGATATGGGAAGCCTACCTATGAAAGTCAATTGTAGCTTATACCTTAGTTTGTTGTTTGAGAGTTACTTGTAACTTTCAAGATTAGTTTGATTTTGTTATGATTTTGATAGTGGGTCTTTTGCTTTATTGCTTTATATAGAAGCTAATCGATGTGGGAAGCTTCTAAGAAATTTCTATGCTTTTGATAAGTTATTTACTCAGCCATCCTTTAAGGGAGTGGTCTAAGTTTATTTTCTTTGTTTAAGGATTTGTGATAGCTATCCTTTAAGGGAGTAGTCTACCTTATATTTGTGCAATTTTAGTATGCTTATGTAGTTGTCCTTTAAGGGATCAGTCTATGAAAGCTTAAAAATGATCCATGATTGATTATGGCAATGAGTTTGCTTCTTTTATTTGATTTTTTGCTTTGACATAGACTTACTTATATAGGCTTAAAGGTTGGCCTTTATGGAGGCAAACAAGAAGCACAAGAAGGCGAGGTAGGTGAAAAGAGGTTTATGTGACAATGATCATGGGAATCCATCCTATAAAAGAGGTGGAAATTACCATGAGAATCATGTCATGGGTAGAGTTATGGTACCCATTATTCAAGATAAGGCCATGATTGTGATGGATAATCACATGATTCTATTTTAATCGATTTACCCTAAAATAGGGAGATGGAATGTGGTTTAAAAATAATGGATGAGCTTAAGTTAGACACAAGATAACCAAGAACTTGGTTTAACCAAAGAACATAATGTAATTGTAAAGCATTAGGGGATTCAGTTTGAATAATGCCTCAGATCCATACTCGTTCAAATGGTTTAGGCCAATCAGTGGTAAAGATGTCCTCCAATTAATTTTTGGCGCTTGATTAGATGTAGAAAAGATAATGTTGGATTGACAATGGTCAATGTCAAGGTTGGTTAGGTGATGGTTAGTTTTGTTAGTGGAGAAAGATGATCTCCAAAGGTTAAATGGTTGAGAGAGAATAATATACTCCCTAATAGGTGGTTGGTTGTTCAAAAAGGTTTGGTTGGTAGAGAAAGGGTAATCTCTAGGTTGGTTTGTTGGTTAAGGGATAATAAGATACTCCCAAATATGTTGGTTGGTTGGAGAAAAGGTAATCTCCAAAGGGTCAGCTGTTGGTTTGGTAAGGGTGGTGGAGAAAGGTGATCTCCAAAGTGGGTTCAATTGGTCTGGTAAGGGTTGGAAGGAGAAAAGGTGATCTCCAATTGTTGGTTGGAGAAAAGGTGATCTTTAATGGTTGGGTTTTGGTCAAAAAGGTTTGGAGAAAAGGTGATCTCCATGGTTTAAAAGGTCAAGGTTGGGTTACGGTTGCTTGCTAAGGTTAGGTTAGGTGGTTAGAGCCTTTTGGAGGGAGTGTTCCCCTAGTTTCTCTTCCCATGAATGGTTGAGATGGGGAAAATATCCCAAGGCAAAGGTGTTGGGTAGAAAAGTGGGCTTAAAAGGGATGAAAATGAATTCATCCATTACTTGAGGGTTGTTAGTTGTTTGTGGGTGAAAATGTCAAGTTAAAGGCAATCATTTAAGTGGAATGTTGGGTTGATGTTGGTTTGGGTTGATTAATAAGTTGGTTATGATTGATTGATTGGGTTCAAAGGTTGGTTTAATTGGTTGAAATAGGTAAGATAAATGGTTGATTTGGTTCATTTGCTTGGTTTGGTTGGTTGTTTTATTTGTTGGTTAAGGTAGTATGGCAAAGATTTGACCTTATTCTAAAGGGAATTAAACCAAAGATAATGTCATAAGGTAGATAAAGGTGAGAAGGCTATAGAATAATTGGGTACCCTTGGTTGTAGTTGAGTTTAGGTTGACCTTAGGTGAGGTCTGATTGGTTAGAGGTTAATCCATTGAAAGGTGAAGTGGATAAGGTTGGTTGGGTTGAGATTGATCTACTAAAAGGTGAAGTGGAATAAATTTCTTGATTTGATGATCCACAAAAAGGTGAAGTGGAGTAGGTTGGTTGGTTTCCTTAATTATGGTTTTAAGGAAAATTGTAATGTTCCACTTGGTCAAAAAGTGGATTGGGTAAGGTTGGTGTGATTATAGTTTCCTTAGTTATAGGTTTGCTAAGGGAAAAATTTGATTGATGGGCCTCATTATGTTGAGGGATTTGGTCATGGTTTTCCTCAATAATGAGTGAAGGAATAAGTTGAATGATTAATTGCTTAAATATATTCAAGACTAGGTTAGGAGGAACACAAAGTCTATTTTTGAGGACCTCTTCATGATCAATAAGGTTTTAGATGATCATATTAAAATTTGAACATCTATTGGTGTCATATCTATGTGTGTGATGATATGTACAAAATTCATTCTCTATAAACCAAAGTGGTTTTGGAAGAGAAGTGTTGATTGTCTTGACTAGAAGAAGTCTAATAAAAGAAGCCTCTAAATTTTGTCCAGGATTGAGGCATATGATTCCCCCAGTGGGGTATATTGCCTAGGAAGAGGGTGCACTAATTGTTCTTGAGGTGGTAAGCTATTTGGTTGGTTTGATAAAGTTGGTAGATTGGGTAAGGTTGTTTGATAACATAGGTTGGTTTGGTTTGATTGGTTCAGTTGATATGATAAGATGGTTTGGTTTGATGGGTTCATTTGATATGATAAGTTAGTTTGGTTTGATTGGTTGGGTATGTTTGGTGAGGTAGGTTGGTTTGGTAAGGTAGATATAGTTAGGTGGTTTGATAAGGTTGATAGGTTGGATAGGTTAGGTAAAGTAGGTAAGGTTGATGAGGTAGGTTGATAATGAGTGGTTGATAGGTTAGATTGATGGTTGTTGGTTGATATTTATTGATTGATAGGTTAGGTTAATGGTTATTGGTTGAGTGACCGAAAGGGTAAATGAAATCTTAGTTTTGAGATAAATAAGGTTGCCACAAAGTGGGTTTAGGTGATTGATATGAAGGTTGGGTTAGGTAGTCAAAATTTTGATGAGGTTGAGGTAGTTCATGCGATGGTTGGGATAGGTAACCCAAAGATTAGTTAGGTTTATTTTGAAAATAGTTAAATGTCTATTGATAGGTTGTTAGTTATTGATTGGTCATATTGTTGATAAGTTGATAATTGGTTATAGGTTATTGGTTGGTTAAGGTGATGACCAATTGGTTGTTAATAGGTTGTTTATTGGTTATAGGTGGGGTTAGGTGGTTGTTGATTTATTATTGGTTTGTTATATTTGAGAATTGATTGATTGTAGGTGAGGTTGGGAGCACAAGTGGATCATGATGCAAGATACGATGTTAAGTCAAGAGAGTTGTTGTCTAAAAATATAACAAAGTTAGGATCTCTAACTGAAAATATAGGTGGGTTCCTCAATGATCAAGGTAATGAAGATAAGGTCGATGAAGGCCAAATGGTAGAAGGTGGTAAAAAAGAGGTTAGTTTTCTCATAACTCAAACAAAGAGAAGACAAGAAAAATTCAAGAAAGATAGAACATACTATAAAGTATGTTAAATCCTAAGGTTAGTTTTAGTCTCAGTTGTGGCTTATGCTTTAAGCTTTAAGATTTGACTCAACTTTGGTTTGGTAGAATGGATACTAGATAAGGAATATATGGTTAGGTTTCAAGTAGTGTTCATGTGCTCAAAAGGAATCTATATTGGAATCAATACGTGGCTTGGTATTGAGGCCTACCCCCTCAGTTCACACACTATAGAGATAAGGATGTTGGGTGATTAGCCAATATATATTGATTTATAGAGTTTATACTCAACTAGAGAGATGAGTTAGTTCTCCCCTTGGTGGTGAAATCCAAGTGGGATAGCCAAAAAAGGGTAAGGTGACTGCTAGGGGATGAAATCATATTCGGGCCTTATATCAAGTTGTTATGATGTTTGATTAGTGAGTGGTTTGATTTATGTGTGATAAGAGTGATATTTTGGTTAATTACTTGCTTAATGAAGCTACTATGAGGTAAACATGCAATTAAATGATAGATGCCATTGATTTTAAACCCAAAAATAAATTTCAATTTTGTTTATGAGTACAAAATAAGGAGAGGACATGTAAATGCAAACTATGAAAATGGAAGAAATGGTGGGGGTACCACTGGGCATGTTAGAAATGTTATACTCAAATTTTACTTTATTTCCTCATAAAGAAAGAATAAAATTGAAAATAAGGGTAAGGTTGGTAGAACCTAGATTTTTTTTGTGTTCTATGATCCATATGGTTGTGAGAAATCCTCTTTGGCTTGGGAGAAATGACCTGAAAATAAGAAAGCACTCAAAAAATGGTTGATTAGCTAGGTAGGAAGGTGGATTGCCTAGCAAGCTAGATCCAAGAAGTACATAACTTATTTAGAGGCTATCAATTCACCTTCTAATACAAGTTAATGTTGATAAAATAAGGTTTTATGACATAAACGAGAGTACTTAATTTAGGTGAAATAAATACTATTCAAAATAAATGGTTATATTATCAAGATAACATTTAGGTGAATGATAAAATATCAAAATAAGGTTTAGGTCATGGTTAGATTGGTAGTTTCGGTCTATATTATGGTAAGGGCCAAGAAAATAAGGTTTTGGTTGAGGTTGATAGGTGGTAGGTGCTTGTTGGTTGCTTGCTAGTTTTTGGTCTGATAGTGACTATCGACAATCAAGCTGACCATCGACAATTGAGTTAGCCATCAGTGGTTGATATGACCATCGATGGTTGAGCTGACCATCTATGGTTGAGCTAACCATCAATGGTTGAGATAAAAATCAATGGTTAGACAAATCATCATTAGTCATAAGGACCATCAATGATTATTATCAGTTTAGTCTGGATCAAACAACTCAGTTGGGTGAGGTTGATTGATTTGGTTCATGGTTGGTTTTGGTTGGCAGCTAATTACAAGATAGAGGGTGAGTCTAAGAAGGGTCTAACTTAAAGGCTAAGTGATTAGATGGTCAAGAGGTCAAGGATTTGGTGCAAGATAAAAGGTTAAGGTTGAAACTAAATAATTGAAATAATACTTAGCTTTTGGTTGATGGTTGGCTATTGATGGTTGATGTTGGTTTTTTGAGAAGCCTTGTTAGAAGTACCTACACAAGAAATTGACTATCACTATCAATGATCTAATCTTAATGATTTGTCCACTTATTCTTATTTAATTTTTTTCCCTTTTTACCTCCTCCTCCCCTCTTCTTATAGGAAAAGGGGAGACGCTCAACATGATGTTAAATAATAGGTTCAATAGGTGGTGCTAAAATTAACTTGATCATAAATTAACTCATACAAGCTAATTATGAAAAGACAAGTTGTAATTGATGCTGGAGTTAACTATTCAATCAGTGGATACTTGACTATTGACAGTCAAGATAACTATCAGTGGTCAAGATGACCATTAATGGTTGAAGGTCAAAGGCAAGGTTGGTTAAAAGGGTGGGTTCAAAAAATTAGAGGCTTGAAAAGGAAAACTTGACTATCAACAATCAGGATGACCATCAATGGTTAGATCATTGACCATCGATAGTTGAGGGTGAAGGTTAAAGTTAGGTCAAAAAATAGGTTTAGCTAGTAGGTCAAGATGACTAGAGTTAAGTATAGTTTGTGAACAAAAGGTTAGTGTTGGGTCCCTAGGGGGTCGTGAGGTGGTCTAGGGGTGCTTCAACATCTAGAACCGTAGCATGCAATTTTATAGTGTCTACAAGCACATACCCTAAAATTTGGATGAAAAATTATTTGCCTCCTAGAAGTTACTATTAACTCAACCATGAAAATCAATGATACTTATAACATGGTAAGGTTGGATGATATAATCGTGCCCCATCTAAAAACTTGGAAAGATTAAGTGATTTGATCACCTCAACCATACCAAAAGGTGAACCAACTATTGTAGTAGATTGATTCTCTAAAGTCCATAAAAGTTCATGGGGTATCAGTATATGCAAAGGTTTTGAAACATGAAATTGACTTTGATTTTGTAATATTAAGTACATGTTTCATAACATATTCACCTTAGATGTGTCTTATGCTAAAACTATGTATAATAATGGTACCATGTATAAAATTCTACCACAACTATGAATCTAAATCATATAATTACATGTTTTGGCCAATTTAGACAACTGTTTAAGTTTGGAGAACATGCTTCCAAATAATTCCCCCACTATATATGGATAAATATGAAAATTGATATAATTACTAATGTGGATGACATATTTCCAAAACATGCCCCCATCGTAAACTAGAAATGTTGAATACTGAGTAGGTGTGGAGAACATGCTTCCAAAGCATGACCCCATTAAATCTGTGAAGTTATATGAGTACCATGTGATGAATAAGTGTGGATAACATGTTTCCAAAGAAATTCCCCACAAAATCTAAAATTTTAAATGTGTGGAAGCCATGTCACCATGACATGGCCTTATTGAATCTACAAACTAGTGTAAGTACCACATATTGAATGAGTGTGGAGAACATGCTTATAAAGCATGTCCCCACTAAATTTGAGAACTATGTTAGGTTTGGAGAACATTCTTCCCAAGAATTCCCCAAAAAATATCACCCCCTTTTATGTGAGGTAGAAATAGTACCTAGGAGTTACCTCACCTCAAAAGAAGAAGATAACCATATAATTGTATATTATGTGATTGAACCATGTAACATATAATTTGTATAGGTAAATGTATCATTAAAGCTCATAGAATGTTATCACATGTAGGCCTAAGATTCATGATAAATATCATGACAATGTCTAGATAGTAACATTATAAAATCAACAAGTCCACACACAAGAGCACTCAAAAGTAAGTCAACAAACAAAGGTCTTAAGAGACTATAAATAAGGGGTATGTTCAAATGCCACAAAATTGAATGGACATGACTTATTCAAATGTACACAAAGAAAGGGATGACATATTCAAATATCCATACAATAATAAATGACATATTCAAATGTCCAATAAGGTAAACATAGGCATGGGGGTCGTATATAATGAATCATATTCAAATTCTCAAACAAGCAAGACAATAACAAGGTAAAACACTCAAGGAAGTGTATAAATGAAAATCATAATCGACTGGAAACATTTCATAGTAGCCCATGGATCAAATGTGTTAGAATAAATTTTCAATTACATAGAATATCAAGTACCATGTGCAAGGTATAAGGACGGATAAGGCATGTGTAAGTACATATGTAATCTCAGACATGATAGAGTATAATGATCATTGAGTCATATAACTTATGTGTATCAATATCATATAATATGGATGCCCCCAATGTATTTATGATGGGATTAAAGGGAAATTCTAACACCCATAAGTTAATATAATCATGTATCTATGTATGCTTGTAGAATGTGTATGTAGAAGTAACTAGTATGCTAGCCCTCAACATGAAACTAACACATAAATTACAAGGAGCCAATAAAAAATGTAGGTGACAAAAATGTTTTTGGATTTGTTTTGAATTTTTTGGTATTATTTGAATTTTTATGAGGAAAGATTATCCTATGATGCCATCTATGGATATGAATATATATCTACCCACTCTGAACCTGGTGTAAGGAATTGGCGGTAATACCAATGAGCTTGTATAGGTGTAATATCTATCACTCTAGTATCTGTGATGATTGATGTATGTATAATAGGAATATGAGGCCATGAAGTACCAATAAAATGAATAGGGGTACATAGAACCCATATCTATATACTTTGTGGTTTGTTTGGAATAGAAATAGATGAAACATGTGTAGGTGCTCTAGATATTTTAATATGGTGCATAGAAGATTAGGATTTGATTGAATCCATTATCTATCTTTGATGTAAAGGTATTTCAATTACTATCCACATAGTAAAGGGGATTATATATTTCTTACCTTTTTATGGTGTATGAGCCTTAGTAGGCCTGATAACTAGTTGTCTAGGTATAATTTTTTCTTGTTTAAGAGGATGCTCATATGAAACATTAAAAATTGTAACTAACCGATTGAAATGAATGTAATTAACACACCCATGCACTATATAAGGTACTGCTCAAAGATTATGTATCCAAGGTTATCCCAAAAATATTTCAAAGACACCTGTAGAAGGTACAACATAGAAATTAGTAACCACATGCACAAGATCAACCTATAAAGGTAGATCAATACCACCAAGAATTGTTTGGGAGATTCCATCAAATGATCTAGTAAAAGGATGTAAATTATGATGACTATAACCTAAATACATAAGTAATTCCATGGTGTAAATTTTTTAGGTTAAACCATTATCAATCATAAGACCACATATGGGGTGTTTATCAAGGTATGCTCGAATGAATAAAGAATGAATATCATAGTCATCATCCTTAATTTCACTATCATCAAAAGAAATAACAAGTTTTTGAACCATAAGATGTATATGTCATGTGTAAGTACCAATGATCCCATTTATTGGGCATCCATAGTGTGATGGAGGAGGATGTGCACTATATGCCATTTGCGCTTCTAGTTTCTTATTAGAAGAGTCTTACAAAGGATTGTTAAATATTTTTTGTTTATGATGGTCACCAAGTTGTGATCATCAAATATAATATTTTGGTCATCAATAATACCTTGGATATTGTGTTTCAAGGTAAAACATCTCCTTGTATAATGTCTTGGTCCTTGATGATAATCAAAATAAGCATTTGCATCATACCCTTTAGGTAGAGGTCAACTCATATAAACCTCAATAAGATAAGGGAGAGATATAAGACAACACTCTAGTAACTATGGGAGTAATGAAGTTGAAGACTTAGGTAAACATGAAAATTTTCTCCTAGGTGCATTGGATAAGACCAATAAATTAGGTTACTATAAAACTATGCTAACCCTTGTGGTTGTTTACTTTTTATGCTCAAGAGGCTTTATGTTATAACTTAGTTTAATTGTGAATTTGTTACTATATGTAGATGCAACTGGTGTGTTTTTTGCACACTTGAGCTTATTCAATGAAATAAGCTTCATTTCATGGTCCCATAAACATGACACAAGTCATAAAAATATTGGAACTTCTTGAAAACAATGGACTCACTTAAAGGAACAAGCAAAATTTGATTGAATATGTCTTGCAACTATTTATCAAACATATGATTGGTCATTTTAGCTAGCATTATCTTGTACTTTAAGACATATTCATTGATATGTTCATTGGTTCCTTGTTTTATCTTTGTAATTTGAGCATAGGAAAACTTTTAGTTAACATTAATAGAAAAGTGTTCCAAAAATTGATCTATAAGATGTTTGAATGCTTTCATGAATTAGAGAGGTAAATCATAAAACCAATTTAATGCATAGTCCTTGAGGCTCCTTATAATTAGTTTGGTCAAAAGTTTATCATTAGAGGCATAATCAAGGCATGCCACATAGAAGTATCAAAGATGCTACTCTGGATCACCCTTGCTATCATAAAATGTGAACTTAGATGCAACAAAACTAGTTGGAAAATGGTGTAAAAATATCTATGGTGCAAGAGAGTTATGCAACACATCTTACATATCAATAACATGAGGAGATTTTAAAGCATTTTGTTTAATGGTTGTAACCTTATTCTCCAAGTTATTTATAACTTGAAAGAGTGTTTGAATGGTAGACCTAGTGGGATTTAGATTTGCAATTTTAGTAGTTACCAAAGGAGATTAAAACATGTTTTGAGTGGTAATAGGCATTTAAACTAGTATTTGAGTTGAAATCATTGGTAACTCCATGGTAGATTTAGCAATAATAGTCTTAGGTAATAAAGGTTTAAACACATAATATGTTCTTTAATTATATGTATTAAGTTGTAATGTGTTTAAGGGAAGGTTTGTATCCACTAATTTTTTTTCATTTTTGGCTTCAAGCAAAGTTTTTAAGATCTTATCAACATCTTTAGGATTTTTTTAAATGCAGTCATGGAACAAGGCAATATCATGCACTTGATCATGGTTTACTTGTTCACTTTTATTTGTTTGTTGATTTTAATTATCAGAATATTCTTTTATGATAACCTTATTAGAATTTTATTCATTTTCCACATGGATATTATCATGATTTAGGGTATGAGATCCCTAATTAATTTGATACATCTTGGATGGATAGAGGGGAAGCTTAATATGTTCAATGGACACACCCCCAATACAAGTCTATGCCTAGGTTATATGCAAAATAGTAAAAGTAAGAAATTAAAAAGTACAACAATCTAAAACCCTAATTGGTTTTAAACCCTATGAATTATAGAAATTTGAATTCAAATAGATTGGGTTCACCAAATGTTTAACCCTAATTTGGATATGAATCCTATTTAGTTCTAGGGTTAAGGATATAGAAATGATAGGGCTTAAGGGCAAATATCATAACTACAACAGGCCAATTAAATGCTAAACTTAGATATACCATATACTTAATTTATTAAATTGAGATGAGCTATTAATGAAAAATATAAATAAACTATGTATAGAAATAACATATAAAAAAGAATTTAGCTAGTTATAATTCTAAAATAATGTTGGATCTAGAATAGGTTAAAAGTAGGTAAGAAACTAGTCTTAGAACAATCATCAGATTCTAGATATGGTGTTATGGGTCTCTAGATAGTAACATCAGTCTTGGATGGTTATGTTGATTCTAGTGTCCTGATTTGATGTTAGTATCTTGTATGGACTACTCATTGAAATAGGATGCAACTACTTGGATGCTTCTAGGTTTGGCTTCACCTTCAATCTGGTGCATTTAGATCTGTGTCATGAACTATTGTTCCTCATGAAATGGAAAAACCCTAGATTTATATCTTTAATTTGACCTTAAGAAAAATGTGTTAGTGGTCACATGGTGTCGAGTTTACCCATAATGATCTCGCTATCAAAGGGTGTTTCCTACATAACCAATACTTTGAAGAGGGCCTTAGAATCATGTAGTTATCCCATACGTTTTGTCTTGTGTGTGAATCATGTAATGTGTGTAAAACAAGTGTAATAGTGACCTAACTTATAAATTATAAAATATGACCTTATGATTACTCCTTTAGTGATTCATACATGTAGTTTAATTATTACTTTGACTTGTATTAGAATATGGCAGAATAGGAAAGCTTTTTGATAATTTGAGTACTTATTGAATGTTCTTTTGGTCTTTTTTTAGGTTTCATAGGTGTGGAATGAATGAGGGTTGATATTGTATTTAGACCAATCCTATCAGGAGATAAATTACATTAAAGCACTTAGGCTAATCATTTTAATACATTTTATTTGAAAATTTGATAACTTTAAGGCACTAGACACTTGTGTCACATCAAGATAGTAATGTTGATGCTACTATTTGGATTGGATGTTAGTGTTCAGAAAGCAAGAATGTAGGCACACGATCAAAACTTATAAAGGTGTAAGATATTTATATTTTAAGCATAGTGGGTAAGACATGTTGTCTATGTCATCAATGTAAGGCTGATTGGACTAAGAGATAGGCCAAGGGGCATAATTTCAAGTAGATGGAAGGCTTGCAGAAGCAAGGCATGTGTAAAAATAAGCAAAAAAACCAAGGCCTAAGTTAACCAAGTGTACACGATTGAGGTGACACATAATTACATTATATCATCTACACATATAAGGCAGTTTTGGAAGTAGAGGTAGAAAGTTGATCAACAGAATTTGGTATTAAGATAGTAAGAGAAGAACTATTGGCTATGGTGATCAAATTATGAGGAATCAATATAAGATTAATTTGATCGATATGGTGAATTTGAAATAATAAATACTGATACATTAGATTTTTTTATCAATGTTATTATAAATTATAGGTGGGATGATATCAAATTGGTTCATTTACTGGATGACCCATGGAGTATCTAGAAAAGGTGAATTAATAAGAGGTACATATCCTTTAGGTTCTAATTCATTATCAGATGATATATGAATGACATGGACATCACAATTGAAATCATGTATTTTTACTAATGTATTTTGATAATGTATGATGTCTTAATCTCATGATTTAGTTTGAGCCATAATGTAAGTATCATCATAAGATAGGGATATAATACATGTATCTGTTTAAGTAGGAATATATGTAGTGGAGATACCCATATTATTAAAATTATGAGGGGACATGGCTAAAGGGTCTTTAAATAGTTTATCCCACCCCATATTCATTGCAAGTAATATCATCCTATGTATAAGAGGCTTCATGTGCATTACATGTGGGAGGACTATTGGTAGTATCATTTTTTAAGAGAATGGTTCTATCTCATGGAAGAAGAGGAGGAGGGAGCCATTCCATGACTTACAAAAGTAATCAAGTGGTATTGAAAATGTTTTGTAAATTTTTAGGGTCATCATCATTTGAATATGGAAGAGATATATGTAAATATGAATGCATATTAACAAATTTAAGAAGAGGATGATTAATAATCT
Organism: Torreya grandis; assembly: GCA_037957365.1. NCBI lineage: Eukaryota > Viridiplantae > Streptophyta > Pinopsida > Cupressales > Taxaceae > Torreya > Torreya grandis. Next base: position 1,810,905 of record JARHVA010000488.1, read on the forward strand.
GAGCAATAATAGGGATACTATACTGATATTTGGGATGTAAAAGTTGGATGATCCAAGGATTAAGATCAGCCTCATGTTTGTAATGTTTCCCATTATATATGAATTTGATATATTGGCTACTATAATATGCAATAGATCACATAAGATGATTCCATGGATGACCTAACAAAATGATGTAAGATAAGGGAAGATCAAGAACCATGAGTTTGGTACAAATTATCTTGGATCTAAGATAAGAGGGAGCCAAATGTAACCAAGTGTTTTTTATTAGTATTATCGAATCCATGATGCATGATTTAGGTTTGTTTGAGATTTTCTTTGGAATATTCAATTTTTTGAATCAACAAAATAGAATTAACATTGATATCAGATCCTTTGTAAACTATGAATTTTCAAATTAAAGTATTATTGATTCCAGTTTTGATAAAAATAGGTGGATCATTAACACAAAATATAATTTCATAATTGATCATATCATCTTCAAGAAATTATATGGAGGGTTTGGTAGAATAAATTATTTTGATATCATGCACCTCTATAGGTTGAGAACATCAGGAGGCAATTAATATTCATTAGATGAAGGTTCTTCTATGTCTTATAGTTGTTGCACAAGGAAATTGCGATAATAAGGAGAAGTTTTTACTAATTCCACAAGAGGAATTTTACAAGGAATAAAATTAAGTTCATCTAAGAAATTCCCATGAGTTTTATAAAAAGAATGAGTGTAAAACTTAAGTGGATCAGCTAGGGTAATTTTTGGAAGTGTCTAAGGTTCCATTGGTGGAGGCATGTTTTCACTAGTGGTTAGTTATGAAGATGAGGGATGAGATGTTGTAGTATATTTAAGAAGTTGGTCTTTGGTAGACAACTTATTAGATTTGGTAATAAGGTATTTGTGAGCTGGTTTACGATGATAATTAACTTTATCCATGTTAATATATTGAGAATTAGTATAAATTGATCATAATCAACATTAATAACATAAAAATTTTCATTAGAGTGTTGTGCATTGGGATTAGAAGAAAGTTTGTAAGATTTTTTATTGATAGATTTATCAAAGTTTTTATTTTTAGAATCTTTCAAATAATTTAAATAACATAGTTTGATCATTGCATCATGATCAAAAATATCTCCTAACATGAAAGAAATTGTAACATTTTCAAGTGCATGACATCTCTCATGAGAATGACCAATGTTGGTATGGGACCAACAATATTTATTAGGATCATACCATGATGGAGGAGTCTTGTTATTATAGATGAAAGGTTTAAATGGAGATAATAATTTATTAATTTTTGATACCATCAAGGGTAGGTGGGAAGGAATATGAATATCTGATGTGACTACTCCCATTTTTGTTGGAGGAGATTTAGTTTGAGAATTTGTATTAGTTATTGAATTATTTAAAGTTTGGAAAGATTTATTGATTAAATTATGATATGGTTCAAATTGATTCATAATGAAACATTGTAATTTAGCTTGATCAAAAGCCTCTTCTAAGGTTCGAAGAGAAAATATTATAGACCTTATATTGAAGAGAATCCTTAAAGGAAGTAATTAAAAGTTTAAATAAATTATAATCACTCATGTTATGGTTAGCCTTATGAGCTAATGATTTACATCTTTTGATAAGAGTATGAATATATTCAATAGGTAATTTCTTAGCATTGATGTAGTGACTAAGGTAATTTTTAGGAAGACCATTATGCTAAAACTCTTTAACTAGAGCATTTACAAGATCCTCTAGTTTTCATATGAAGTGTTTGGAAGTTTATTATACCATTATAAGGCATCTCCAGTAAAAGTTTTGGAAAGAAGTTTAGTGGTAGCAAAAGTGTTGGTTTGGACCTATTCAAGGTCTTTATTTCCATCATGCTCAATAGTTGGAGAGATATTTCCAATATCTATGGATACGATGAATGGAGATAAAGGTTTGTTTTGAATATGTGGAATCATTTTATTATGCATGAGAGGTTTAGGGATGATATTCTCATTGGCATAACTAAGAGGAGGGGGGATAAAATTATGATTATTTTGAGGCATGATAATAGGGGTTTTATTAACCATTTTTAAATATGTGGTTTTACATTTAGAGCATTTGAGAATTGTAAGTTGTTTACATAATATTCATTTGTTGGACTATTTAAGCTAGAATCTTAGTTGTATTTATGGGTGGATTTTAATTGCTAGTAGTAAGAGGTAGAATGTTAGTGTTGGTAGGAGGATCATTCCCAAAATTAAGGATATGAGGATTCCCTATAGGAGGATTCACTTTAGGAGGGTTTCCAATGTTAGTATCAATTTATATGATGGTAAAGTAAATAAGTTAAGATAAGGTAACATTCATGTTAGAATCATCTAGATCATCATTTTGAGTAATGTGAACCATGTTGTATTCCATTGATCTAAATGATGGTTAAGAGTAGTCTCACCATGAGGGGTTATCCTCTTAGGTGGATAAGATAGGTAAGAAAGAGGCACCTATATAAACCTTGAAGAGTTTGAGACTGTTAAGGAAGATCTTAAGAGGTGATTTCACAATGTTAATTGAGAACCATGAGAAAATAGGAAACAAAACATATCCAATTATGGAACTAGGTAAACCATGATTGACTTAGTCACACAAGAATGCAAAAATAATAATCTAAAAGAATATAGAGTCAACCTAGTATATCTAGTTGATTCTTAGAGATAACACCAGAGAGATAGAAACCTATTAGGTCAAGTTGGTTAACTTAGATAAATAAGGAAAACTAATAGTTTGAAAACCTATCGAGTTGAGATGGTCGACCTACTTGGTCAAATAGGTAAAAAATAGTCTTAAAACCTACTGGGTTGAGTTGGTCAATATAGTTAGATAAACAAGAAAATATAACAATTTAAAAACCTATCAGGTTAAGCGCGTACACCTAGTTAGATAGACAAGGAAAAAAGTTAGTCTAAAAACCTAAAAATTTGAGCTAGTCAACCTAGTTAAACAAATAGGTGAAAATAATAGTCTAAAAACCTACTTGTTTTAGCTATTCAACCTAGTTAGATAGATTGGTGAAAATAGTAAGTTGGAAACCTATTGAGTTGAGTTGGTCGATTGAGTTAGATCTAGATTTTTTAATTGGAAATTAGATGATGTAGTCTAAAAGTAGAGGAATATAAGAAAAATATAAAATAATAAATCAAGCTTAATTGAATTAAACTATTCAAACATAATCAACTAGATTGATGATGGTTGATCTAGTTAAGTCACAAAAAATAAAACTATGTAAACGTTGGTCAAAATAGTTTACAATACAAAAGAGAGAATCAAGCAACAAGCATAAATGAAAGAGTAAACTAAATAAATATTTAAATAACTATCTAAAAATAATATTAGGAATATTCTCTATAAGGATTTGATTTATTTTTAGGATCCCAAATCTAATTGCTTATTCATTAGATAGTGATAGCCCAATGTTTCAAAACATTAACTATGAAGGATTAGATCTTGATCATATCTCATTAAACCCAATTTTAAGGGTAAGATGGAAGTAATTTATTGATGCTAAGTACTAAATGATGTACAAAAATATGAAATAAATTATTATATTCTTAAGTTCAATATAAAAGGAAATTCTAAGCATTTCCTAAATACTGTGAGGTACATGGAAACTAAAGATTGTGTTTAGCTCTGTACTATCACTATGAGTATTAGGGAAATCCCCTCATAAAATGATATAAAAAGAATGTAAATAGAGTATTGTATAAACCTTCATGATAGTAGCTAAGTAGTTTTCAAATTGTTGGTATACAGTTTCTAAGGAAATCAAGACACAGTGAAAATATAGGCAAAAATCAAGTGGTAAAAATTATTTTTCAATTTTTGGAATTAAATAAATAGGTATCCAAATATTTTAAAAACAAAAGTGATATTAATTAATATTAAAGTAAATTAAATTATCTTGCTTATGATGAAAATAAAATACACAAAACATCCGAACTGATCTAGTTGAGCAAATTTAATAGAATAAGGTCAATGCTGGTTGACATAGTATTTTCTAAATACAAGCCAACAAAACTAGGAAACCATTTCAAATTAATTTGTTGGAAAGATAAACATACACATAACTAAGCTGGATAGGCTGACTTAGTTTAATGTGTGACATAATTTTAATAGAACTAAAGAACTAGTACAAACAAAATAGAAATTTGAAGTATTGAGTAATTTTACTAAAAAATAGTAAAATAGAAATATGAGATAATTGATAAATTTGAAGCATTAAGCTAGTTATAAGGAAACCGATAATATAAAAAGGTTAATGAGGTTGACTTAATTATCTGGATCTAAAATTTAAAAATGATAAAAAAAATGAATTGGGTCAACCAAGATGACCTAGTTTGCTGATATTGAAAAATAAAAAATTGTAGAAAATGAATTGACTCGACTAGAATGACGTTATATATTGTGGATGAAAATATGTAGATAAATAATAAACTAGGTCATCTAGCATGACCTAGTTGATTTTAGATCTAGAATATACAAAAAAAAATATTAGTTGATCAATGCGACCTCATTGATTATAGATCCAAAATCTACAAACAAATAAAATACTAGGTCGACTAGCATGACTTAGTTGACTATAAATGAAAAATTTAAAAAGCAAGGGTTAGATTCACATCAAAATATCAAGAATCTATGTAATAAATTAAGATAAACCTACAATTTATCATAATTATTAAATCTAAGTTCATACAAAGTAATTAATTAACATCTATTAGGATACTTTGTATATTAGAAGCATGACCAAATTGGATATGCTAAACCTAACTAAGGGAGCACAAATCACATAACACTAAAGGAGATGGCTCCAAAAAATATAAGAAAATAATATCATGAAACAATTGTAGTTAAACATGCTAATACATAAAATTAAATCTAATCTAGTGTTATGAAAGCTTATAACAAAAAATGGGGATGGATTAAAACCAACAAAATAAACAAGGGATCATGGTAGGAAAATGGGGGCCTACATCACCTAAAGTGGAAGATGGAAAGCCTATAAAAACCTATATCCACACTAAGATTAAGTGTAAATTTAATATAAACAAGGATTTGTATATTTAAAACCTATTAATTTATGCAATATATATCTATCAAATGAAATAACAAAAGTTAGAGATACTTACCTTTGGATGAACCTATCGAGCCTCAATCTCTCCCTTGGCCAATGGTAGTTTGCAAGAAATTTTTATGGATTTGTAAGGATCACACTATATAAATTATATCTAGGCTTAAATACTAATACTTACATCTAAGACTTTCCATAATACATGTTATATTTCCTCCAAGGAAAACCCTAAACAATGGCTCCTTCAAATGTAGATGTAGTAGAATTGTGAGTTGTAATAATGCAAAAATGAATGTTCCTCTCTATTGGATTGAAGTGAAGGTGGTATTTATAGTAATGGATAAGTAATACACCTTCCATATATTTATTATATAAGGTAATATAACTTGATATCATTTATAAAAAGTTACCATTAGGCCTCAAACTAGGTTTACTAGGATATCGTTAAGATCCTAGTGGGTGGATTCACTAAAAGTTTGGGATTTTTGTGTAATGCTTTGTTACATGTGGTATCAAAGTTCCCACCCGTATTTGAGTCTTAGGTATTAAGTAGTAATGTCAGCATGGTAGTGTTTATTTAGGGCCCTCTCATGCATGTGGAAGTACACACCCATCTCGAGGATGTGATTGTCGAAAGCATGGTGGGGTGTTAAGATCATGGTGGGAAGATTCACTAAAAGTTTGGGCTTTTGGTGTAATGGTTCATTACATATATAGTTCTGTAACGTGTGCCATGCCTTTAATAATTGGGTTGACTAAGACAACTTAGTAATAAAAATGGATATTTTTTAGTTAGGAGTTATTTGAAAGGAGTATTTCTTAGGGAGTTGGACAAATAGAGTTTAAATACTTAGGGAGTTAGATAATTAGGATTTGTAATGGTTTTAGGTATGATAGAATTGATCAATAATATTATGAAACACTAATGGTCTACCCACCCCTTTCCTAGTGCACCTTTAAGACATGCCCTCAAGGAGATTGAAACTCAATAGATTCCTGTAAGAGAAAGCATTATCAAATGATAAAGTTTAAATATATTATGTGTATACACACAATGCTAGAAACATAGTAATTTAAACCATGTACTTTAACAAGAGTTACTATCCAATGTATCGCCATGGCCATTTTATATTTGGGGATTTGATTTGATAGATAAGATAGATCCTAAATCATCAGAGGGTTAAAAGTACATAGTTATAGCTATAGATAATTTTTAAAATTGGGTTGAAGTAGTTCTGTTGCAATCGACTATAGGGAAAACATATGTTGGTTTTGAATAACTAATATCATTTCATTATTTGGTCTCCCTTCAACTATTATTACTAGACAGTGGGTTATCCTTCAAGAATAATATTGTTGATAATTTTTTTGCTAAATTCAAAATCTCTAATACATTTTCTACTCCTTATTATCTATAAGGAAATAGGAAAACAAAGGTAAAAAATAAGGCAATTGGTAAATATCAAGAAAGATAGTTGAAAAACATGGTAAGGATTGGCATATTTAGAATATTTATGCCTTATACTCCTATCACATGAGTTTTCACATGCCCACAGGGGATACTCATTCTCTTGTTTATGGAGTGAAAGCTAAATTTCATTTGGAGTTGGAGATACCATCATTGTAGGTTTCTCTTAAGAGTATCATAAGAGACAAAGAGTATCATAAAAAGTGATTACATGAGGTAGAAATGTTGGATGAAATAAAATTCAAGCTATTGAACATCTTAAAGTATACTAAAATCACTTTAATAAAGCATAAAATAAGAAGACTAAAAAAAATAATAAAAAATTGGTGACTTGGTGCTAAGATAAAATCAAAATAATAACAATATACATAAATAGAGAAAAGGTAAATTAAAACCAAATTAGTTAGAATCATTTGTTATTACAAAGAAACTAGGCATGAGGGTTTATCATTTATCTTCAATTGAAGGAAAACCTATGAATAACACTATGAGCATCATGCACTTATGTTCGTTTTTCATGTAATAATCTCAGATTAAGAAGTACCAAAAATTTTAAATATTAAAATATACCAATAAAATAAAAATATTCAAAAAATAACTTTTTAAGACTTATGCATGACTTGATTTACTATTTAAATGATTTATTTATATTATTTATCACACACACACACATAGATTACATATCCATTTCCTATGAAAAATTTGTATTATATACATGAATAGGATGCAATACATATAGGTTACATGTGATACTTAGACTTTTAGGTGCATAACATTCTCTACATCTAGGGCCTACCTTTCTATATTGGGGGCACGCCTACTATGGGGGCATCTTGGTACATTTTATAGGTTATATATTTTTAGGACTATTATATTTATCATATTGAGCTACTTATATTATTTATACATGGATTTATATTACATATAATCTCTATGATGTTATATTTTATGAATATTAAAATTTACTAATTCGATGATGACATGGATCAACTGTGTAGACTAACATTACTTGTTCTATGCATGTTTGATGCTAATAGTTTTTACATGGTGTAACCATTTATTTTTGTATTATATTATGTGTTATATGGGTGATCATTTATGATTATCACATTGATTGATATCTTGGGTATTTCAATGACTTTAATGTTATGTCATGTTAGTTGAGTTGAGAATCCTCTAGTCCATGTCATGGACATGTTTTTTCCATGTTGTGTTGAAGTATATTTATGTATTAAGTACTTGTGTGCATCATGATCATGACATTGTGTGTATATTTGTGTGTTTTTTTTATGGTTGATGAGTTTTTGATCTCATGGTTACTATCATGCATCTTTTGCGTGTCTTATTGATGAGGTCTTATTACTATAATGATTATTGTCATGTGCCTAATTTCTATATCTACTTGACATGACACTTGTATGCCTTGGGTTACATGTTTTATATGTGTGTGAATTATAAATTATTTATATGATGACATATCTAATCATGTTAGCACACATGATTTACATGCTTACTGTATGTAATGAGCTAGGATTGACCTACAACTATCCTATCTAAAGATACATACTCAAATAAGTTAAATCAAGGAGAGCCCATTGATACTTAATGAATTTTTATATAACTAAACAGATCTAAAACCTATCAAGAGGAGTACCTATAACATAATGTCAATAGAAAGGGTGATAAATCCTCTAGGTAATCAACACAATAAAATAGATCCAACTAGGTTTCTTGTTTTATAAGTAAATATTTCAATAAAGAAATTTAAGTAAGGGGGAAGGGTTAGAAACATATCAAAACAAGAAATTAACTATGTTAGGTAAATGGGGGCCTATACTACTTATGTCAAATATATGGAAAGTTCAAAAAATCCTATAGCCACAATAAGTATAAGTGTAGATAAATTTTAAACAAGGAGATATGCATTTATTAACCAAATAATTATGCAACTTCTATCTATCAAATGAAAGAGATAGGGTTATAATATATTTATCTTGAACAAGACTTATGAAGCCTCAATCCCTCGCTTGGTCAATGGTGATTTTCAAGAGATTTTTATGGTTGTAAAGATCTTAAAGGATGACTCAAGATCTATGCTAAAAGGAATCCTCCTATTGCATCCAAGATTCCACAAGATAAGGTTTACCTCCAATATAAGATCTTAGTAATAACTATTCCAAATGTAGACTTAAGGATTAAGTGCAAACAATAAAAATCAAATATGAATATTCCCCTTTCTTGGATTGAAATGGTAGCTTGTATTTATAGTGATGAATGATAATAATCCCTCCCAAAAGTTAATCAAATGCCATCAGCCAACTTGATTTAGTCCTAAAGGGGCCAACTAACCTTGAAACATGTCTTCTAGGTTGACTTGGTTGTAAATACTACGCCATAACATTCATAACTGCATATATATGATCAATGTAGTTGGGAAGGGATGAATGATAGATTAAACTACATTGAATGGATTGATATTATAGGAAATTATAGGTCTTTATATAGTTATAGGATATAATATGGAAGGATATAGATTATGGAATCAATCATTGATAAATATGCAAGAATGCTTCTTACAAAGCACAAATGACCTACCCACCCCTTTCCCGGTGTACCCTTTAAGATGTGAAATTAGAGAGATTGAAACTTGATAGGTTGCTATAAGAGAGAAAGTGTCAGTAATTAATATAGTTTAAAAATATTATGTGTATCCATATGCCCCACTTGAAGCTCATCATGTGTCTCTAGAGTGTAACATAGAATGGTGCTTCAGGAAAGAACATAACATACAATAACTAAGCTAAAAAATTTAGTATAAATTGAAAAATAAGTGAAATTAGATAAACTATAAATACATGCCATTAATTACCTTGTTGTTGTTGAAAATAACATGTGTAGTAGATGGTGAGAGGCACCTAATATGTAGAGCAAGAGGCAAACTTAAAAAGTAAGATTTTTTTTGAAATATTTGCAAAAATATTTTGTTAGCATTGGAAAATTCTCTATCTCACTAGGATTTTAAAGCTTGTTGCAGTTTAGGAAAAATAATTAAATAAGTAAAGATACTAGAAAAATAAAAATCTTATCAGTAAATAATTGAAGGCTAAAAAATTCAAAAATATTACTATAAAAAGTAAATAACTGTTCATTTACACATTTGCTATTTTTTGAAACTAGAGTTGTGTGTGTACAAATCTAGCAAAGTGAGAGACAATGACCCACACATGAGGAGGTGGATGAGAAAAGTTGACATATCAATGGTGTGGTGAAATGGTACAAGTATAAGATGCATTGATTGAGATTTTGTTTTATCTTTTTGGATAAAAATGAATTAGATTAGGAAAAGCAAGCATTGGGGAAAATCCATGTAGAAAAATTTTACCCAATAAGAGTAAGATTAGAGTTAAAAATGGGATATGTAATGAGTAGTGGATAAAAAGTCAAAATATAGGTCAACACCATTTATTATGGTTGTTACATATTGATTCTTTGTTAAGCAAACTATTTGATTTTCTATGGATATTTATTGTTAACATATTTGATTTGGACTAAGCTTTGAGATTTATGATGTTATGGGATAGTAGCATATTGCTTAGGTTAAATATTTACATTGCTATGAGTTAGTTATAGTGTATGCATTTAAATTATGAATATGTTAATTTTTTATTTCAGTTTTGTTTTATGATATATGTATATCATGATATTATGATCTAACTACCTGCTTGTTGTGAAGTTGACACAGGAGAACTCATCCCTTAGAGTGTGATGGATGGAGAGAATCATTAGAGAGGGTGTCATAGATGAATATGTCAGATGATGATAGACAAACTGGCTAGAACCCTACACACACCATATTAGCTAGCACATGTTAGAATGCATAATAAATGATTTGCATAGTGTGTTTATTTTTGCTTGCATTAAATAGTTATTTGTCATGATTTGTTAGTATAGTTTAAATGCTTTAATATAACTCATTTTATGTGATTAGCATAATTAGATTAGATTCATATTATTAATTTATGAAATTATCATTAAATTTCTATGACATTCAGAGATATTAATTAAATTACTAAAATTATGAATTTTTATAATTTATGTTAAAATAAATAAAATTTGGAAATTACCATTTGATAGGAAAAAATAGAAAAAGAATAAGAAAATAAAAAAAATAAAAAAATAAAAAGAAATAAAATGGTCTAAAGTTAATAAAAAACTAAAAGAAGGAAATACATTAAAGATTAAAAAAACAAAGAAAAATAAAACAAAAAACAAAAAACAAAAAACAAAAAACAAAAAACAAAAAACAAAATTCTTTGTTAAAAAAAGACTACGCCCTTCTTATCTTAACATGGAATATGAAAATAATATCATAAGTATTTTCAAAGAGAGAAAGGCATAGCATATTAACGAAAAACATAGAAGAGAAGAGGCATTGGTAGAGATTGGAGAGGAGCAAGATTAAGTACTGAAAGAATAACCAAATGGACTGCTAGGTAGGTGCTTTTGCTGATAGATAAACCTTAAATTTTTATGTGTCATTTATATAACTGTTGTCATTGAATTAATCTTACAAGTCATATTTAAATTGTATGGTAACTTATAAAGTTTGGAGAAACTAATTTAAAAAAAGTCATATTTAAATGATAAGATTTGTTTGTTTATGTGTTTTAAACAACTAATTAGTTTAAGTTATATTTTGAATAATATTAAATCGATGAAATTGTATTAAGTTCATAAATATACTCTGGGATGTGTAATGTTATGAATAAACTTGTACATGAGTACATATAAAAATTAGAATTGATCTTGTAACAAGTCTGAAGAGAATATACATAATAGGTAGTCATAACTAAATGATGGTTTGACAGAGAAAAAATATATATAAACCTCAAAATTGATTAATGATAATTATTTATATTATAAATCATAGTCAATATATTCGGTATTATAACTATTTAAAGACCTCACAAATTTTTTATTTAGGAATATTAATAAATGTAGGTGTATATATGTGGTTAGTATATCAAGATTCCTATAAATGTTTTAGTGAGACATGTGAAGTCTAAAGAACTCAATGTAGTCTTCATTATGATATGTATGAGTTTTCTTATTATATATAGCTTGTGAATAAAAACACATGGTGTGGATGTAACACTATAATAAGCTATGTAATTATGAACTAATAACAATATGCTTAATGTGAAATATAGGTATAAATATGCTTATTAGCATATACATGTACATAGGGGTGTGTACTTATGGTTATAGTTCCAAGGGTGGTTATAAACTATATTAAATAATTATGTATAATAAAGATTTATGAATGTGTGCATTCAAACCCCTAAAATTATAAAAAATACTAGATTGGAGTATTCTATGTTTCATGTGAATTGAAACTTGCTTTGTTATATCTAGTTGCTTGAATAGAAGCTTATATTTCTATGTATTTATGACTACTTTATTTGACTGGTTGTGGTGCTTAGTAGTTATGCTTAAAAACACTAAATTATTATAATATGGGTTATTTTAAGGTGTAGTATGTTTGGAAACTAATTGTGGTAACTAGAATCTGTAGTTAAATATGTATTTTACCTAGGTCATAAATTATAGTCATTATTTATAATATGGGATCGATAATAATGTGGGATTAATTCATACATTTGATAGAATAAATGTATGCTTTTTTATTATCCTATGCTTAACTTGTTATAAGATATGATTGTAGTAGGATTTAAAATGTTTAAATCTTTTGGTTATATTATGTTAATCAATCTCACATTATTAATACTGAGTAAGGAGTGAGATGGATTTCACTGGCTTACTAGTATCACAATGCTAGATGAAGGCAATCCGATCAAGTGGTGCATATGAAATTTAACTGATCTATAGATCACTATTATTTATTATTCTTGAAAACTTTGGCTAAAGTAATTTTTAGTGAGAAATTTTCATTTCATGAGTATGATTTATATGTTTGTGTGATATCTTACAATAGAATGAGTTTTCTATGATACCCCACATGTTTAGTTTTATAAATCATATAACACACATGTACTAGCTTGTCTCTATAGAATCCCACACCATCCCTATCTACTTATACATGAAGTTAGGGCTATTCCCTGATGGGATTAGTCCAAGGGATCATTGGTCCATGGTTGGTATGGAAAATCACTTGGATGATACTCTCCCTCCCCACAACAATACTTACTTGGAGATGACACTTGATATTACTATAGATACTAGAGTTTGAGAAATATGCTCCAAGGAGCCATGTATATTATATATGTACATTGTATTATATTATACTTATTGTTGAAATATTATCATGAAGAGTTATAATTACTTATTTATTGTACATTGACAATAGTGGTTGTAAGCATGTATCAACCCTAGTTGATTTATTTAATTACTTTCTATATTTGTATTATGATGTGTTTCTTATGATGAATAGTGATAAAAGATGTATGATGTTGTATGCTTCATTCATAGTTATCTCACTTAGAGTATTTATATGATCATTGGTTAGATTCTCGTGATGTAATCTATTTATAGTATGTGTGTTTAAAAAAAATCCACGTGTTTTTAGGTAGATCTTAGTGGGGATGTTACATGTGGTATCATAGTTACAGATCAAACTCTAGGACCTAATGAATATACTATAATTTTTATATACTTTTATTGACATAAAAAAAGATGATGAAAGCTAGAGTTTATGAAGAGGTTCACCAAATGATGATGATAACAACCCTCCATTTGATCCTAGTCTATTTGATATTAAGTAGTCAAAATAGATGGATAAGATTCTTGTAGCCATGAATGAGATTAAGGATCAAATTATATCTCTAGAATAGGTGGTTCATGTCTATGGAGAAGAAGAATAGTAAGATGTCCCTGAATAACATTCCACTTAATAGAAAAATTCTTAGGATGTTAGAGCTCAGGTAGTGGAGTTGGCTAGAGACATGAAGAAGGTGAACCCACCTAAGTCTGATGGAACTATTTTGGGAGATGGAACTGAGGCATGGATGACTAAGATGGAGAAGTATTTCAAAATTTAAAACTTCTCTGAGGTCACTAAGACATTATGAGGAGCATACTAGTTGGTTGGAGAGGAAGTTATGTGGTGGACTAACAAGAGGTTAGAAATGAATCTTAACTTGACCACCACTACTTGGGATCAATTTGTAGCATTATTTAGGTCATGATGGATTTCACAACTTTGTTTTGATTAGGAGATCACAGATTTATAGAATTTAAAGTAAGGTGACTTATCTATGAATGTGTACTAGAAGCAGTTCACCAAAATAATTAAGTATATACCTCAGTACCAAGGAGATAAGAGGTTTAGGATCAAATTTTTTATCATGGGATTGAGACCCCAGATCAATGCAAAGGTGGATGTTTATGAACCATATACCATGGACTAAATCTTTGAGAAGGTGGTCAAATAGGAGTAGAAGTTGAAGTTTCTTTCATAGGCCAAGGATAAATTCAATTTTTTTTTTGGAAATTCCAAGTCAACCTTTGAGAAGAATAATTGGAAGCAGAGGAGTGGACACTTTAGGAAGCAATTCAAAAGTAAGAATGCTAAGTTCAATAATGATTTAGGGAATAAGAAATAGGGTAATAGATCCAAAGTCAATTTTAAGGGAAACCAATAGAATGATAGGAAAGGATCACCTGGAAGTTGTTTCATTTGTGAAGATGACCATTATGCTCATGATTTCCCTTACAACAAGTCAAAAGGTGAAGGTCCTAATCCTCAGTAGGGAAATTTTTAGTAGCAGATTCATGTAGTAGTTAAAAATTGATAAGCCAAATTTTAGACATTACCCATAAAGCTATCAGGTACTTTGTTTGACCATCCAATTTCCATTTTGGTAGATACAAGACCCAAAAAATGTTTTATAGCTCCTACGATGATTAGTAAGTTAACTAGAAGAGTTGGAGTAATGAAAATGCATGTTTAGCATAGTATGGGAATGACTCAAAAGTCATAGTTGATAAGTGTTTAGTTGAATCAGAGATTAGGTTGCCTAAATTCAAAATAGTTATGGATCTATATGTAACACCACTAGGGTCATATGATGTGATCTTAGGAGTGAACTGGCTTGAAAAACATAAAGCCAAGGTTGACTACTACCTGAATAAGGTTGAGTTTTTGGATGATTTTGGAAATCAGACATAAATTCAAGGTGAGAAATAGAGTTGAGGCTTAGGCAAATTTATGCTATGCAACGTAAGAGAGCCCAAAGAGAAGGGTGCCAAGAATTTATTGTCAAGATAAATGAAATAGATGAACCTAGGGAACCATCTCTCAGGGATTACCCATTTCTTAGATATTTTCATGATGTGTTTCCAAAAGAATTATCGGGGTTGCCTCTTAGATGTGAGTTTGATTATTTTATTGACATCGAAACTAGTTCAGAACCACAGTCTAAGGCACCATACAAGATGACAACCACTAAGTTGGTTGAATCAAAGGCTCAAATTTAAGAATTGTCAATAAAAGGGTTAATCAGGCTAAGCGTGTCATCATGTGGTGCACCATTCGTCTTTGTTAAAATTAAAGATGGTCCCTTTTGAATTTGCATTGATTACAGAATATTGAACAAGACAACTATCAAAAATAGGTATCCACTACCTCATATAGATGATATTTTTGATCAAATGTGGGGAGAAATAGTCTTTTCTAAGATTCATCTTAGAGAAGGATACCATCAGTTGAGGATTCAAGATGAGGATATTCCAAACATAGTGTTCATAACTCATTACAGACACTATGAGTTCACAACGTTACCACTTGGGATGACTAATATTTTGACAACATTCATGAATCTCATAGACACCATATTAAAATATTACCTTTATCTCTTTTTTTGGTCTTTATGGATGACATTATTATATACTCAAAGAATGAAGAGATACACCTTCAACATTTGGAACTAGTTCTACAATGGTTGTGGAAGAACAAGTTGTATGACAAGTTATCTAAGTGCATGATTTTCTAGGAAAGAGTCCAATATTTGGGACATATTATCTCTATAGATGGTATCTCAATAGATCTAGGGAAGATTAGAGCCATTATGGAATGGTTGATTCCAAAGAATATGCATGAGGTAAAATTTTTATGGGGTTATCTAGCTATTATAGGAAGTTCATTCAAAAATTTCCAAGATAACTAATCCAATTACTTATTTACAATGTAAGAACCAAATTTTTGTTTGATTAGATAAGTGCAAAGTAGATTTTTAGGAATTGAAAAGAAGGCTTACCTCAACACTAGTGTTAAGAGTTCCTGACTATAATGGTCAATTTTCAGTGATCATAGATGTATCAAGGGATGGACTACAAAGATTCCTTACGTAGGATGGTGTAGTGGTGGCTTATGAGTCACAGAAAATAAAGCCTTATGAGGTAAACTATTCCCCTCATGATCTTGAACTTGTAGTAATTATGCATGATTTTCAAGTTTGGTGACATTACTTGTTGAGAAAACCTTTTGAGCTCAAGATAGATAACTTGGGACTCAAGTATATCTTCACCTAACCAAATTTGAATGTTTGTTAGAGATGATGGCTTTAGTTCTTATCTGATTATGATTTTGACATCAACTATATCAAAGGCAAGAAAAATAGAGTAGTCAATGCCCTATTGATGCTTAATTTTGCAACTAATCACCAAAGTCATGGGAAGTTTCAAAGATGTAGGACTTAACCCTCGAAACAACCTCTAGATTTTAAAGAAGCTAGTTCTTCTCCTGGGGTTTGGTGTAAAGGAAAAAAAATAAGGCATAAAGAAGTATTTGAATTACTAGGTGATGTGCCAAGAATTTTTTCTTTTACCAAATGGCATGGTAATTAGTATTTAACAGAATCTATCGAAAGGATTAAAGATCTTAAAACATGATCAATAATTTTGGCATAAACTATAGACCAAATTAGAGGCATAAAATAAAAAAGATAACCTAAATACTCAACTATCCAAAAAGCATAGTGTTAGAATTAACAATATTTACTAAAAAGATTAAAGAACATATAGTATAATTAATAATCTCAGTATTTATGCAAATCTAACCAAAGGATCATAATAGAAAATGAGAAGCAAGAATTATAAATAGACTATAATTGCATTGAACACCACTCTCTCTTCATATTTTGATAGGAGAACAAAGTGCACAAGGTAGAATGCGCAAGATACAATGCTTGATCCCTCGAGAGGCATCTTTTAAGGCTGCAAAAAGGCTTCCAAAAAAACTAGCTTCTAAACTCTCTTTTTCTAGATGATTCTTCATTTTTTATCCTCTCCCTTGACTAAAGGATCCCCTGATCAACTACTTATAGACCAAAATATCCACTGTAAGTCATTTCCACTTGCCCGGGGTCTAATCACTTGTCCACAAATTCTAGATATAAGAAATTATATGCCATTAGAGTTGAACAACCTGGATCTTACTTCTGTTATTTTTACTATCCCTCTCATTTAGTTTTAATTAATGATCCTCATTTGTCTTTAACATGTAGTCTCCTGAAGCATGGACATGTGAAGGCTTCTGTGGCCTTTTCTATTTGACTCATCTCTCCCTTTTGTTTCATAAACTCCTTGGCCCTCTGGCTCCTCAGAGCCTTGGGGACCCACCATGCTGACATGTGGATGCTTCTATAGATTTTTAGAGTTGCTGAGACTCTTTCTTATTATTTACTTAGCTTTTAGCTTTAATGACTCTTGGAGGTTTTTCATTGTTAGATCGATTATTCCCAATCAAGCCATTGATCATTTTCTTGTCATCTGTAAACTACATGTGGAATCCTCTTGAAAGTTGAAATGTATTTGATATTTTCCTTGGCTCTAAAGAGTATAGTTATGACACATGGATACCATCCACAAGCTTCTTCCTCTCTTGCTACCTTTTGACTCAAAATAAAATGCCATTCACCCACATGTCAGTCTTATGCTCAATGGAGGTTTGTCAAAACTCTTTTCCCTTTGAGGGAGCACCAAGGTGATAAGTGGCATTAATCCATGTTCATAATAGTCTCAAAACCTTTTTCTAAGCTTTATCAAAAGGGGACTCCTTGAAGTGTAGTGCCTACCATTCAATTCACCATTTGTGATCTTCACTATCAATTTACCATTAGGACTTTGATTCTAATAAAAAAGGACTATCATTATACCACGTGGCCACTGCAATCAAGTTGAAAGATCCTTTTCATTATTTTTATCTCAAAATAACATCAAAGTGATAAGTGGGGGCTTATGTGTTTAACTCTATACTTAGGTTATTTCAACCTTAAATCTTAGAACGTTGTATGATACTTAACCAAAAGAAACATGAGAGTCCTGAGTATAAAATAAAAATTATAGAAAATGATTCTACAATTCATGGTGACTCACCAAGGGATCTATGCCTAAATGGAAGAATTATTAGCTTTACTTAATCAAAATATGCCCAAAATTATGGGTCCCATCACCATTCCCTTAGAGCTTTTGTAGTGATGTCTAGTACCCAGTCTATTCTACCTCTATTGGGTACTCCCATTTATGTAGAGCTTGAAAATATCTATCTATCTATATGATCTCCTTATGAGAAAAGGATCAAAGACCTTGCACCATTAAATGCAATTGGTACTCTAGTTTGGTCATCAGATCTAAAACTAACTCCACCTCAATGATGTCGAAAGAGTCACTCAAAGACTAAAAAATAGTCTGATCATTTTGCTTCTCAACTAGTAGATTTTGTATCTAGTCTTTCATCAGGATAATGGTGTCATCGAGGAAAGGGAAGGGAGTCCCAACTGAACCAAACCTTCAATGTGCCCCTTCATTCCTTTGACCCCTTCCTTTAAAAGATTCAATAGATTCTTACATTTCAAAGTGGCCTTTTTACAACTCAAAAACTCACTGATCTTCTTTGTGACTATCCTTCTGTCAATGACTCTAGCTACTTGGAGGGTCTCCTCTGTCACATCTTATAATTTTTGAATCAATACATGTGATTTGGGAACCTTAGCTGAGACTGAAAAAAGGATCTTCTTGATAGAGGACTCCATCTTTAAGCATAATTTTTGTGCATTAGATATGATTCTGAGTGTAGGCCTAAGCTGGGTAACATTAGTGGAGATCCTTTAGTAGTAAGAAACATAGATCCTCCTCACCATATTGATAATACCTATTACCTTAGGTTATTGGGATAATTATTGGGTCAACTGGGTAACCTTATCCTCTACTTCCTTGCACCTGACCTGTAAGCTACTCTTTTCTATGTCGCTAACACTTAGCTTTTGTTGAAGTCATGATGCCTCTGTTGCCTTGTCACTACTCTTTTTCTCTAAGAGCTTCTTCTTTTGCTCTAAAATTGTGGTAGCTGCCTTGATTAAATCAAGTTCCTCTTGGAGCATGGTTGCTTTTTCTTCTAAAGTCCTCAAGACTTCTTTGGGTATTGCTCCTTTTAAGTCCCTATTGAGTTGGGCAATTTCATCTTTGGCCTTAAGATATAGGCTTAAATGGCTTACTATGTTTTGGGTTTGATTTAAGCTCAAATTTGCCTTCTAGAGCTGATTGGAGATTTTAAAATAATCTATGGCAACCATAGTAGTAGTCTCATTAATTAGCTCCACTTTATTCTATGGCCTAAACTGAGTTAGGTCCATTACCATTGTACTCATTGTATAATCCTTTAGCTGAATTTGCTTGAGTGGCTTGCTCACATTAGGAACCATGTGGGTGATAGTGAGGGAACACTACTTGTGATCATAAAAAGACTGCATTTATTATGTGGCCACAAACCTCATCTCCTTGTTCCTCTGCTTTTCTTTTCTTGACTCTCTGGCCCTCGTTGCCAAGTCAGATTGGGTATGGAATTCTAAGTGAAAAGTCATAATACCACCCATAAAATGAGACCCATGGGGTAAACCATAAGGAAAATTGATGGACTATTGGGGAGGATCTTGTGAGGGATATGGGTTTGTCAAGATCTTAAGAGAAAAGGTTGGCAAACTCAACTATTGGGAAGTGAGAGTGAAAGGGGAATTAGATGGCATTAAGGATTGAGTAGGTATAGTTGAGAGGGTTGAGAATGTCAAGCCATGTGAAAGGGGTGGCATTAATAGAGTCTAAGTTGAAGATTGAGGTGGAGTCATGTATGAGACAAGCTCTACCTCTTTTTCTTGGCCTCCCTCCTAAGATATTATTTTTTGCTTCTTCTTCTTAGGGCTCTTCAAGAGTTATTCTCTTCTCATTTGGACTGTCACCAGATGAGATGAGTCTAACACTTCTTGTGAAGAAGATATTACCTGCAGGGAATCTGAAGGGGCAACCACTATAGGGGCTTCAAAAGTAAGCTAGGTCATCCTTTGCCTTTCCACTTCACTAAATGGTAGTGGCTAGGTTGAAGTAGTGTGTGCTACCATAGATGCCTCTATCTCTTGAGACTCCCTTTGAGGCTTTGGGATGTTGCTGGTATCTAGACTAGAAGTCAGATTAGTATGAGACTCATCCCATTGGGTCTCCTATTTCACATTTATGGGTATATCTTCAAAATTTCAAGCGAACTCATCGATCTCTTACCTATACCTCTAGTAGGTGGCTATTTTCTCTTAACTTTAGTCCATCTTGACTAAAGCTTGTCCTAAAACCTTAGACATGACCCTTGATGGGTTGAAAGTCTGAATAGGTTAATAAAAAGACTCTCATGGGGCATCTGGGATATCCTGTAACTCCACATATAAGTCAAGTGTATCTCTCTTAAGAGACCTCCTATCCTCAAAAAAATTTATTCTCTCATGCTTTAAAGGGGTATGGACCTTACTCTTGGAAAGACAAGAGGTCATGAGGCCATTTGGGTCATATCTCCATAGATCCTGAATTAAAACTAACCCACAAGCACCTAGTTTTCTCATTAGGATAAATTATGCCTATATTTTCACTATAATAACACCACACCTAGTTAGTGGGATGTCATGAAAATCCCTCTTCTTTCTTCCTACTCTAAACTTAGATTCAATGACCACTAATTTCCATGTCACTTCTAAGCCTACTACTTTGCTAGTCAAAACTTTGGGAAGCATAAAAGGCTCCTCCCAAAAACCAAGAACCTTAATGAAAGAATGATGGGCCCTGAAAAAGAAATCATAGGGGTGAGGGTCTCAGACAAGATGGCCCTAATCGAGTCATTCATTCTATTTTTTATTCCCTTTGAATCCATCTCCCCCATTAGTTGTGACACAAAATGCTCAGTAAACTCATAGGCATCTGATGACTTTGACAACACATGAGTCCATGCAAACATGGGGATAACCTTATGGGGGTCTACTACTTCTAAGTCCCATAGATTCAAGTCCATATGATGTTATAAAAATTAGGTATTTTGATACAAAATAAGGTGTAATAGATATGAATAATACTTGAAGGTAGGGTGAAAACTAAAATTAGCTAGTTATTGGCTCATGGTGTAGGTGATGTGCTCTAAAAAATCAAAATTGTATGCTTGTGACCTAGAGATGGTCTTTAAATGGAAAATGGGTGCCAATTGCCAATCATGCACCATTCCATCATTATTCTCCCCAAAAATTAAGGTAAGCATCAAACATACATCCTAGGAGTCTAGAGATATCCTACCTTTCTCAAAGGGCAGGGATGGAATTTGAGTACTATCATCTGCTAGATATAGCTCCTTATTTAAGAATACTTATTTATAGTGTACTTGGGACCAAACATGACTCAGATGAGTCATGTCATAAAATATATCAGAAGGGTCATGTTGTATACCTAGCATGTTGTGGATAGCCTAGGGGGTGATCACTACCTTGATCAATCCTTTTTGAATTTTCATGCTTACAGGATTATAATTTTGTGCACATAATTCCACCAATTTAGGGGATGGGTGCACTGTGGGCACTATATATCAATCCAACCCTGAGGTCCAAACCCTCATAATAAAGGTTTCAAGCATCCTTTGATTTATAATTTTGGCATGTACTACCTCTCTAAGGGTCTTAGTCTTCTTTGTTAAATAGGGTAATTTTTTTTGTCTGCATAGTCAAGGATGAGGGAAGAGTCCTGGGAGGTACCTTTGACCATTAATTTGGTTCTTAGGTATATATCTTTGGGATACACAAGAGCTGAGGTATATGACTTTGATGATGTTGATGTAGTGGCCATTTTGACTAAACTCTCTATTATGATAATACTCTTTACTACTCTTTATCTCAATTTCTTACTTGATTGGACTTCGATGGTAGCTCCTCGCTTAGCTCTAATTAAACACTTTGCTTAACGGTGAAGAATAATGAGACCCAAATTCTCCTTTTAACTCTATCACATCCATGAGCAAGAATTAAAACTTTCCTCGATGGATAGTCATGTCTCATTAAAGCTCACATCAAGGCATAAAAAAAACAAATCTTTGAGATCTTAAATTCAAATTTCAAAACTTTAACATTAAAGACCCAAGGGAATTTGTTAGATAGGCATCCCTTTACAATGAGATAAGAGACAAAATTATAAGGAATTCTTGAGAGCCTCCATGGCTGACACATGTTCAAAGAACACTTATTTAGAAGAGAAGCGGGTAAACAACCTCAAAAAAAGAAAATAAAAAGAAAACTAGCCTAGCTATGATACATTGGTCACATGATTCTTATATGAAGAATTTAAGGAAAATCCCATTAATGGGAATATCTGGAGACTCTCCCTCCATTGTCTCTAATTAGTAAGTGTTGCACTACTTACAAGTAATTATCTTGAAGGGGCATGTCCACAAAGAATCAAACTTATCATGGTTTCTAGGTTTAGCTGCTCTTGCATCCCATTTTAAGACCCGTGCACCAATTTTAAAATTAGGCTCTGAAGTTCTTTGGTCAAACCAACTTTTGATAGTTGCTTGTCAACTTATCATTGATTCATGTGTTGATTCTCTTTTCTCTTGAAGCTCCAACTCTGCTAGTCTAACTTGTATTAGACCATTCTCATCAAGTTCTATTTGATTTATCAATTGTAAGGCTAGAAATTTGATAGAAATAGTCATTACTGCCCCCTTTCCATATACCAACTCATATGGAGAGGCCTTTATCACCTGCTTAGGTGTTATCTGATCTGACCATAAAGCCACCTTTATGTATTCATGCTATCTTCTTTTGTGTTCATTCCCCATTCCCTTGATGAGTCTAATCAAGTTCTTGTTAGTCAACTCTACTAAACCATTCCCTTGTGGATAATAATTCAATGAAGTCTTTAGGTATATACTATTTTTCAATACAAAACTAAACACTTTGGACCCTAGAAATGCCTTAGCATTTTCAGATATAATAGTGTGAGGAGGTCCGAACTTGGTCATAATTTCTTGCAAGAGATCTAGAATCACATTCTTTGTTTCTTCTTTTAAGGGTACTACTTCTATCGACCTTGTGAAATAATCTATTGTAGTAAAGATCCACTTGTGTTCCATGCTCAACATTGGATTAATCATCCTAATAAAATCCAAGCCCCATTGTGCAAAAGGCTCTTCAATAGTTATAGGGTTGAGTGGAAATGCAATATTTATTTTATTACCAATGTAAAACTAACAATATTGACACTTACTAACCATTATATGACAATCAAAAAACATAGTGAGCTATAAATACCTTACCTAGAGTATCTTGATAATTATGGTCCTTAGAAAAAAATGGCCTCTAGATGTTCCAAATGCAGTTCATGCAAAACATTTCTAATTTCTTCCCCCTCTATACTTTTGATTAGGATCCCATCAAAATTAATTTTGAAAAGGAAAAGGTCTATTAGAACAAAGCTAGACCCCTATTTTCGATAATATCTTCTTTTCTTGTAGGGTAGATGACTTGGATATTGGCTAGTCTTTATGAAATTAACCCCATTAGTCACCCAAGACTGTAATTCATTTCCTTATATTCAGAGTATAGTTTCTTCAATGACTCATTCTTCTGTTAGAGTTTTAGAATCTTGAGCAAGGTATTGACACAAGCCCCTCCCTCTTATTAATTTAGTGGGCTTAACTTTGATATCATAGTCTAATATCTTATTTATCCAAATGTATCTCTTTTCATTGATTTCACCCTCCATTATGTATTCCCTAACACTCAAATGTGTTATGAATATTGTGATCTTGTTGCTAGTAACTAAATGCCTAAATTTTTCAAGTCTTTTAATAATAGCATAAGTTTGTCTCTCAACAAAATTATACCTTAATTCATAGTCCCAGAGGGTCCTCAAGAAGAAGGCAATTAGATGTTCTCCTTATTTTATGTCCCTATGGATTAGCATTGATGCTATGATATTTTCTCCTCCATAGACATACATGATGAAATCTTTTGAGAAATCAAGGTTGTGTAGGACTGGGGCAGATGCAATTGCCCTTTTAATACTCTCAAAATCCTATCAACCCTCAGACATCCATTTAAAATTGAGATCTTTTTTAAGCATTAGGGTGATAGGTCTAACCATTTTGGTAAAGTCCAAAATGAATCTACTTACAAATTTAATCTTCCCAAGGAAACATTGTACCACTTTCTTATTTATTGGTAGGAATAAATCTAGTATTGCCTTGACTCTTTCTAGATCTATGGAGACCCCTTATTTTGAGATAATGTGTCTAAGTAACTTCCCTTGAGGTACTCCAAACACACATTTTTTAGGTTTAAAGAGATCCCATAATCTTATCACTTTTGAAAAATAGCCTCCAATTGATCAAAATGATCCTCAGCAGACCTAGTGAAGATGGTGAGATCATCAAGATAAATCAAAATTGATTGATTTATTAATTCCCCAAAGGCAATATCCGCATCTATTTAGAATGTAGCCCTTGTATTGGAGAGTCTGAATGGAATTTTGGCATAAGAAAAAGTTCCCTACTTTGTTGTGAAATGGTCTTGTGTTGATATTCTTCTACTAACCATATCTGATTATAATCTAAGAAGCCATCTAATAAGGAAAACTTCGCTACTCCCACCATGGTCTATATAATTTTTTCCATTAAGGGTAAGGGGTAGTGATCCTTAAGATAGGCCTTATTAATATCCCTACAGTCTACATAGAGTCTAATCTCTCCATTCTTTTTCCTTAATAGGACCAAGCTAGAAACCCATGTGGAGTGCTTGATGGGGAAGATGATCCTAAACTCTAGTAATTTCTTGAGCTCTTCTACCATGAGAGACTCTATCCTTGGATTAACCAGCCTTTAATTTTGGTAGATAGGTTTTGATACTTAAATTAGGTCAATTGTATATTGGATAATCTCCCTCTTCAAATCATGAATATCTTTATATGTCCACGCCATTACCTTATCACATTTGTGCTATAAATCTAGCAATATTTCCTTTTCCTTTTGAGTGGTCACCTTCCCAACTTTTAAATTTCTCCCATTTGAGAATTTAAGTTCAAAATAGTCCTCTTTACTTTCCATGAACTTTATTTTATCCATGTTTGCATCATCAAGATCAAATAAGTTCTCAAGGGTTATTAACCCCTTTGGAAGCTTATTGGACCTTAATTATATGATTTTATCACCATACACCTCTTCAATCTTAGGTTGAAATTGGTCTACGAACTCTCTTGACTGTTGTAGAAAAAGTATGATCTATTAATCACTCTTGAAGACCTACCAATTATCTATATTATCAAGTATAGTGGGTCAAATGATTACCTTGACAACTTCATTATTGGTTAACAGATCTTTGCTTGGATCAAAATAGGATCCAATTTGATCCATTCTATTTACTTCAATGTTTTGAGTCCTTGGGATGACTTCAATGTTGAAAGCATCAAAACTTTTGATCAAGTCTCAAACCCTATGGTAGTAAGACCTCATCTTTGGGTTCTTTACTGTAACAGTTTATCTAATCTATTTGAACACTAACTCTGAGTCCCTAAGGACTCTTAGATTATTTATCCCTTACTTATGAGTGAGAATCAATCCATGCACTAGATATTCATACTCTACTTCATTATTGGTGAAACCAAATTGAAAATGCAATGCCTTAAAGATATTCTTCCCCCTTGGGAAAATGAGGCATACACCTACCCTTGAGCCCTTTTTGTTTCTTGCTCCATCAAAATTTAGAGTCCATATCAAGTAATTCTCTATGGGGATTTACTTTCCAGTGATTTCACCCTCCATTATGTTAGGTATTTTGATATTTTCATCATATATGATATAAGTTCCTAAACTAGTGGAATCAAAGTTTCCAAAAGGATCATTCAATGTCAAAGCTGAAAAATAGTTCTCACCTTCTTATTCACCAAATTCTTACATTGATTCCTTTATACAACTTCTTTCTTCTCTTATGATCATCACATGGGAGGCTTTGAACCTTGATTCTATTTGGTCTAGAGTTCTGATAACACTTTCATCTTAGAACCATACTTGGACCTTTGAAATAGATGTGACCAATCAAGGGACATATATCCTCCAATTTTTGCTATAAAGTATCTAGATAGGCATAATATGAAGATAGGAGCGATGTCTATAACTACTATATCTTACAAATGAGTCACATTTGGGTAAGAATATAGCTGTAATGGAAGTCCTCTAATGATCCCAATGGTCTGCACCAACTTCCCATCGAGCTGCATGACTCATTTACTCAATGACTCATATTTGATCCTTAAGGAATCGAATATTAACTTGGGCATGACTATAGTGATTGCACTCGAGTCTATCATAGAGTTTTGAATAAACTTTTTACCCACTATAAGAGTCATATAGAAGGGGTTAGGTTTAATCTTCTTTACCTCTTTTTTGGTGTTCATTAGGATTGATGGTTGTTGTGGCTGAGATATTACAATTTTTCTTTGCCTTTATTTGATAGAGTTTCCTTTGTGGTACTATAATTTGATTCACTATGATCCTTTAGTTCTTCTTGAAATAGTTCCTTTTACTCAGGGATGGCCAACATATCCCATAATGAGACATTAACAGGGACTGTATTTAGTTGTTCCACCATATTGATTGGTCTGAGTGGCTATACTTTAGAGTACTATGGATACCTTATCCTTTAAATAACCATGTTGGATATCCCTTGAGTTTATGTGGTCATTTTAAACTCTTTCTTTTTCATGGGGACTTGAAAAACTGAGGCTAATGGCACCTTTATTAATTTAGTGTTGATAGTAGGGACAACCTCAATAGACTCAACCATCCTCCTTTTTAACCATGTGAAATATAATTAGACTGAACCACATTTTTAGAGGTAGATGTTTCATTAATGAACACAAATTCTTCATTTTCAATCCATGAGAAAAAGCATGTTTAGGGGCAATTTCTCCTTCCTATTCTAGTGACATGCCTTACATCTGAGCCACTATGGCTACATTTTGAACTCTAAGTGACTGGTATGGTCTTGATGAGGTCACTTCTTGGTTTTCCATTCTTCTTTATTTAGCTACTCTCTATTGTAGATTTCCTATAGGGAAATATCTTTGCATGTGAGAGTCATTATAAGGAAAGCACCATGCATTTGTTTCTTTTACCAAGTTGTTTTGGCTAGGGACCAGATCTCTTCCTGAGCTTAGTGGAATCATCTAAAATGGTGGAGGTATAGGGACAATATGGTTAGGCAGTTGTGAAGAAACTAATCTTTGAGTCCCTTGGATTGATTCAACTAATAGGGGGGTCTATTCCCTTGGAAACCCTAATAAGGAGGTTATTGGTGTGAAGTTTGGTTCCTCTTAAGATTGATAATTTGATTAGAAAAGGTTCTAAGGATGTTCCTAACATTATTCATCTTTGATGAGGTAAAAGATGTCACTGTGATTAGTGTTTCTTGAGATGAAGGAAAGGTATATAGAGAAGTATTGGCTTAGGAATTACTAGGAAGCTCTTCTTGAGTTGGGAGGGATAATTTGGGGAACATAAGAATAGGAGGCCTTGGGGCTAATTTCCTAGCATCTATCAAATTATTCTCTGCTCTTACAGTGACTTCATAAGCATCGAGAAGAGTCTACCCTCTTAGTGACTAAATCATGACTAAGATATAAAAATTAAAATCTTTGAGATAGAAAATGATTTCCATACCTATAGGTGGTCAAGCTAAGATTGAGATTCTTTTCCATGTCTTCTAAAATCTAGTGTTGAAATCAATCATTGCTTTTTGGGGGGATCTTTTAATAGTGATTAATTACTATAAGAGGGATGATCTATTTCCATTTTCATTCAATCTATCATATAATACAGTTCTAAATTGGTCCCAATTTTTAATAGAATTTGGCATTAAAAATCTATACCAGTCAAGAATTTTTCCCTTTAAAGAGGTGACAAGTAGTCTCAAGGCTACATTTTATTGTGTAATAAAGTGGACAGTACATACATCAGCCAGATCTTGAAGATGCTCTATTGGAGTCTTGAAGTCCTCTCCAATGAATTTAGATAATGCTTTTAAAGAATTAGATAGAATGGGATCCCATGTATCAGGAGGCATTGGTAGGATAAGTAGACTTCCACCATTCCAATTGACAAAGTTTCTGAGTGGAGCCTGAATAGCCATTTGACCTCCCAATGTAACTGGTTGAATCAACCTTCTCCTTGAATTAGTCACCAAAGGTATTACTAAGATTCTTGGGTTTATCATAGATTGAGATCTTGTAATTAGCCCATGATTCTCCCTCCTTAAAGGATGCCCACTCATACACTTCTAAAAAAAATTTGGTCCCATCGGGGATGCCAAAAAAACTGTTGATGCTTAATTTTTCAACTAATCACCAAAGTCATAGAAAGTTTCAAAGATGTAAGACTTGACCCTCAAAATAACCTACATATTTTTAAAAAGCTAGATCTTCTCTTAAGGTTTGGTGTAAAGCAAAAAAAATAAGGCATAAAGAAGTATTTTAATTACTAACATGTGCCAAGATTGTTTTCTTTTACCAAGTGGCACAGTAATTAGTACTTGACAAAATATACCAAAAGGATTGAAGATCTTAAAGCATGATCAATAATTTTATCAAAAACTATAAACCAAATTGTAGGCTTACAACAAAAAATACACCCTGGATCCTCATCTATACAAAAAGCATGGTCTTAGAATTAACAACATTTACTGAACAGATTAAAGAGCACATAACATGATTGACAATCTTAATATTTATGCAAATCTAACCAAAGGCTCATAATAAAAAATGAAAATCAAGAATTAGAAATACAATTACATAGAACACCACTCTCTCTTCATTGTTTAATAGGAGAACAAAGTACACAAGCTATAATGCACAAGATAAAATGCTTGATCCTTCAGGAGAGGAACCTATTAAGGCTATATAAAGGCTTCTTAAAAACTACATTCTAAACTCTCTATTTTATAGATGATTCTTCTTTGTTTTTTCTCATCCCCCTTTACTGAAGGATCCCCTAATCAACTACTTATAGCCCAAAATATCCACCATGAGTCACTACCACTTACCTGAAGTCTAACCACTTGTTCACAAATTCTAGATCTGAGAAACTACATGCCATTAGAACTGAACAACCTAGAGCTTTCTTATATTATTTCTACTAATTACCCCTCTCATTTAGTTTTAATTATTGATCCTCATTTATCTTTAACATGTAGTCTCCTAAAGCATGGACATATGGAGGCTTCTATGACATTTTATATTTGACTCACTTCTCCCTTTTATTTTGAAAAGTCCTTGGCCCTCTGGCTCCTCAAAGCCTTGGGGACCCCCCATGCTAACACATGGAGGCTTCCACAGCTTTTTAGAGTCACTAAGACTTTTTCTTAATTTTTACTTAGCTTTTAGCTTTAATGGCTCTTAAAGGTTTTTCACTATTGGATCTATTATTCCCAATCGAGCCATTGATCCTTTTCTTTCCATCCATAAACTACACGTGGAAGCCTCTCACAAGTTGAGATATCTTTGATATTTGCCTTGGATTTAATGAGTGTAGTGGTGAAACATGGATACCCTCCATGAGTTTCTTCCTCTCCTGCTACCTTTTGGCTCAAAGTAAAACATCATTCACCCACATGTTTATCTCATGCTCAATGGAGACTTGTCAAAACTCTTTTCCCTTTGAGGGAGTGTTGAGGTGACAAGTGGCATTAATCCATGTTCATTTGAGTCTCATAACTTTTTTCTAAGCTTTATCAAAAGGGGACTCCTTAAAGCTTAGTGCCTACCATTTGATTCACCATTTATGATCCACACCATTGATTTGCCATTGGGAATTTGATTATAATAAAAAAGGACCACGATTGCACTGAGTGGCCATCATGCAAAAGTTAAAGGCTCATTTTCATTCCTTTTACTCAAAATAACATCAAAGTGACAAGTGGGGGCTTCTATGTTCAGCTCTATACTTAGGTTATTTTGGCCTCAAAACTTAGGATACTATATGATACTTAACCAAAAGAAACATGAGAGTCTTGAGTATAAAACAAAAATTGTATAAAATGATTTTACATGACCTAAGTCATAGAATGTACATAGAAACTATAGATACTATCAAGAGTACTTATAAGGATCAAGTGATTGAATTCTCACTAGGAGATGAATTTTATGATCAGGTTAAAAAATCATTGTCTGAGAATGCTCAAAATCCTTAGTATAAAGAATTTAGATTGGAGAGTGATGGTCTTTTACATTACAATGGATGTATATTCTAGATCAAAAGAATTTATAGATCACAATGCTAAAGGAATTGTATAATTCCCCATATTTAACCAAGCTCATGGGAGAGCTTAGACCACTATATTTTTGGAAGGGAATATAAAAAGATATAGCATATTATGTGTCACGTTATCTAAAATGTTATTGAGTGAAATCTAAGCATGTGCATCTAGATGGATTATTATATTTGCATTTTATACTAGATTGGAAGTGGCAAGCGATTAGTATAGACTTTTTCCAAGGTTTATTGATGTCATAGAATAGGCACAATATGATCTTGGTAGTTATTGATAAATTAACCAAGGTGGCTCATTTTATACCAGATAATTTGATAGATGATGCACCTACCCTTACGAAGAGGTTCATAAAATAAGTGTATAGGTTGCATGGATTTATAGAAAAGATAATTTTAGATCATGATCCAAAGATGAATTATAAATTTTGGGTAACTCTGAATTTATTTTTGGGTATGCAACTTAATTTCAGTACATCATATCACCCAAATACTGACAAATAGATTGAGAGAGTCAATCAAGTGTTAGAGGATATTATTCATATGTATTACATGGATCAACAATATAAGTGGGAAGATTATCTTCAATTGGTTGAGTTTACATACAACAACTCATACCAATCTTCTTTGAAGATGGCACCATTCGAGGCACTATAAAAAAAAAGGTGCAAGACACCAATTAGTTGGGATAGGTTAGAGGACAGGGTGGTCTTTGGACCTGAGATGATTTCAAAAATTGAAGAGAAAATTAAATTAATCAAGCAGAGATTGGTTGAGGCCAATGATATACATAAGAGTTACATTGATCTAAAGAGGATAAAAAGGCACTTTTCATAGGTGACAAAGTGTTCTTATGGGTTAAGTCGTAGAAGAGCTCAATTAAATTTGAGAAGTTAGCAAAATTTTCATCGAGATATGTGGGACCCTTTAAAGTGTTAGAAGCAGTAAATCCTGTACTATATAGACTTGCATTGCCACCATCCCTATTTATTTTACATAATGTCTTCTATTTTCTTATCTTAAGAAGTATATAGCTAATCCTATGCATGTGTTGGATTGGAATACTTTATAGGTTTTGGATCCTGAGGTGGTCATGTTAGAACCAATAAGGGTAATTGACACTAAAAAAATTTATTTGCGTAATAGAGAGATGTCATAGTGCAAGGTCCAGTGAGACTAATATTCTGAGGATAGTGCTACTTAGAAGGACTATGATGAGTTTTATAAGAGATATCCACATTTATTTTCTTGATTAGATACTATTATATTATGTTATTTTATATTAAATAATATTTTAATTTAGAACTTATGTTTGAATAAGAGTCATTCGGGACAATGACTAGCTTTAGGAAGAAAGGAAGTTACATCCCAATTCATCGCTAAGCAAACTATTTGATTATCCATGGATATTTATAGTTGACACATTTGATTTGGACTAAGATTTGAGATATATGTAATTATGGGATATTAGGATATTGCTTAGGTTACATGTTTACATTGCTATGAGTTAGTTGTAGTATATGTGTTTATATTATGAACATGTTGATTTTTTATTACAGTTATGTTTTATGATGTATGTATATCATGATGTTATGATCTAACTACCTATTTATTGTGAGGTTGATGCATGATAACTCATCCCTCAGAGAGTGATGGAGGGAGAGCATCATCAAAGATCATGTCATAGATGGATATGTCAGAGGATGATAGAGAAATTAGCTAGAACCCTGCACACACCATATTATCTAACACATTAGAATGCACAATAAATGGTTTACATAGTGTTTTTATTTTTACTTGCATTAAATAGTTATTTGCCATAATTGTTAGTATAATTTAAATGCTTTAATGAAACTCATTTTATGTGATTAGTGTAATTAGATTAAATCTAGATAATTAAATTATGAAATTTTCATTAAATTATTGACATTAGGAGGATGCTAATTAAATTAATAAAATTATAGATTTTTATAATTTATGTTAAAATAAATAAAATTTAGAAATCACCATTTGAGAGGAAAAAATAGAAAAAGATTAAGAAAATAAAAAAATAAAATGGTCTAAAATTAAGAAAAAGAAAGAAAGAAACACATTAAATATTAAAAAAAATAAAGAAAAACCAAATCAAAAATAAAAAAAATCTAAAAAAATAAAAATACTATGCCCTTCTTATCGTAACATGGAATATGAAAATAATGTCATAAGTATTTCCAAAGAGAGAAATGCATATAACATTAAGGAAAAACACATAAGAGAAGAGGTATTGGTAGAGATTGGAAAGGAGTAAGATTAATTACTGAAAAAATGACCAAACAGGTTGTTAGATAGGCATTTTTGCTCATACATAAACCATAAATTTTTGTGTGTGTCATTTATGTAACTATTATCATTGAATTAATTTGGCAACTCATATTTAAATTGTATAGTGACTTATAAAGTTTGGGGAAACTAATTTAAAACAAGTCATATTTAAATGATAAAATTTGTATGTTTGTGTGTTTTAAACAACTAATTGGTTTAAGTAATATTTTGGATAATATGAAATCAATGAAATTGTATTAAATTCATAAATATACTCTAGAATGTGTAATCCTATGAATAAACTTGTACATGAGTACATATAAAAATACAAATAGGGTTTATAAAGAAAGGTTGAAGGAATTGATATTGTAGCAAGACTAAAGAGAATATACATAGCCAGTAGTCATAAATAAATGATGGTTTAACAGAGAAAGAAAATATATAAACTTCAAAATTTATTAAAGGATAATTATTTAGATTATAAATCATAGTCAATCTATTTGGTATTATAAATGTTGAAAACCTCATGAAAACTTTATTTGGGAATATTAATAACTGTAGGTGTATATATGTGGTTAGTATATCGATATTTTTATAATTGTTTTAGTGAGGCATGTGAAGGATAAAGATCTCAATTTAGTCTTCATTATGATATGTATGAGTTTGCTTATTATATATAGCTTGTGAATCAGAACACGTGGTGTGGATGTAACATTATAATAAGCTACACAATTATGAACTAATAACAATATGCTTAATGTGAAATATAGGTATAAATGTATCTATTGGCATATACATGTTCATAGGGGTTAGTACTTATGGTTATAGTTCCACAGGCGGTTATAAATTATATTAAAGAATTATGTATATTAAAGCTTTATGAATGCGTGCATTCAAACCCCTAAAAGTAAAATAAATGCTAGATTAGAGTATTCTATGTTTCATGTGAATTGAGACTTGATTTGTTATATATAGTTGATTGAATAGAAGATTATGTTTGCATGTATTTATGACTACTTTATTTGACTACTTGTGGTACTTAGTAGTTATGCTTAAAAATAATAGACTATGATAATATAGGTTATTATAGGGTGTAGTATGTTTGGAAATTAATTTTGGTGATTAGAGTCTACAGTTAGATGCATATTTTACCCAAGTGGTATAAATTGTAGTCATTATTTCTAGTATGGGATAGATAATAATGTGAGATTCATTCATACATTTGATCGAATAAATGTATGCTTTTTGATTATCCTATGCTTAGCATGTTATGAGATATGATTGCTAATAGGATTTAAATTGTATGAATTTTTAAGTTATTTAATGTTAATGAATATCACATTAATGATACTGAGTAAGGAGTGAGATGGATTTCACTAGCTTACTAACATCATAATGCCAGATGAAGATAATTTGATCAAGTGATGTGTATGAATTTTAACTGATCTATAGATCACTATTGTTTATTATTCTTGAAAACTTTGGCTAAAGTAATGTTTAGTGAGACATTGTAATTTTATGATTATGATTTACATGTTTATGCGATATCTTACAATATAATAGGTTTTATATGATACACCACATATTTAGTTTTAGAAATCATACAACACATGAGTACTAGCTTATCTCTCTGGATTCCCACATCGTCATTATCTACTCATCCATGAAGGGATGACCATTACCTGATAGGATTAGTGTGGGGGATTGTTGTATGTGGTTGATGTGTAAAATTACTCAGATGATACTCTCCCTCTCCACAATAGTACTTACTTAGAGATGACAATTGAAATTGCCATATATACTAGATTTTGGGAACTATGCCTTAGGGAACAATGTATCTTCTATATGTACATTGTCATGTATTATAATTTTTATTAAAACATTATCATGAAGAGTTATAATTAATTATTTATTGTACATTGACATCAGTGGCTATAGGCATGTATCAGCCATGGTTGGTTTATTATAATTACTTTTTATATTTGTATTATGATTTGTTTCTTATGATGGATAGTGATCAAAGATGTATGCTATTATATGCTTCATTCATAGTTATCTCATTTTGAGTATTTATATGATTATTGGTTAGATTTGTGTTTAAATAAAAATTACGTATTTCTAGGTAGATCTTAGTGGAGAAGCTATAATGGCCTGGTGAAAAATCATTGCATAGTTTGAATGGTATTGGCCAGGCTGATGTAGTTTAAAGATAATGATGAGTTAATCTAGTCGATAGCACCAAAAATGGTTGATGAAGTTGAACCATATCTATCCAATGTCATGGAACATGGGTGATGTATTAGGGAAATGATAATTAATTGATGGCATATGTCATTGCTGATGGATTATGTCACTATTGATAGATGGTCGATGGTATCTATACATGATATTACAATTGAGATAAAAGTTTGATATAATATGTGATGACCATTATAGTGATAAATTATAGATGGTTGATGTAGTAATGTATATGGCTGATACATTCTAGAACATAAAATGATCAATGTAATTGAGTATATGGCTGATGCAGTAGTTAATTTGAAAGAAAAGGCAATGTTATTGTTTTTAGTCTATTTTATTTAAATTTATGGGTAGAGACTTGATTTTTTCTCTATTATTCAATGTTTTACAAAGACTTCAAATAATGTGAAGACTTATAAATTCTATATGGTTATAAGATCTATTGGAGTGACTATATGTAATCAATTGAGATTGTCTTATGAACCTTGTATTTGGTAGGATCATGGAGATGCAATGAATTCCATTAAGTCTAGAGTTAGTCACCATGTTATTAAGAGCATGGGAAAGACTAACTAATACTTTTTTATGGGTGGTGGATGGGGATATCATTGAGGTGGTGATCACCTTAGAGAATGTCCACGTTATCTTGGGCCTAACTATTATGGGCACACTAATGGTGTGATGTACCTTAGATTCCTTTGATGAGAATAAGGCCTTAGCTATGTGGGATATAGGTTCAAAGAAATACATGAATTATTATATGGAGCTTAGGTTGTAGTACCAATAGTAGTAAGCCAGGGAGAGTTGTAGGCATGGTAGGCATTGACTCATGAGAGAGTGATTCATTTAGCTATGGTTGATTAGGTGTCAAGATTATAGGCCCATGTGTCTAATCTATAGAGGTAAGTCTAGGTTCCACAATTATATATGAAAAAGTTACAATAGATTATATAGAGAGGGAAATCTCAACCCTCTATGGGTAGTATATCACACCATCCATTGAATGGACATGGTGGGCCTTAACCTTAAAGTTATTTTTGTATCATTTTACATCATGATGTACAACATTTGGAGCCTTATATTTATATGTATAAATGTGTTTTACTATGATTTATGGATGTTATCTATGGATGTATTTTTTTACAATATGTGTTGATGATTTGTTATGCCATGGGAAAATGTATGATGTATGTTTTATTCTTTTCTATAAGATGGTATCAAATTCATGGTAAAAAAGAATGATAGTAGTAATGAAAAATGACAAAATGAAATAGTTGTAGATAAAAAAATTGGAAAATAAAAGATAAATTAAATGGTAAAATGAATGTAAAACACACCAAAAAAAGATGAAATATGTAAAATATGTAAGTAAATGAATGACAAACCCAAAATTAATATGAAAGTAAGTGAAATATCAATGGATGACAAACCCAAAATTAATATGAAAGTAAGTGAAATATCAATGAATGACAAAAATGCAAACAAAATTATGTATTAAGGGGAATATAAGGAATAATATGATGTGAGATACCACATGGGAATGACAAAAATGCAAATAAAAATAGGAGAGATGAGACACACGAAACAAATGTGAAAGTGAAAAAAACCTTTTAACTTCAATGACCTATGACACTTTGATAGTAAACACAAATCTTGGGATAGAAAGTTAATTACATAGTTCATTTCATGAAGGCTATATGCATGAAAATTAAAATGGTCACGCTTTCCCACAACATGTTATTGTTGCTCAAGTCCCCTCATAGAACCATTTGTATACTATGAATATTGGGTACATGTGTGATAAAATAGGTGGCACGATATGATATAATGAGACATCCTATCTATTCTATTGGCCTACTGCACTTGAATTGACCTTAAATGTATCATGAGGGCTAATGTGAAGTTTGATTTTCAACTAGAATAGAAAATTTTCTAAAATAAAGATCACATCTTTTGCTATGATCTAATTTTTAAGATTATTTTTATCTTTTGATCATTGCCTTTTGTTTTTTTTATGATATGGTTTTTTACCATTTATGGATTTTTAGATTCCTCCTCTATATGGATTTATAAAACTAATCATGAGTGAAAAGAGTGATGAATACGAGAGAGCTTATACTTTGACACTAGAGAGAAATACCTAATGATAATGGTGTATGAAGACTCCTAGACTTGCCCACAAGTAAGTGTGTAATCTCAAAATTGACCATGTGTGCCTCCAATAAAGGGAAATAAAAATGGAAGATGGATATGCTTTATAGCTGATCACAAGGATGTAAATTAGTATAATGAAAGTATCATAGATTATAATATATATCCAAGTCAATATGAAGATGCACTATCTTTCAAAATATCTAGCATAAGTAGTAATGAAAGTAGTGATGATCCCAAAAGAGGGGGAATATAAATGGTTATCACAAATAAATAAAAATAAAGAAGACCCAAAGGTGTTACCTAAGCTCTAATGTTAAAACAACAGCCAAAAGTAAGAAAAAATGGTGGAAATAAGATTCCATAACTATAAAGTAAATGTGGAAAAGTAAATTTTTGAAATGAAAGAGAACCATAATATAAGTGAGGTATAAAAAAATGCATCATAAACACTTATAGTGAAATGTAAATATCAAATCCAATCATATGATAATGTAAATAATAATATGATATGACAAAATATGTGCTCATAAATTTTGATATATATCTTGACATACATCATCAATAAAATCAGATAAGTCCTATTGTAAATAGCATCTGACTTTGAACATAGTCTCGTTTATCTTCATAGATAGCCTTATGAGGACTTCCTGACACATGATATCTATGAATAAATTAGGAGCATGAGAAAAATGATGAGGAGAGAATCGTACATTCTATGAGGGATAATCAATGTGAAAAACCTACACTAGTGTATGGATGATATTATCTGATCTATGAGAACACATAAATTTAGGAGAAGGTTGAGCCTTTGTTTGAGAATGATCCTAATAACATTGTTGAGAAGGTGAAGCTAAAGACCATAGAAAATCATAAAAATGTTATTGGATTTCTCTATATATGTTTGTATGATCTATAATGCACTAATTCTAAAGGAAATAAACTTACCCATACTTTTGGATATACTATGGAGATATCTTAAAAGGAGATAGGATCTTATCATTAAAAATCTACATTGCTTTAGGATAAAACACATCAATGCAATGATGAAGATGTTAGAAGTGTGTCAAAGTATACATAGTCATGACATGAAAATAATAAATGTGCCTAAGAATAGTTGACTATGGAGGTTGAATATTTGTGGTAGGAACAAAAATCTACAACTACTATTGTTCTAGGTTTCTATGATATGTTCAACATTCCTTGGCCCAATGACTAGATATTTTATGAAATTCATAATAGGGATCGTATGCCCATCATTTAGGTGGAGATTCATTCCTAGGTATGGGTAGAAATCCATAAAATATATCATCATTATCCATGCATCTAAGAGTGGGATCCTAAATAGGATTTATAATTGTAATAGATAGCCTCAATATGGGTCAAATTAATGTGGATGACATATTTAGAGCAAGGATGCTTGAAGGGTTAGAAAATATAGTGAACTAATGTGGTCCCTTCATGGAAAGATCAAGGAAAAAACTTCAAAGAGGCTAAAATGTGTCTAAAGTAGAAAAGGAATGAGTTGGTACTAGTTACATATGAGACCTATGAACATCAATGGAAGAAGAAATAATGTTAGGTGCAGTATAAGGAGAAGGAACTACATCTACTAAATGAATACTATGTAAATGTAAAGTAGACTCATAATAATGTTGTAATGAAGATATATAGTGAAGGATTTATGAATCTTTGGATGGATCATAAAAATAAAATAATGGATCATCTAGAGAATAGCCATCATTGTAATCACATGTATGAATATTGATATGTAAGGCATCAATTACTCTATCAGTCAAAGAAGCATGATGAATTGGTTATTTTGGAATGACTTTGAATTAATAATTTTATTAGTTGACCTTTGATGAGATTGAGTTTGTAATTAAGG
Source organism: Torreya grandis (assembly GCA_037957365.1). Classification (NCBI taxonomy): domain Eukaryota; kingdom Viridiplantae; phylum Streptophyta; class Pinopsida; order Cupressales; family Taxaceae; genus Torreya; species Torreya grandis. Next base: position 1,849,682 of record JARHVA010000488.1, read on the forward strand.
AGGTAAATGAGTGATAATATTAGGAAATCCAAGGTTTTGATCTTGATACTAATCTCATCAGACTTATCATCATCAAAATCTAGTAGGTTAGGAGGTATGCTACCCATAAGTTAGGGGTGTCTATTATAGCCTCATTTAGAATTAAGGGGATACTTAAATCATTGATATTATTGAAAGGGAATGCTAGGTAAAGGTTTGGGGTACGCATTTTAAAAACACCATGTTCTTGAAATTATTCAAAATTTTAAGCCTTGAATCTTGTATATAACATTATTGTGGGAAAAGTTTACACACTGGCATGTAGAAGAGGTGATAAATATCATAAGATGTGTCCATGGTATTCCAAGTAAAAAATTGTAAGATAGTAGGAAATTGAAAATAATTTCCATAACTCTAACTATGGTGGGAGGGACCATGACAGGGATCTAAACACAACCAAGAGGATGCATTTATCTTTGATCATAGCCTTTGCACGTGATTTGGGTAGATTTGAGGTTGCATTTGGAGTATCCAAGAGTATCAATAAATTCAAGGTAAGTGACATAAGTACCTGACCCTTCAGTAATCAAGGCATGATTGACTTAAATATCACCTACTTAGATGTTAATAAATGGAGGAGGATCATCTAAATGAAGTAATATTTCATTGGGAATCATAGAATCAATATGAAAATTAAGTGAAAAAGAGGCATCCAAAGTTTCATCAACTTGTATGGACATTTATTCACACTATTGAAGAATACTATCCTTATACCCAAATAAGGTGGATTCATTCCCTATAGGTAGAGGTCAAGGGATGTTCATTTTGAATAAAAGTTGCATCAAGAATTTTTCAATGACTAGGAGAAGTACTCATTAGCTCAAGAAAAGGAATTTGAGAGAGAAGTAAAAATAGTTTTATGATGGGGTCCCACTCATCATATCCTTAGGGAGCTAAAACATACTAAGATAAAGGTGCATAATATCGAATCAATTCAACTGAGTGAGGAATTAATGTAAAATTAATTGAGTATAAAATGAACTATGTTGTTTAGGCTTGGTTGATGTAGTTCGACCAGGGAGATCAAAATGCATATACCTATTTGATGTAATTTTTTATACATGATATTTAGAAACTACCTACATTAATATGGTTAAAATAGTAGTAATGAAACTATAAATAGAAACAAACTTCTTTGAGCTAGTTGGTTTAGTTGGTTCAAATCTAGGAATAGTTAATTGTATTGATCTCATCAATATAGTGGGTTCATATTTGGATGACTATATCAGGATGGCCAATTCATTAATAATAGAGGGATGAAATTAAATAGACTATATCAGGATGGCTAAGGCATTTTGGGAATGAATACCAAACTATATCATTTTGGTTGATATAATAAGAAATGGTGATAATATGGGTAACTATAGAAAACTAGTTGATGTAGTCATAAGAGATGAGCTGGTGCTGACTTCCTTATAATCAAAATATGTAAAATGATATGGATATGTGTCTTGCACATTTATGTAAATGGGATTTTTTTTATAAATATAATGTGGATAAGGATTAATGTAAGACAATACATGCCTCATGTTGTTCATGTTGACCACATTTTCATCATTGGTTAAAGAATTAAGATCAATCAATGATTCACTAACATTGTAAGTAGATTATTGAGTAATAGATAGATTATATGGAAGAGGATATTTATAGATGGCAAGGTGAGAATTATCTTGATCAAGAGCATCATGATTAACTTTGGAATCATGGGATTTAGCTATATTGTCATAGGTTTGTTGACATTTTTGGATCATGATTTCATGATCAAAATTGAGAGCAAGTAGAAACTCAAGAGTAAAGTTATACTATGAGAATGTCCCTTGCTTGCATGATACCAAAAAATAAATTGTAGATCATACCAATGTTTGGTAGGGTGAGTAGGGTCAAGTTATCTTGTTTAAGGTTTAGGAATAAGTTTTTGGATTTATACTAGGGAAATAAGTTTATGAACATCAACATTATTTATGTATGACAATGAAGAGGGGGGAGGTTGGAAGGGACTTTCTGTGAAAGATTGGGAAAGAGTCACCTCATTGAAGCAACCTGAATAATATCTTGGATGGAATGTATAGAATCATAAATGTATGTAACACCATCATTGATATCATGTTTATTTTTATATATCATAATCATACAAGTTCTCGATGTAGGTTGGGAAGGCTCAAACTATATTATTAGGAAATCTTGGCATTTAGCCTGATCAAAGGCTTATTCCTATGATTTTGGGGATAGAATCATAGCTATATATTCAAGTTTAGGATGGAGAGTATTAGTAAATAAATGGAAGAGGTTATCTTTTGACATGTTATGTTTGGATGTGTTAGATAATACTTTCCAATTCTTAATGAAATTTTGGGTAGATTCATATTCTACCTGTTTATAATTAATGAAATGGGCTAAACTATTTTTAGGAAGATTCTTGGTTTGAAATTCTTCAACCAAGGCATTAAATAGGTCTTTTATGCTAGAAATAGTATTAGGATTAAGTCAATTGTACATCAACTAAAATGATTTTATTTATAATTTTGGTATTCTAAAATGTATGGAACTTAATTCAATCTATTTAAAGCTTACCATAGGCTTTAAAATGCAAATCAGGATCAATAGATACATTATAGGTGATAGTAGGAGTGATATCACCAATTTATATGTTTTATATTTGAGGAATTAATGGTTCATTTTGAATATGCTTGATTAATTTTTTAAGAAGTGGGGGTTGAGGAATAAAATTACCCTATGCATCTCTAAAGGGGAGTGGTGGGCATTTATATTTTACACTCCCCATTGAGGCTATTGAGGATGAATTTTTAATTGAAAGAGTTTATTTTGCATTTGCATCATCTAATTAGATTTTTTTTTTAAAAAGGTAGACATTTTATTCATGGCTTGAAACAAGATTTGATTAGTATTGAGAGCTTGTTGACTAGTAGAGGAAGCTTGTGATGCACTAGTGGTAGAATTAACATGAGTATTGATATGTGAAGTTTTCAAAGGCCCACTATAGGAAATAATTTCCATGGTAGTAGCTATACTAGTCATGGTGGAAGAAGGAAGGAAAGAAGTCATGTATTGGCTTGCCTCAAATCTTGTAGAAATGGTATGTGTAGATGAGGGGGGACATCCTTTGTGGGGTTTCATCATGAGGTTATATATTATTGTAATATCCTTGCCCCTATGTTGAGGGTTTTCCTTAAGGAATAACATCATTTCATAAGTATACCCAAGACCACTCTCATCCTCAACAATAGGCATGTGTGGAGGATAGTTAAAGGGATAAAGAGGTTGGGAGATAGAAAGTGAATTATAAGTGGTAGTTATATTAGTCACATGAATATTGATTTTATCTTGGTTGTCAATAATTTTAAAATGAGGTTTAAAAGATTTTGGGTATTACTCAAGCCCACCATGTCACATTTTATTTTCTATTCAAAATCATCAAAGATATACTGCATAATGAAAGATTGAGGTTGAGGTATAAACAAAATTAGGATAATAAATGGAGGTAAACTATAAAAAAATTACTTTATCAACCAACTCAAAGAATGGAGATAAAAACTAAATCGATCAATTTGATGTATTTTAGTGAATAAGATGTTACCAAATAGACTATATTGAACTACTTAGTATAATTTGGTAGGAAAGTTAGAAGATAGACAAAATGAATTATATCGCTTTATTTGATATAATTACATAGATAGGTGATGGGATATAAATTGGAACAAGCTATTTGATATCATCTGATATGGGAGGATGAAAATTAAGAATAAATAAACCACTTCAATTTATCTAATGTAATTTGTAAGATATCGAGCTATTTGATATAATCATGGATGTAAACATAAAATATTATATCAAGATGGTCAATGTTATCTATACATATAGGCACTTATATTGATGTTGGTCAATGTAGTTACAACACACATCAAATTATTATATCAATGTTGGCCAATATAGTCTGCAATACAAAGTACAATAATAAGTAAAAACTTTAAATTTAATTATTTAGATAACTATTTTTCTAAAAATAAGATCAGGTAGATGTACTAAAGGATTTTATTGAGTTATAGGTTCCTAAATATATTAATTCATTCATTGGATAGTGTCAGCCCAATATTTTAGAGCACTGAATATGAATGAAGTACCATACCCATAGACCACTAAACATAGTTTTGAGGGAAATATATGAGTAACTTCTCAATGCTTATCACTAACTAGTGTATTATAGAATAAAATAAATGGATGGCTTCCTAAAGTTTAATAAATCTAGAATCTTAGGCATTTTTGATATGTTGTGAGGCACATAGAAAATAAAGTCCATTTTAAGATTTGTACCATGTCTATGAATATTGTTACAATATTCTCATGTCATGATGTATATAAATAATATAAAATCATTGTAAACATAACACTATGTATACCTTCACAATATTAGCTATGCAGTTTAAAAATTGTTGAAACATAGTTTCTAGGGAAGGCCAAAAAAATAGAAAATAAAGTTCAAAAATCAATATCAAAAACAATTTTTTAGTATTAAATGAATTTAAATAAATAATTAGTCAACTTGAAGTGTAAATATAAAATCCAATCATATGATAAGATACAAAAATTTTCTCACAAATGTTGATATATATCTCAACATACATCATCAATAACATCAAATAAGTCCTATTGTAATTGAAATCTAGCTCTGATCATAGTATCATCTATCTTTGTAGAGAATCATGGGAGGACTTCTAGGTGCATGATATCTATGGAAAAATTAGGATCCTGAAAAGAATAAGGAGGAGAGGGTGGTGCCTAATGTGAGGGATAATAAATACAAGGAACCTGCACTAGTGTATGGATGATATCCTTTGATCTATGAGGTGTAGATATATGAAAGTATGAACCTTCATTTGAGAAATATCTTGATAACACTTCTAAGAAGGTAAAGGTGTAGTTTGTGGAAAATTATATAAATACTACTATAATGATCTACAACTATCTATATTCATATATATATATTTTAAAAATATTACCATTTACTAGATCTTTTTATCTTACAATAACCTATTGAGTTTCAATTTCCTTGGGAGCATACCTTAAAGGGTGCACCGAGAAAGTTTGGGTAGACCATTCATGCTTTGTGAGAGAGATTATTTCCTATTTATTAGTCCCACATCCATTCTAGCTTTATTAGATTTGATCCTCTAACCTATATCCTTCTAGATTGTATTATTTAACTATATCAAGGCCTATATTTTCTTACTATATCAGTCCTTTGATATAGTTTAATCTATCATCCATCCCTTCTCAACTACATCAATTAGATCGATGCAGTTTTAAATGTTACTATAAAATATTCATAACTAAGTTAGCTTGGTCGACCTAATTTGATGTTAGTCTTCCTATTTAAGACTAAATCTAGCTGACTGCTATCATTGGCGTAATGTTCAAGAGGGATTAAGATAATACACCACTATAAATACAAGTTACCATTTCAATCTAATAGATAGGAACATTCATTTTGATTACTATTTCTCCTATTTTTTTCCTAAGTCTATATTTGGAAGAGTTATTGCTTAGATCTTGTATTCGATGGAAAGCCTGTCTTGTGGAATCTTGGATGCAATAAGAGGATTAATTTTACCCTAGAGCATGATTCAACCTTTGAGATCCTTATAACCAAAAAAATATCTTGTGAAAAACCATTGGCCCAGGGGGATATTAAGGCTCAATAGGTCTTGTTCAAGGTAAGTATATTATAAATATATCTCTTTTATTTGATAGATAGAAGTTACATAATTTGTTGGTTACTGAAACACATTTAAAAAAAAGAATTATTTACACTTATACATAGTGTGGCTATAGTATTGTATAAACTTTATATCTATTCACCTTAGGTAGTTTATGCCTCCATTTGCTTACCATGGATCTTTTCTTATTTTGATATGTTTCTAACCCTTAACCCTTATATTACTTGATTTTAATATTTACTCATAAAAATAAGATACCTAGTTAGAGTTATTTCATTATGTTGATTACGTAAAGCATTTATAACCCTTTATATTGACTTATGATCCCATTATATGGCTCATTATAACCAAGTAATAACCATGTCATTCCCTACTAATATCCCTTCTTAAAATGGATATGATATGCATTTATGGTTTATTTATAGTCTAAAGTAGAGACTGAGTACTTATATCTTAGTTAGCATGTGTGAGTTAATGTTACTTATTTCTACCACTATGTTCTAATTATTTGTATGGTTAGGCCCCAGTTTTGAATGAATAGGCTACATAAACACATTATGATTGAATTTTAAAGTTTTTGGTAAGTAATCAAACCCTTAAAGGTAAGATTGACTCACATTAGAACCATTTAATGAAGCTCTAAAGTATAAAAATCAAACTTTGGAGTCTAATAATGAAGCTCTAGAGTCTAAAAGTGAAGTTTTGAAGTCCAATAATGATCTATGGAGTACACTAGATGAGCTCCAGAGTTTAGCAGATGAATTCTAAGTGAGTTATATATTTTAGTAGATGAGTTCTAGTATCATTCTAGGCATGCACAGAGTTTGTGGAAGGCATTTTGTTGATCATAAATATTCTATACATTTTACATAATTTGGTCATGGCCTTTTTAAGGCACTCATGGGTCATTGAGAAACTTACCCTATATAACATTATATTTTTGGACACGATACTCATAATATCTTTTGTAAGAGCACGATGATAGGTATTATTAGCTTTTTCATTACTAGATTAGAATGTGTTGTAACCACAAATATATTATAACCATTTGGAGCATGCATGAAGTTATGCCAACTTTTCCCCCATTTCATATTGAAACAAGAGAAATGGTTGTATCCTTTTTTATATTTTTCAAATAAGTTAGATTTTAATAGTTACTTTATTAGTTTGTTTTGAACAATAGTTGTAAGAATGTTGTATTAGAAAAACATCCTCCTACTATTTGTAGAGAGTAGTTTTGAGAGAAAGAGAATATTAGTAGTAGATAAGAGAAATTAGTAAGAGAGTTTTCTAGATTGTAATCCTTATTCCAAAATTAATGAAGCTTTGAATGTTCCTAAAGGTATAAGAGTGTTTTAGATCTTGTGCCAAAGGAGAGCAAGGGCCCACTCACCCAAGGAGGTAGGATTCTTATGTGGTATTTTTTCTTTATGTTTATATTAGTTGTTAAATTATTTTAAGAGTGTTTGTATTAAAAGTGTGATTTTATTAACCTACAGGCCTTTCTTTATGTATGTTTATTCCAAGTTACTTTTCTATCATTTTATTTTCCAAAAGAATTTCACTAAAAATCAAATTCAATTCAATACATATATTAGAAAGTGTTTTCCCTTGATGAGCAAAGTGTGTTTGTTTAACAATAATTTATTTACAGTAAGAATGTGTTTCTCCATAAGTAAGTGTGTTTAATTTAGCATTTAAATTACGTATTAGAGATTTTTCATTCCATGAAATTAGATAGGTTTTAGTTAAATATTATCTAGATTAAAACCTTAGAATTAGTTGGTTCACAACCCCTCCCCCCCTCTAAAAAAAACACACAATTATTAGCAATATATTGTACACATTATTGCATACAACCATTAGACACTAGTCCGCGTTTTAATGACATCAATCAAATAATTTGATTAAATTAATGGATTAAGGACACCAATAATTTTTGGTGACCTTACCAGGAACATTCTAGGTGTAAATAAGGTGTAGATCACAAACTAACAGAGAAACAACTTCCCTGAATATATATGAGTAGACCTAGTGACTAATAAGGAAGATTCATTCTAAGTAACCCTCAGTAGGGTACCACAAGTTCTTGAATAAAATCACACTTAAAGGAGTGTAAAAATTGCAAGAAGAAATAAAAGGGTCTTTTTTAATTATTGAAGAAGAAATAGAATTAGCCCCGTCTAAACCTTAGGATCATTATCTAGAAACAGGTGTATCATTACAAAGTAAATTAAGGCTAAATAACATTGCAAACCAAAGCAGTGAGTCTCAAACAAGCAGCCTTCTATCCACCTCTAATAACTCACCACTTCTTAAGAATGCCCTTTATAACATTTATTTGGAATAAATGGGATACAACATAGGGAATATACTAAATCCTGGTGGAAATGCACAAAATTGGTGTAATTCGCTTAGGAGGACCTTCACCTATCCCATTGTATGATGATATAACTACCATGAAGAATATTTCCCCATATAACCTACCCACATTTAGAGGAAAACCTATAGAAGATCCTGACGAATTACTTTTTGAATTCAAAATCCTATGTCAAAATTATGATTATAGAACTGGTAATCATAAGCTAATTGTTCCCTTCTATACTCAAAGAATCAACCATGAGATGGTTTATGGGCCTATAGCCAAACTCTATCATATCATGGGATGACATGGAGATTGATTTATTATATAGAGACTAGGACTAATGTAGGGTAAGAGATAGAAAATAATAAATTTATAGGATAAAAAAAAATGAGGATGAAAACCTAGAAGACTACCTTGATCACTCCCAATTTATTAATAGGAAATGTGGATATGAATTAAGTGAGAAAGTTTACAAAATAATTTTTTTAAAAGGTCTTGATGATGATGCTAGGGAATCCCTAAATCTTATGAGGAAAGGAGACATAAACAAGCTTGATATCAATGTTATAACTAAACTATGTAACAATTATTCAAGAACCTGAGGGAGTGTTAGAAAGCTAAAAAATAGGGAAGAATGGTAATGATGTAGGATAATTCATGGAATAATTCTCCAACCTCAAGATAGACATTTTAGTGGAATTAGACACTACACTAGATGTTCTGCATGCCAAGGCCAATACTACCACTGAACCACTGGCTATGTATTTCCCTAAATGTAGGTTGAAGCATGTTATCCAAGATTTCCCTTTAGATAGAATTTATATGTGTGGGATATGTGATGTAAATGATCATGATACCAAGAATTGTGACCTCATAAATATACTAAAAAACCAATTAAAATAGGCAACCCTATCAATAAAAGAGCTTAACTTCATAAAAACATAGGGAAAACAATTTTCCCACAATCAAAATTAGAACCATTTTGGTCTTAGAGCTCCTTCTAACCCATGAATGATGCCATGGCCTAGATAATCACCTCAATAGGCATGGGGACCTCCATCATGGGGTATACACTAGTGGACACCATAGTCATGGATTCTTTAACATCACCAGTAGCCTTAGATGCCCCAACCCAATCCTCAACCATAGGCAAACTAGCAATGGGTTTCCCATCAAAACTCTAATTAGTAGAGGAGGTTTTTAAAAAAATAAGTGTTGATTCCTCCCCCTACCACTCAAACACCATAGACAAAATATGTAGATCAGCCATAACTACTTGCACAATAAGTGGTGAATCCCAAAAATAGATAATCAACTCCTATCTATGGAACTAAGAAAGAAGGAACCTTGGGAGTTGGTGAAATTGATTGTGGTAATGTACAATTAAAATCAAGTAAGACATTGAAAAATACTCCAATCACCATAAACAAAGTCTTGAATGAAAAACCAGACCCTCCTATTGATCCAACCAAAGATAAACCTAACAAGGAAAAATAAATGACTAAGGAAACCATTACATTTCCTCCAGCCATTATTTTTTCAAAATATCTTTAGGAAAATGGAAACAAGAGTGAATCTGATTTGGTTTAAGAGCTAATAAATTTAAACATTGAAATTTCATTACTACAAGATATAAGAGATATCCTAGAACTCAATAAAATAATTAAGAGGTTGTGCATAAAAAATATGGGTAAGAAAAGATAATATCTTAAAACTATACAAGTGGATGGCAAACTTGTTGATTTATTGGCAATAAAACCCCTACAAAAGTATGGGGATCCTAAAAGCCCTGTTATTTATATAGCAATAAGAAGGAAAGAGATACCTAATGTACTTGTGGACCAATGAGATACCATCAATGTGATAATAGTATAAACCTTAAAATCCTTTTCTTTATAAGGGTGTAACCCAATTATATAATTTTGAAAATGGTAGACCAGTCTATTGCTAAACTTTAAGTAACAATCGAGGATGCCTCTGTTATAGTGGAATCTTTGGAATTTATCATACATTTCATGATAATCCAGCCTAAGATAAAAAAAACTTGGATATACATTAATCTTAGGAAGAATTTGGCTAGATAAAGATACATAATTAATAAACTATAGGTCAGGAGACATGATTATTTCAAATAGAATTAAAAAAACAATTTTTTTTATATTTACCTATAAAACCATATGTAGATCTTCTAGATCACCTATGGGTTGATGAACCTAATAAAAATAGAAATAATTTATCCTCATTAACCATGGTAATAATTAAATATCATGTGAATGAGTTATAGGAATAATTAACATGAATTTTGGAAGAGCCTAGTCTAGTTTCAGAGTCTGGCAGTCCAACTCCAGAGTCTGTCAAACTAGCTCTGGAGTTTGATAGTCTAGCTTCAAATCCTAATAGTTTAGCTCTAGGTCCTATTAGACTAGATTCAGAGTCTATCAATATAAATATAGAGTATGATAAACTTTACTCTACATAAAATCCAACTAGCTCAATCACTCTTGATGACATGTATGACCACAAACCCATATAACAAAATATTTTCACATAGGCACAAGACACTCAAGATACATTTTTGACAGATTTTTGTTATCCATTGAAAAATGTAATTTCAAAATGGGATAATTTATTTAAATATTACACCACTTTAAAATTGATGCTACCACATCCCTATCATCTAAACTCTTTGATGAGTTAATTTAGGTAGGTCAACTCCATCTATCTAAAGACAAAATAACTATCCAACTTGGAAAAATGCTAGACATAAATAACTGGTTGGATGAAAAAAATGAGACTAAGATGTTTGATGTCTTGAATAACCATAAAAAAACCTTTTCATGGGATTACAATGACATGAAGGGCTTCCACATAAGTGTGTGCACTCATCATACATATAATTAAAACACTAGACCTGCTAGATAAACTTAAAGAAGAATCAACCCAACATAAAGAGACATAGTTAAGGAGGAGATAGAGAAGTTATTGTAGGTGGGATTCATGTACCCCATATTAGATAGTTAATGGGTCTCACCACTTGTGATAGTACCTAAAAATAATGTCAAATGGATAATATGTATAGACTATTGATAACTAAATAAATCTACCATGAGAAATTACTTTCCCCTACTTTTCAGGTGCTGGATAATCTAGATGGGAAGAAGTATTTTTCCTTCTTATATGGGTTTAATAGTTACAATCAGATAAGTGTAGCCCCAAAATACTAGGATAAGATAACTTTTACATGCCTTTGGAGAATATTTACCTATAGATTGTTACCTTTTGGCCTCTGTAATGCACCTACTACATTTTAAAGTCTAGTCTTGGCCATATTTATTGATCTAACCAATGATCGTATAGAGGTATACATGTATGACTTTAATATGCATGGTGGCTATTTTGATGAAGTTCTAAGCAACTTAGACCAAGTGTTAACCATATGTGAGCAACATAAACTATATATGAGTCATGAAAAGTGTTTAATAATGGTTGATCAAGGAATTATTTTAGGACATCACATCTCAACCCAATCAATACAAGTGGACCCTAAGAATATTTAAGTCATTTCTATTTTGCCTGCTAATAAAAATTAGATTGATATTAAAAGATCCTTAGAACATGTAGGGTACTATAGATGTTTTATATAAGACTTCAAAAAAATAGTTTCACCTATGTTTTCCTTTCTTACTAAAGATAGTGAGTTTATATGGACTAAAAAATTCCATCAAACCTTTGAATCAATAAAGAAAAAACTAATTACTACTCAAATTATAAGAGGTCCTAATTGGTAGCCACCCTTCCACATTCATACATATGCTTATAATAATGCTATGGGGGTACTCATATGAGAAAAACATGAAATAAAAATGGATAATATCTACTATATCAACACGAATCTTATCCCCACTGAGAGAAATTATATTAACACTGAAAAAGAATTTCTAGTTGTTATATATGCAATGAACAAATTTAGGCACTACATCACTAGATACAATTTTTTTTTACATAGATCACTTATCCATAAGATATATAATGAAAAATGGTGGTAGGAGGTAGGATCATTAGATCATTACTATTTTTGTAGGAGTTTGACATTACCATTATTGAAAAATTTGGAAAATTTAAAGTGGCTGCTAAATTTTTATCAAAGTTAAATGTTTTAGGTGAAGAGGAGCCAGTATAAAACAACCTTATTTATGAGAAATTATTAATAGTTTTATCACATTCACGATGGTTTGTTGACATGGAAAACTACTTGGCCATAGGGGAGTTTCCTTACAACTTTACTCATAAGGAAATGAAATACTTAATTAGAAATAGTGATTATTTTAAGTGGCTTAATAGTTTTTGGTTTAATGTGGACTTGACCATGCAATCTACAGATGTGTAAGAGAGGCAAGACTTATGACATCATAATATATTTTCATGATGAACTTAAAGGAGATCATTATTTATCCAATAGGATTATTCATAAGATCTTTGGGGATGTGTACTATTGACCTTCACTTCACAAGAATGTAAAGAGATATGTATGATAATGTGATCCTTTCCAAAGGATGGGAAAACCCATATTCTCCAATGAAAGTCATCTCCATCCTCATGTGGTTCTAGAAACTTTTGAGAAATGGAGATTAGATTTTCTTGGTCTTATTGACCGACCATCTCAAGGGAATGAATACTTAATTTTATGCACATATTATGTCACCAAATGGGCATAGGTTCAAGATCTCCCATTTATAAGAGAAAATCTAGTTGTTGATTTTATGTATTATAAAATTATGTAATGGTTTAGAGCACTAAGAGCCATAGTATCTGACCAAGACCCTCAATTAATGTCTAATATGATCAAATCCTTCACATATCACTACTAAATCAACTATAAGAACTCATCTCCATATCATCCATGGGCCAATGGATAGGTTGAAGTTACCAATAGAGAGTTGGAAAACATCTTGACTAAGATCATTAGTATCAATAGAAAATATTGGCAACACAAACTACTTGAAGTAGTATGTGATTATAATACCGCATGGAAATCTACCACAAGTTTTTCACCTTATGAACTTATGTTTAGTAAGAAGCCTCTACTCCCCATAGAATTTAAATTGTAGACTTAACATCAAAAGTGGGCATATATCTTGATGAGGCATAGAGAGAGATAATTCTTTAGCTCAATAAATTGGATAATATATGCTACGCCCCTAACCTAGTACATGTATTAGGATAGGAATAGTTGACTTAAAGCTTAATTATCCCTCTTTGATGCTATATCAGATTTTTCTATGCATTAATTTGGTTAGTAGGTCAGTCTATGGAGTAACCATGGCCTAGTTAGACTATATATAGGAGGTAGTGGGGTAATTTTTATCACCATATTGTGAATTTTGCTCTTTTTAAAACTTGTGGAGGTTGCCTCCTCAAAGTGGCTTGTCTATTATCATATATTCTAATATATTTCATTCATATTTGGATCTATTTCTACTATTCTACTTTATTGTTGAAGTAATTTCATTACAAGTTGTATCAGAGCTACAATTTGGGCAATCTTGTGGGTGAAACCCTAATTTTTAAAATTTGGCTATATATAAAAAATGGTTACAAATTTATTTGCAATGTTTTTACTGGAGGTGATAAATCATTAAATTAAGATTAAATTAAAATTTTAGATCATTTGGATATATTTTACAAAAGTTATCACCATTTTAGGGCTTTTCATAAAATTACTCTACAGTGCGCAATTCAAAGATTTTTTTTGAGTTATTTACATTTTTGGAAATATTAGAAAAAATTGGCTAGGGTATGTTATTTTTATGTTTTTATTTGAGGCTGAAATAAGTCCAAAATTGCTTGGTCAAAGTTGGGTCAAAAGTGCCAATTAGGGTCGACATCATAAATCCCTTTTATGGCAAGTCCACAAACTCAAGGCTGAGGAAAGGGTGCTAAAACTCTAGGTAAAAATCCTAATAAGGAAGAGATGGAGTTAGAAGGGGGATGTAATAGATCATTTGTACCAAGGTTCTCTGACATAGATCATAAAGTGAGCCAGCTTGACTATAGTGTGCAAGGCATTCAAAGTGAGGTGCAAGGCATACAATCTAATATGAAATCCATACAAGATAGTTTGGTAGATATCATGATGGCTTTGAAAAATAATCAGTCAAATCATCTAGCTATCACTATTACACAACCCTATCAGGGTGGTTCTCCCAACTAGTCTACTTCAAATCCAACTACATTGCCATAGAGGAACCTATTACCAAAGGTGGATATGCACAAATTTGATGGAAAAGATCCACTCAATTAGATCAACAAAATGGAGATTTTTTTTGATTTGCATCAAATCCCAGGTGGACACAAGGTTACCATGGCATCCTTGTATCTTGAACCTGACCAATTCATTTTGTATCGATGGTTTTGTGATTAAAAGAAAAAGATGAATCTCAGTGTCACCTGGTCAATTTTTATAGAGGATCTATAATTACACTATGGTAATAGTGTGAAAGAGAATTACTTCAGCCAATTGGCAAAATTGTGACAGACTAGCTTTGTTAAGGATTATATTCATCATTTTCAGAACCTATCCTTTCGTGTGGAGATAATTTTTGAGGAGAACTTGAATGACCTATTTTTCGGTGGACTCAAGGACCATATTTAACATGAGGTATGCATGTTTAATCCACTTAAGATTTTTGATTCTATTATCATGGCATGCAGAGCTGAGGAAAAATTCATAGCCAATGAGAAGTAGTTATTCAATCACTTCAAAGATCATAGCATATCGACACCAACATTTTCTCCACCTACCATATTGACCCCTTAGTAAATTAAAGATAAGCATTTAAAAGGATTATGTTTCAGTTGTGACAACAAGTGGAGAAAATGACAAAGATGTGTTGAGAAGAAGTTATTCTACATTGAGGGATCTAATGAAGATGAAGAAGAAGATGATGCCTCAAATGATGATGAGGAAGAGATAGAGGAGGTACCTAAAGATTACCAACCTACAATCTCTTGTCATGCACGTTCAGGTATTAACACTCCACAAACTCTTAAGGTGGTGGGTTTCCTCAAAGAATAGAAGGTGACAGTGTTGATTGATTCAGGGAGCACACATAACTTCATCAACCATAAGTTGGCCATTTGATTGAACTATTTCATCTACCCAACACCAAAATTTTAGGTCATGATTGCAGATGGTGGCACAATTAATTGTTTAGGCAAATGCCATAGTATTAAGCTTGTTGTGGGTGAGTACAATCTTGATTCTCCTATGTTTACTATTCCCATGGGTAGCACAAACATTGTTTTGGGAGTCCAATGGCTCATAACCTTGGGTACCATTGAGATGAACTTCCAAGAACTATTCATGAACTTTTATTCTAAAGGTAGGAAAATTGAACTACGTGGATTACAGGCAAATTCTCTAAAATTGATTAGTTCAGATTAGATGACTAAGATGCTAAAAAAGGGGGCAGAGGGAATTATTACACAATTATTTTTCATAGAAGTTTAACCCACACAGGCATCTACACATCCTAATCTATAGATGATTCTTGATGAACACCCATATATTTTTAGGGCCATGCCAAAAGGACTACCACCAAAAAGAGAATATGATCATGCCATTCAACCACTTCCAGGGAGTCAACCACCAAATATCAGATCATATAGATATCCATATGCATAGAAGAGTGAAATAAAAAAGATGGTCCATGAGATGCTAGAGGCAGGGATCATCAAGCATAGCCAAAGTGCATATTCATCACCAGTGGTCATGGTGTGAAAGAAGGATGACACATGGAGGATGTGCCTAGATTATCGAGAAATTAACAAGTACACCATCATAGATAAGTTTCTCATTCCAGTAATTGATGATTTACTTGATGAGTTACATGGTGCTAATTATTTCACAAAATTTGATCTTCACTCGAGGTACCATCAAATTAGAATCAAGGATGAAGATGTTCATAAAACTACTTTTAGAACACATGAGGGCCATTATGAGTGTTTGGTAATGCCCTTTGGTCTTAAAAATGCACCATTTAATTTTTAGAGCTTCATTAACACTATTTTTAGGCCTTTTTAAAGGAATTTTTTGTTGGTTTTCTTTGATGACATATTGATTTATAGTCAGACATGGGAAGCACATCTACAACATGTGAAATAGGTGTTGATAGTTTTGGAGAAGCATCAGCTTTATGTGAAGCCATCCAAATGTGCTTTTAAAGTATAGGGGGTAGAGTACCTAGGTCACATTGTTTCCCATGAAGGTGTCAAAGTTGATCCCCAGAAGATAAAAGCTATGATGGAATGGCCCATGCCAAAAACTCTCAAAAACCTCTGAGGGCTCCTAGGACTAATAGGTTACTACCAAAGATTTGTGAAAGCTTATGGTAGCATAGCAGCTACACTCACTGCATTGATAAAGAAGGATGCCTTCCATTAGAATGATTCCACCACCAAAGAATTTGAGAAACTAAAAGTAGCTATGTGCACCACTCTATTTTTGTCTACTTCAGACTTCTCAAAGACATTCACTGTTGAATGTGATGCTTCTAGATCTAGGTCGAGAGTAGTACTAATGCAAGAAGGAAGACCCATTTAATTTGAGATTCATCAATTCAAAGGTAAGAACCTAAAAAAACCTATCTATGAGAAAGAAATGATGGTTATTCTTCATGCAATTAAACAATGGAGGCCCTATCTGATGGGTAGACACTTTAAGGTGAAAATGGATCATGATAGTCTCAAATACTTTTTGGAGCAAAGATTATCATATGAGGAAAAACAAAAGTGGGTAACCAAAATGTTGGATTATGATTTTGAAATCATCTACAAGAAGGGTAAAGATAATGTAGTAACAAATGAGATACATCCATAAAAGCATTACTTTGTGCAATGTCCATGTTGCAAGTAGATTGGGTGGATGAAACTAGGTTAGAATGGGAGCAAGACAAGGATTCACAGGTTCTAATTCAAAATCTCCAACAAGGTACTTTAGCCTCTGATAAATTTGAATGGAAATGTAATGTCCTATGGTATAAGGGTAGGTTATACTTGTGCAAAGATTCAAAGCTTAAGCATAAGATTCTTGCAGAGTTGCATGCATCTCCAATTGGGGGACACTCAGGGTTCTTAAAAACTTATCAAATAATTAAGAAATAATTATTTTGGGAAGGACTCAAGGGATATGTACAAAATTTTGTGGTAGAATGCTTGATATGCCAATAGAATAAAGGTGAGATAGTTAAGACCCTGGGTCTATTACAACAGTTAGTAATTCCTAGTCAAAGGTGGGATGAGGTTTCCATGGATTTCATCATAGGGTTGCCTTGTTCTGAAGGTAAGAATGTTATCTTGGTCATTTTGGATAGGATTACAAAATATGCCCATTTTTGTGCTCTCTCACACCCATTTTCAGCAAGTACAGTAGTAGATATTTTTCTAGAGGCAATTCTAAAATTACATGGAACCCCAAAAATAATTGTAAGTGATCATGATCATATTTTCACTAGTAATTTTTAGACTAAACTATTTTCTTGTTTGGGTACTCAGCTAGCTCATATCTCATCTTACCACCCCCAATCTAACAAACAAACAGAAGTGGTTAACAAATGTTTAGAGGGGTATCTCCATTATTTTGTATTAGATAAATAGGAATGTTGGGTTAAATGAATACCACTTATAGAATGGTGGTATAACACATCTTTCCATACCTATTCTAAAATGTCTCCATTTCTAGCACTATATGGTTACCATTCACCTTCCATCACTTCTTCATTAAAGGTGCAAACCAAGGTTCAAGATGTGGAGGAGCACATTCAACATCAACAAGAGGTTTTGGATAGTTTGAGAGAGAATTTGGCCTTGACACAAAATAGGATAAAGAAATAAGCAGATCAACACTATAGTGAGTGAAATTTTGAGGTGGGTGACTGGGTAATTATACGTTTGCATCCTTACAAGCAGATGTCCTTGAAGCAACAAAAAAAGGACAACAAACTTTATCCTAAATATTATGGCCCTTATTAGGTTCTATAGAAAATTAGAAGTGTGGCTTACAACCTCGAGTTACCTCATTCATCTCACATACACCCAGTATTTCATGTGTCCTAGTTGAAAAAGGTCATTGGATAGAAAGTTTCAACATAGATAGAGTTCCCAGAACTAGATGAAGAAGGATGAGTCATTTTGGAACTAGAGAAGATCCTCCAAACACGTACTAAGATGTTGAGAACTAGAGAGATTAGGGAATATTTGATCAAGTGGAAGAAATTGAGCAGTGAAGATATAACTTGGAAAGATGAAGATTTTTTGCAACAACATCTAGAGTTATTCAACATTGAGGACAACATTGGTTTAAAGGGGAAGGGAATAATACACCCCTAACCTATTGCATGTATTATGATATGAATAGCCAACTTATGGCTTAATTATCCCTATTTGATGTTATATCACATTCATATATGCATTCATTTGGTTATTAGGTCAACCTATGGAGTAACCATGGCCTAGTTAGACTATATATAGGAGGTAGTGGGTAATTGTTTATCATTATATTGTGATTCTGCTCTTATTAAAACTTATAGAGGTTGCCCCCTTGAAGTGGTTTGTATATTATCATATATTATAATATATTTTAGTCATATTTAGATCTATTTCTACTATTCTACTTTATTGTTGAAGTAATTTCATTACAATATAAGAATGGAAGACTTGCAATAGACATAACTTCTACACCATCAGAGGAAGCAGTGATATGACACCCATATCAAGGAGAGAATAATAAAAGAAGGAGATTGGGATCTATTATTTGATTCTAAATTTCAAAAATTAAAAGGAAAGCTCAAGACCAAATGGTTGGAACCACACCAAATAGAGAATATATTTGACAATGGGTCAGTTTAACTTTTACCAATAGATGGAAACAAGAAGACATTCTTAGTCAATGGGCATAAACTAAGACTCTATCAACAACCTTAAATCAATAAGGAATTTTTAAAATAAATTTATTCTCAAGATGAATTTGGCTATGGGGAATAACCTTATTCTTCCATCATAATCAAAGGATGATGATTGAAGCCCAAGTGAGGCGGAATATTGAAAAACATAAATGGTATTTCTCCTCCCAATAAAGGGGAGGAATTGAAAACTAGAAATGACAGTTCTCCCAAAATTTTTAAAAAATAAAATAAAAAATAAAATGATAAGTTGAAAAACAGTGATGGTAGATTCTAAAAATAATAAAGTAATAAAATTGATGTTTTTACTACGTTATATATGATCCTCAATTAACTGATGTAATCTAATCATTGTAGGACAAGTGGTAGCTTAAGGAACATAGATAACATCACAACAAATTGAAGTATTTTTTATTTTATTATTCCATATATAAGGTTAGATTTAAGTTTTTAAATGTCATATTTATCCATCCATGAAGGAAGACTTTGTCTAAAAATGGAAAGTGTTCTAAAGAGAAGGGGTGCATAAGAAAATTCATTTTAAAAGTGAAAAATGTATTTTAAAAGGTAGGGTATGATGTAACATAAGAATATACTATTATAAAAAGGAGGCATGATTTCATCCTCATGACATAATGGGCAATCATGAGAGAATAAAGCAATTCAAAGGATAAATGATGGAAACTGTCAGCTCAGTACCTTTGAGTAATCAATTAGGATGTATGACATAACCCAACATGTGGAAATGATTAGGGGACTCATTGAAAATATTTTCAAAGCTACCTTATAGATGTTGATTAACCACTTTACCTCTCATGTTCATGTCTCATCGTTGAATGCAAGCGTTGGACATATCCCAAAGCTAAGAGTGATAATGATATAATTCAATACCAAATGTGCCATTCTCTTTTAAACTCACTCAAGTGAAGAAAACCTTTTATATTGATTTTAAATTTGCCTCTCCCTTTCCAAAAACTTTATTTAAACCCTTATCTTGCAGTCAAACAAACTCTGTAACTTCTAGAAATGGGTCAAAGGAAAAAGCCCAAGTGTGAGTCTAAAAAATTATTATTGGATAATGAGTAATTGGTTTCCATATTTGAAGAATTAGGGTGGTTATAATTCCTATATAAATTTGAAGGATATGATGAATAAATAGTCAAGGAATTCATCACCAATCTCCAGGATGACCATACCAAAGTGAAAGGTGTTCAAATTATGATAACCAGTCAGGTGATAAGTGAACTCTCAAGCATCCCAAATGAAAGGGTTAAGATTTTAAGGAGGAATACCTTCAATGAATCATTATAATAATCCATGAGGAATGGGAATGAATTCCAAAAATAATTATGATCCCTCAAGAATTTTCCAAATGGATCAAGAGATAAAGTTTACTTGAGCCTTAGAGAACAACTGCCTTTTGGGTCATCAAGTACCTAATTTATAATGGATAGTATGAGTCTCTTGAATATGATGTCATAATAATTTTCACACATTTGATATAAGGTCTATAAAAACTAGAACATAAGGTGAATTTTCCCTGTTTTTGTTAAGATCCATACAAGTTATGGCATTGAAGCATATAAGAGGAATGGATTTTATAAGGTACCATGGGTTGATTCAGCTCATTTTTAAACATAATTTTATGAAATAAAAATATAGAGAAGATAATTGGGAAGTATTCCTAAAGAATAAGTTAAAAAATGATCATAAGATAGAGAGAATATCTCTTTATATAGCCTGGATACTACAAAAAATAATAAATTTGAATGTAAGGTCCAAACTAGGTAATTACCATGAGAGTTGATAATTCAAGAAATAACTATGGATTGAAGATATATGTAATGAGTTTTTGGATTGAAATATATGTTATAATTATAGAAGAAGTTAGGAAGTCTAGTTGTATAGGAGTGCTAAAAAGGGGACACCCTAGGGTTTAGTGCTACTTTTCAATGTTGGTGCTATTGACCTAGGTAGATGAGACCTGGGGGATGGATTGGTCATGAAGAGAGGGTCCTATCTCAACTGGCGTCAAGTCTAGAAGGATATGAATGATTGGAAATTGGTGAAAACAATACTGAGAGGGTTTAGAGAGCAAGAAAGAGGGACATATGCATTAGGTGTCATTAACCATGCTCAAATTACCAATTTTTTGCATTTTATATGACTATATTTGGCCCCCCATTATTATATTGATGTAGAAAATTAAAATAATAAAATATGGAAATTCTAATGAGGAACCATCTCTAGATATAGTGAAGAAGAGGAAATTAAGAATAGGTGTTTCAAAAGAAACCTCTAAATTCTTTTCAAATCCATCTAATACTAAATAACTAATAGATATCTTTGAGGTATAAAGACCAAATCCAAAAGTAGATTAACCCAATATTCTAAGGAGATATTATAGAATAAGAAGGGCTTCAAAAGAAGAACCTAGGCCAATGACTCAACCACGAATAATGAGATTAATCTTGTAGGTAGATGAAGAGAAAGAAAGGGATGTTTCTAAGACCTTGGAGAATCTAAGTTAGTAACCTCCTATGGAGATTCCAAGTGTTGAAGTGGAACCTACAGATGAAGAAATTGTAAAAAAAGTTAGATATGAATAAGTTGGAGAATAACCTACAATAGGGATTGAAGAGTTAGCCACAATGGTAGAGGCATTTGAGGAAGCAACAATAGTATTTACTCCACTTTCATCTCCTCCATCTTAATCACAACCACCATTTAATAATGGAAAATATGCAATGGAAGAATACATTTTTTTACTCCTCTAGTGATGATGAAGAGGCATACGTATAATAAGCCATTCTCTTTTCAAAGGCTAAAGCTACCATTAAACAACAACAAGAAGAAATTATCTTCCTTAAAATAAAATTTCAAGGTAAGGAAAATACTATCTCATCTCTATAAACAAAATTAGAATAAACAAATAAGAAATCTTTAGAAAAATATAATGTGATACTATTTTTAAAAGAGAAGGTATTTGAGCCTAAAATTCAAGTAGACTAATAGTTATAAACACAATTGTCTTATCAAGACATTATGACCATTTAGGATGAAACTTGCCAAGAGTTGAGAAGGAACAAAGTATAAAATAAGATATTAAAGGTATATCTTAAAGAATCTAAGAAACAACAAGAAAAAGTAAAATCTTCCCTTCAAATAACCTTTGAACTAGGAGAAGAACCTTTGGCATGTAGGTGATCCTCCTCTTCATACTGTTAGGACCTTATAGTACAATTGATTACTTTTGTATAAGCAACTAAACATGGAATTTAACTAGAAGTAATAAGTAACTAGAAATCAGAAACAACAAATAATAGGAGATACGAGAAACAACCAATCTTGTATTAAACTCTTCCAAAAGGATATACAATGAAAAAATCTCTTTCTCCTCACACCTCTTGGATGTATAGTAATTCTCCCTCAAGAGTTCTCTCTCTCTCTCAATTACAATCAATTCAAATACTGAATTGATCCCCCTTACAAGCTATGAGGATCTAACCCTATTATATAGTAAACTCAACACTAGGGTTTCAAGAGCCATGCATTCTCCACCGTTAGATCCACCTCTTAATCAAAGGATCAAATCTGTCTTGCCAAAAATAGAAAAGTAGACTCAAGACTAATTTTAGTCTTTACATGCAAACTAACTATTCTCCTAAAATTAGAATTTAGGAAATGTATAGATGACCGATGTCGATTGATGTCTATCTGGAGATGACCAATGTCGACTGATGCCTAACCAATGTCGGTAGATGTTGGTTGACCCTTGATCGATGTCAACAGGTTTTGACTAATGTCAGTTATTATGTAACCCAACAACCTCTACATTTGCTCATTAGTGAAGCTTTTAGCTCCACAACTCAACAATCTCCCACTTGGCGATAAACAGCTACACCTGTACCTATACAGCAACATCCTCTAGCTTGTTTCTCCATCTTCAAGTTCAATCTTGAAGACCAACAAAAGTTGAATGAAGATTCAACTTCTCCTTTGTTACCAAATTTGTTAACATATCAGTAGGGTTCTTATCAATATGGATCTTTTCCAGCTTCAACTAACCATCCTCCAATACCTATCTAATGAAGTGGCACCTAAGCTGTATATGTTTGGTTCTTGAATGAAAGGCTGAATTCTTTGCCAAATGAATTGCACTTCGACTATCACTATACAATCTATAACTCTCTTGCTCCTTTCCCAACTCTTCCATGAACTGAGTCATCCAAATAATTTACTTGCTAGCCTCTGTGACTGTAATGTATTCTGCCTCTATAGTAGACAAGGCAACAACCTTTTGCAACTTTGAAATCCAACTAACCGTCATTCCACCAACAGTGAACACATATCCTGTGGTGCTTCTCCTGCCATCCAAGTCACCTACCATATCCAAATCTACATACCCATGTAGAGAATTTTTTGACCCTGCATAGCATAAATGCCTACTGCTGGTCCCTCTCAGATATCTGAGAATTCACTGAACTGCTTTTCAGTGTTCCTTTCCTAGATTGGCCATAAACTTGCTGAGAACTCCCATTGCTTAGGCAATATCAGGTCTAGTACATACCATAGCATACATCAAGCTCCCAACTACTGAAGCATATGGAACTCTACTCATGTACTCAACCTCATCATGTGATTTAGGACACTATTCTTTGCTCAACTTGAAGTGTCCAGCCATAGGTGTGCTTACCAGTTTTGTATCCTGCATATTGAACCTCTCCAACACCTTATTCACATAATCCTCTTGAGACAAAATCAAAATGTGATTTTTCCTGTCTCTCTTAATACTCATGCCAAGGATTTTCTTTGTTGCTCCTAAATCCTTCATGGCAAATGTGTGAGCTAATTTTACCTTTACCTCAGTAATTTCCTACATGTGTGAACTTGCAACAAGAATATCATCTACATACAATAACAAGATAATATAACTACCATTATCCAATCTGGTAAAATAAGCACAATGGTTAGATTGACATTGACTAAAGCCATACTCTGTCATAAACCTATCAAACCTCAAATACCATTGTCTTGGAGCTTGCTTAAGACCATTCAACCTAGCCTTATGTCTCACTTGTCCATTCTCTCCTTCCTTTAACCTGTAAACCCATTTGTTTTTTAGTGCTCTCTTTTCGGCTGGCAACTCAACCAAATCCCACGTATGGTTCTCTTCCAAGGAATCAATTTCCTCATTCATGCCATGCTCCCACTATTTCCTGGATTCTACCTACATTGCCTCATCAAAACTTTCTGGTTCTCCACCATCAGTGAGAAGCAAGTAGTATAAAGAAAGGGAATAATGAATTGGAGGTTTACTTACCCTTTCAGACCTCCTCATGGGCATTTGAGACTCATTTACAGCTTGCTATCCACCCAAATTTCTTTCTGACAGTGACTGATCCTGGTCATCTTTCAGTCTGCACCCAATCGATGTCAATTCCACCTAATCAACCTGATCATCATCAGTTTCCACCTGATTGACGTCAGTCTATGCCTGACTGACATCAATTTCCATCTGACTGATGTCAGTCTCTGTGTTTTCTTGTGAGTGATGATTTTTACCTGTGAGCTCATTTTGGATCATAACCTCATCCAAATCAAGATTGCCCTGCTCAAAATTATTTAGCCTCTTGAGCTGATCACTATACATCACCTTCTCATTGAAAACCAAGGCTTTCCATTTCTTAAATGTGTTAAAAACATCAAATTTCCTCTTTATGCAATAAACCCATACCTTTTTTGTAGTATCATCAATGAAAGAAACATAATAATGTGATCCTCCAATAGAAGCTACTTGAGCTGGTCCCCACACATCTGTGTGAACAAGCTCCAACTTGTGCTTCTTCTTTGTTGACCTAGTTTTGAGAAACCTCACTTTTTTCTATTTTTCAAAAATACAATGCTCACAGAAATCTAGATCTATGCTTTTCAAATCTGAAAGCTTACCTTTTGACTTAAGAACATTCATTCCCTTCTCACTCATGTGACCAAGCCTACAGTGCCACAACTTTGCATCTACATCTGAAGTAGATAAAATAGAAGGAGAATAATTAGTAATACAAGTAGATAGATAAAGTGTACCTACTCTCTTACCTCTTGCTAATACAAGTGCACCCTTGGAAACTTTCCAAGATTCAACTGTGAGAGTTACTGTGCAACCCTCATCACCCAACTTTCCTACAAAAATCAGATTCCTTTTCAGGATGGGTACATGCATGACATCCTTCAACACCCATGTGTTGCCATTCTACAATTTCAGCTGCACTTTTCCTTTGCCAACAATTTGACAAGGCTCATCATCCCCTAAATAAACATTTCCAAAGTCTCCATGGACATAATCATTGAAAAATTCTCTATTTGGGGTTGCATGAAAAGAAGCACCAGAATCTAAAACCCATGATTCTACTTGACTATCCAAAGAAAATATAAGAGCATCTTGTGCAACAATACCTGCATCTTTTACTTCTTTATTACCTTCATGCTAATTTTCTTTCAACCAACAATATTTCTTTGCATGCCCTTTCTTTCCACAATTCTAGTAGGATATACTTCCATTTCTGGATTTGGATCTACTTCCCATCTTTGACCTTGATTTCCCTTGCTTGCCCTTTTCTCTTTGCTTTCCCTTGCTTTCAACACTTAAAGCATTACCTAATGTTTCCCCTATGCTTTTCCTACAAATTTCTTCATTCAAGATTACACTAACAACATCATCAACTTTCAAGATATTTGAAGTAGATGCAGTATTACTAACTGCCATTACCAAGCTATGCCAACTTTCAGGTAAAGAGCATAATATTAAGAGAGCCTTAATTTCATCATCAAAAACCATTTTGACTGAAATTAACTAATTTACAATTTCATGGAAATCATTAAGATGACTATATACAGATCCACCTTCTTACATTTGCAAATTAAATAATTGCTTCATAAGATATACCTTATTCAAAGCTGAGGGTTTTTCATATAAATTTGCCAAAGTATCCATTAACTCTACCATTGTCTTTGCCTGTGATAAGTTGGAAATCATAGAAGATGCCAGGCTCAACCTTATAGATCCAAGAGCCTTTCGATCAAGAACATTCCATTCTTCATCTTGCATATCTGTGGGCTTTCTTGAAACCCCACCCAACGGTAAGTACAGATCTCTTTAATACAGATAATCTTCAATTTGCATCCTCCATAATTGATAATTCTTGCCATTGAATTTCTCCATTCTTAGTTTACTTTCTTCTGCCATTGCTTTGCTCCCACTCAATCAGAAACCCCTGTGAGTGAATTCTGTAATCAACAAACACTAACCCGCTCTGATACCACTTGTTAGTGTATACACATAGCTCTGATACCAATTGTTAGGACCTTAGAGTACAATTGATTACTTTTGTATAAGCAACTAAACACAAAATTTAATCAGAAGTAATAAGTAACTAGAAATCAAAAACAACAAAGAATAGGAGATACGAGAAACAACCAATCTTGTGTTAAACTCTTCTAGAAGGAAATACAATGAAGAAATATCTTTCTCCTCACACCTCTTGGATGTATAGTAATTCTCCCTCAAGAGTTCTCTCTCTCTCTCTCTCAATTACAATCAATTCAAATATTGAATTGATCCTCCTTACAAGTTATGAGGATCTAACCCTATTATATAGTAAACTACAACACTAGGGTTTTATGAGCCATGCATTCTCCACCGTTAGATCCACCTCTTAATCAAAGGATCAAATATGTCCTACCAAAAATAGAAAAGTAAACTCAAGACTAATTTTAGTCTTTACATGCAAACTAACTGTTCTCCTAAAATTAGAATTTTGGAAACGCACAGATGACCGATGTTAGTCGATGTCTATTTGGAGATGACCGATGTCAGTCGATGCCTAACCGATGTCAACAGATGTCGATTGACCCCTGACCGATGTCGGCAAGTTCTGACCGATATTAGTTATTGTGTAACCCAGCAACCTCTGCATTTTCTCATCAATGAAGCTTTTAGCTCCACAACTCAACACATACAAAAATTTTCTCAAAAAATAATTTCATAGGTGGTAGTTATTAATGATTTCTTATGGTGTGTCTCATGACTTTTAATATGAGAAATAAATTATGGAAGCATATATAAGTAACACCACAGAGCAAAAAAACCTCTTGTGTGAATTATATACATTAAATTACCTTTTAGAACACATGTATGGATTCATGATTGACCTATTTGTAGGAAAGTCTCAGCTCATAGCTTTCATTTCCACTCTATACAATCAAATTACATGGAGTAAGAGGACTAATGAGTATTTTCATGCAAAAAAAAAGGCTCTACATGAACCCCAATTTCCTATTGGAGGCACATTAATTAGATAATTTTGAGATATTTTTCACCATATAACTCTCAAGGAACACCTATTACAAATCTTGCATAAGAGTATCATGGATTTCTAATAATATATTCAACTATATTTTTGTGAAACATTGACATCCTATAATAAATGTTGGCATACATCAAACATTCTTTTAAATAGGAGGGAAGTGATCTTCTCCACCAATCTATGTTGGTGTCTTTGAAGAGCTCAAGCCATTATGGAGTTAATTTCTTAGATCAATCAAACATGGGATGGATAATGGGTTGTCATGAGGAACATACTCCCTCTCATTCTCACTCGCATACCACCTTAGAAAAACACATCCAATTAGATCCTTAAATAGTTTGAAAAATGGAGAACATTTGTTTGAGTGTATTTGGGATTTATCAATCCAAATACAAAAGATTAGGAAACCTATTAGCATATCTATGATCTCAATCAAAGATTTGAAAGTAGGGTTATTGACCATGAACAAGGAGGATAGTAATTTATAAGAGGACTTGTAAGAAATGAAGTGTGGAGGAAATGATGATCCCATTATATGGCTCACTATAACCAAGTAATAACCATTTCATTCCTTATTAATCTCCCTTATCAAAATGGATATGATATGCATTTATGGATTATTTCTATTCTAAATTAGAGAATGAGTATTTATATCTTAGTTAACATGTGTGAGTCAATGTTACTTGTTTCTACCACTATGTTCTAAATATTTGCATGGTTATCCCTTGGTTTTGAATGTACAGGCTACAAAAACACATCATTATCAAATTTTATAGTTTTTTTAAAGTAATCATACCCTTGAAGGCAAGCTCAAATCACATTAGAACCATCCGGTGAATCTCTAAAGTCCAACAATCAAGCTTTGGAGTCCACTAGTGAACCTTCAAAGGCCAACAATGAAGTTTTGGAGTCTAACAGTGAAGCTCTAGAGTAAAAAAATTGAGATTCAAATTTTAATAAATGAGTTATAGGAAATTTTTAATGTTTAGCAGATGGTTTATAGTAATATTCTAGTCATGCATAGAGTTTGTGGAAGGAAATTTATTGATCATAAATATTGTATAAATTTTACATAAAGTGGTCATGGCCTTTCCAAGGCACCATGGTTCATTGAGACACTTACCATATATAGCATTATATTTTTTGATATGATACTTATAGTATGATTTTTAAGAGCACCATTATAGGTATCATTAGATTTTTGGTTATCGGATCAAAATATGTTGTAACCAAAAAGATATTGTAACTAGTTGAGCATGCATGCATTTATGCCAACTTTTCCACCATTTCATCTTGAAATATGTGAAATGGTTGTAATATATTTTATATTTTTCAAATATGTTAAATTATAATAATAGTCTATTAGTTTGTTTTGAACAACAATTGTAGGAACATTATATTAGAACAACATCCTCCTACTATTTGTAGAGAGAAGTTTTGAGATTAAGAGAATGTTAATAGAAAACAAGAGAAATCAATAAGAGAGTTTTCTAGATTGTAATATTTATTCTAGAATTAATGAAGCTTTGAATGTTCTTGAAAGTATAATAGTGTTTTATATCATGTGCCAAGGGAGAGTGAGGGCCCACTCACCAAGGAGGTGAGATTATTATTTGGTATTTTTTACTTTATGTTTATGTTAGTTATTGTTTAATTATTTTAAGAGTGTTTGTATTGTATTAAGAGTGTGATTTTGTTAACTTATAGGTCTTTATTTATGCATTTTTATTCCAAGTTACTTTTCTATCATTTTCTTTTCCAAAAGTATTTCACTTAAAAGTAAACTCAATTCAATACATAGATTAAAAAGTGTTTTCCTTTGATGAACAAAGTGTGTTTGTTAAATTAAAAAGTGTTTTCCTTTGATGAACAACGTGTGTTTGTTTAACAGGAATTTATTTACATCGAGAGTGTGTTTCTATGTAAGCAAGTGTGTTTACTTTAGCATTTCAATTCTGTATTAGGGAGTTTCCATTCCAAAAAATTAGATAGGTTTCAGTTAAATGTTAATTAGATTAAAACCTTATAATTATTTGGTTCACAAACCCCCCTCCGACGCCACCCCCTCCCCCCCGCCCCCCCCAAAACATAATTGTTAACAATAGTTTGCACACCTTATTGTATATAACCATTGGATACCAACCTTGATTTTTATGACATCAACCAAATGAGTTTGATTAAATTAATGGGTTGAAGACAATAGTCATTAAAATTGTGTTGTAAGTTATCCTCTTGATAGGTTTATAAATCCATTTGGTCATATGAATGATTCATTAAGTATCAATGGTCTCTCCTTGATTCACCTTCTCTGAGTCTAGATATTTAGATATGATAGTTGTAGGTCAATCCTAGCTCATTGCATACATTCTAGTGAACCTAGTGTGAAGTTAACCATTAGCTTCACTTCTTCAACTAACTGTATTGAATAGATTGATACAATTATATTTTTTCCATTTTTGATAATTTTTTTAGCCAACATGATATAATTTCATATTCAGATTTGTTTCTAGCCAATTATATCAAATAAATTGATATAATTTTGACTTAGCCCTTTTTACCAAATTACTTCTAGTGAACTATATCAAATAGGTCAATATAGTTCTATTCAATCATATTTTCAAAAAATTATTTTGGTAAGTATGATATAATTTTAACCTTACCTCTCAACCCTATTTCTAGTCAACTATATTGATCTACTTGATATAGTTATGTATTTACTTTTTATTCTCCTTTATAATTATTTTATTGTCAACTAAATGAAACTATTTGATTTAGTTATATATTATAATTATTTTTAATAAATTTCATTGATCTAATTTAGTATTATACTTTGTCTAAAATTTTATCTTCACATGTTGTATCGATCTATTCGTTACAATTTTGCACTATGTTTATAACTACACTAGCCATTGTGGTTATAGTTCTATTTATTTTAATTTTTAAGAATAAGCAAGGAAAATTAACTTTTCATTTTTATAATCTAATTACACATTTAATTTCAAGTTAATTACCTATTTATTTCAATTCACTAAATGCTATAAATTAGTTTTCAATATTTATTTTTGGAGTTTATTTTATATTTATTTGGTTTTACCTAGAAATTATGTTCCAACAATTTTCAAACTACTTAGATACCATCTTGAAGGGCTACACAATGTTCAATTTACAATTCTTATCTATTGTTTACAAACATCATGCCATCAGGGGCTTGTCCCAATACTCATATCCATAGTACAAATTTAAACATAAATTTGTGTTTCCATGTGTATCATAACATATGACAAATTCATAAGATTCTCTTTTTATTGAACTTTAAGAAGCTATCCATCCATCTAATTTTTTAGTGTGCCCCTTAGTGGTTAGTATCGAGAAGTTGCTCTCACTTTACCTTTAAAATTGAGTTTAGTGGGATATGGGAATGGTATTTACTCCATATTCAGTGCTTTGAAACATTGGGCTAACACTATCCAATGGATAAGTCATAATCTTTGGGAGCCTAAAAATCAATAAAATCCTTTCGTACATCTACTTTTTTTTGAAAAAATAGTTTTAAAAATAATTAAATTTCATTTTTTTGCTTGCTATTATATTTTTTATTGCAAAATTCATCAACAAACATTGATATAGTTATATGTTATGTGTTGTAACTACATCGACTAGTATTGATATAATTACCGGTATATATACTAAATAGACTATTTTTATATAATCTCATTTATTTACATCCCTAACTATATCAAATGACTTGATACAATTTATGTTCAGTCTATTATTATAGACCTTTATCTCATAGATCAAAGTAATATATTTCTTGTTACATTTAATCTTCCTAAATAAGACTGTATAAACCAACTCGATATAATATATATTTAATTACTTATGTGAATATATCGAATAACTTGATATAGTTTATTTTAGTCTAATTTTATAATTTTTTACTAGACTATATCGAATAAACCAATATAGTCAGTTTGAACCAATTGTCATTTGTACCATCTTTCTTATTATACTATATCAATTTGATTAATATAGTTTTGTCTTGATTTATTTCACTTAACTTCATCAACTTGGCTAATATCATTCATTTTATATGAACCCCCCTTTCTATTTATTCAACATCATGAGGTCACCTATTAATATTTTTATTGATAGCCTCAATCCACTCATAAGATATTACATGGGTTACACTTTTCTACCACTAAAGACAACACTTCATGCTGCCATTATTCCCAAAATCTATCTAGATATATCAAATGTAACATGGTTAAAATCATTTAAAATGACGATCTAGATAATTCTAACATCTCTATAAACCTTGATTATAATGCCATTTATATTCCTAATAATAATAATTTATCTAAGCTCCCTTCTTTTAATCTTGTTTTAGAGGGAAATCTTATCTCGTGGAATCTTATATGCAATAGGAGGATTCCTTTTAGCCTAGAGCTTAATTCAGCCTTTGAGATCCTTACAACCATAACAATCTCTTGTAAATCACCATTGGAAAAGGGGAGATTGAGGCTCAATAGGTCTTGTTCAAGGTAAGTATATTATAAATCTACCTCTTTCATTTGATAGATATAAGTTGCATAATTTCTTTGTTAATTACTGCATATCTCCTTGTTTAAAATTTATCTACCAGACTATATAAAACAACCCAATATAGTTAGTTTGAACCAACTATCATTTGTGTCATCTTTCTTATTATATTGCATCAATCTAACTAATATAGTTTTGTCTTGATTTATTTCAGTTAAGTACATTAACTTGGCTGATATCATTCATTTTATGTGAACTCCCCTTTTTTTATTTATTCAACATCATGAGGTCACCTATTAATATTTTTATTGATAGCCTCAACCCAATCATATATTACATGGGTTACACTCTCTACCACTAAAGACAACACTTCATATTTCCATTATTACCAAAATCTATCTAGATCTATAAAATGTGACATGGTTGAAATGATTCAAAATGATGATCTAGATAATTCTAACATCTCTATAAAATTTGATGATAATACCATTTATATTATTAATAATAATAGTAATTTATCTAAGCTCCT
Organism: Torreya grandis; assembly: GCA_037957365.1. Classification (NCBI taxonomy): domain Eukaryota; kingdom Viridiplantae; phylum Streptophyta; class Pinopsida; order Cupressales; family Taxaceae; genus Torreya; species Torreya grandis. Next base: position 1,882,207 of record JARHVA010000488.1, read on the forward strand.
GTGTTTTAATCTTGTCTTGGAGGGAAAGCTTGTTTTGTGGAATCCTAGATGCAATAGAAGGATTCCTTTTAGCCTAGATCTTGATTAAGCCTTTGATATCCTTACGACCACAACAATATCTTGTAAATCACCATTGGAAAAGGGGAAATTGAGGTTCAATATGTATTGTTCAAGGTAAGTATATTATAACCCTATCTCTTTCATTTGATAGATATAAGTTGCATAATTTATTGGTTAATTAATGCATATCTTCTTGTTTAAAATTTATCTACCAGACTATATCGAATAAACTAATAAAGCCAATTTGAACCAACTATCATTTGTGTCATATTTCTTATTATACTATATCAATATAACTAATATAGTTTTGTCTTGATTTATTTTAGATAACTACATCAACTTGGCTGATATCATTCATTTTTGTGAACTCCCCTTTTTCTATTTATTCAACATCACTAGGTCACCTATTAATATTTTTATTGATAGCCTCAACCCAATCATATATTACATGGGTTACACTTTTCTACCACTAAATACATCATTTCATGCTGCCATTATTCCCAAAATCTATCTAGATCTATCAAATGTAACATGGTTGAAATCATTCAAAATGATGATCTAGATAATTCTAACATCTCTATAAACTTTGATGATGATGATGATGATGATGATGATGATAATAATAATAATAATAATAATAATAATAATAATCTCTCTTATTTTACTCTTGTCTTGGAGGGAATGCTTGTCTTATGAAATCTTGGATGCAATAGGAGGATTCCTTTTAGCCTAGAGATTGATTCAGCCTTTGAGATCCTTACAAACATAATAATCTCTTGAAAAACACCATTAGCAAAGGGGAGATTGAGGATTGATAGGCCTTGTTCAAGGTAAGTATATTATAACCCTACCACTTTCATTTGATAGCTAAAAGTTGCATAATTTCTTAGTTAATTAATGCATATCTCCTTGTTTAAAATTATCTATCAGACTATATAAAAAAACCCAATATAGTCAGTTTGAACCAACTATTATTTATGCCATATTTATTATTATACTATATCAATCTGACTAATATAGTTTTGTCTTGATTTATTTCATCTAACTACATCAACTTAGCTAATATCATTCATTTTTTGTGAACTCCCCTTTTTCTATTTATTCAATATCATGAGGTCACCTATTAATATTTTTCTTGATAGCCTCAACGCAATCAAATATTACATGGGTTACACTTTTATACCACTAAAGACAACACTTCATGGTTTCATTATTCCCAAAATATATCTAGATATATCAAATATAACATGGTTGAAATCATTCAAAATGATGATATAGATAATTCTAACATCTCTATAAACCTTGATGATAATACCATTTATATTCCTAATAATAATAGTAATTTATCTAAGCTCCCTTAGTTTAATCTTGTCTTAGAGGAAAATCTTGTCATATGGAATCCTGGATGCAATAGAAGGATTCCTTTTATCCTAGAGCTTGATTCAGCCTTTGAGATCCTTACAACCACAATAATCTCTTGTAAATAACCATTGGCAAAGGGGAGATTGAGGCTCAACAGGTATTATTCAAGTTAAGTTTATTATAACCCTACCTCTTTCATTTAATAGATAAAATTTGTATAATTTCTTGGTTAATTAATACATATATCCTTATTTAAAATTTATCTACACTTATACTTAGTGTGGCTATAGGAAAAAAAATGAAATATGAATTTAAAATTGTATCACACTTGTTGAAACAATTTGTGAAAAATTTGACTAAATAGAACTATATAAGCCTATTCGATATAGTTAAATAGAAATAAATTTGGTATAAAGGGATAAGAAAGAAATGTATCAAACTGTTTGACATAATTGGTTGTAAATATATCAGAAGATGAAATTGTATTGTGTTGGCCAAAATAATTTATTGAAAATGTAAAAAATAAAAATAAATACTAATCTGTTCAATATAGTTAGCCAAATAAGTGAAAGTAATGGTTATCTTCATGTCAGATTCACCATAATGTATAAAAGTATCTATGATTGACCTAAAAATACCCTATCTAAAGATCTAGATTTGGAGAAGGTAAATCAAGGAGAGCCAATTGATACTTAATAAATCAGGATATGACCAAATGGATCTAAAAACTTATCAAGAGAGAAACCTACAACACAATGTCAATAAAAAAGTTTCCAAAGCCTATAAACAATAAAGACAATGAAATATATTCAAATAGGTTGTTTTTTTTATAAGTACATATCACAATCAAGCAATGTAAGAAAGGGGAAGGGTTAGAAACATATAAAAATAAGCAATGATACATGGTAGGAAAATGGGGGCTAGACTACCTAAGTTAAATATATGGAAAGTTCAAAGAATCCTATAGCCATAATAAGTATAAGTGTATAAGTATTTATACATTCATTAACCAAATAATTAAGCAACTTTTATTTATCAAATAAAAAAATAGGGTTAAAATATACTTACCTTGAACAAGATCTATTGAGCCTCAAGCTCTAACTTGGTCAATGGTTATTTTCAATATATTATTATGGTTGTAAGGATTTAAAACACTGAATCAATATCTAGGAAAAAAGGAAACCTCTTATTGCATCCAAGATTCTAAAAGACAAGGTTTCCCTCCAATATAAAATCTTAACAATAACTCTTCCAAATGTAGACTTAAGGCAGAAGTGTAAGTAATAGTAATAAAAAATAATGTTACTCTATCTTGGATTGAAATGGTAACTTGTATTTATAATTGTAAATTATCCTAATACCTATTTAATATTAATCCAATGCCATCACCAGCTCGATTTAATCTTAAACAGGTCGACTAACATTGAACTATGTCGGCTAGTTAACATGGTTTTAAATACTACATCATAACATTTAGAACTACATTGATTTGATAAATGTAATTGGTAAGGGATGAGTGATGGACTAAAATACATCAAATGGTATATTATTATAGGAAAATTTATGTCTTGATATAGTTAGAGGATGCAAGATGGAGGGAGATAGCTTAGGGGATCAAATCTAAGGAATCTAGAATGGATGTAGGATTGATAAATATGAATCAATATATCTCTCAAAGCATCAATGGTATACCCACCCTTTTTTTAGTGCACCTTTTAAGGTGAGCACTCAGGGAGATTAAAACTCAATAGGCTACTATAAGAGAGAACGTGTTAGTAAATGATGAAGTTTAAAAATATTGTGTGTTTACACTTACATCTTTTTATATACATGATTCAAATTATTATTTTATTTTTATATGAGTGCTTCAAAAGATTCATCCCTCACCTCATAAAAGAGACATACTAATGGGCTTCTCCTTGACATTCAGGCCTTGAAAAATAAATGTTTCATATTTTCGGTCAATTTATTTGATTCGCATTAGACATATTTGATAGATTATGGTTCATATGGCATATATTAGATAGATTGAGATTTAAATTAGGATACATTGAGACTCAAATTAGGATAAATTGATAGATTGACACATATGTGGGGTATTTTATAGGACCATGATGAACAATTTACAAATTATATGACATGACAAGACATATTACATGCATATGATTGAATATATTTATCAAGTTACATGCATTATATCAAGCATTCTATTATATTTATTAGATTGAATAGAGTGACATACAAATTATGCCATTTTATATCACATTGAGGTATTTATGGATCATATTTTATAAATGGAGGTTGTTCATGTAAGTAGTCTTATATTTATATATTAGGGATCCATGGTACTACATAGGTAATTTGGATATAAAATCCATTCATAGTAGTTAATTCATAATTTTCATACGAGCTAAGTTAGAGGCTCCATATTTTATATAAGAGCCTAGTCTGGGGATTTACCTTTGCATACAAACTTGTTTCAGTATTCCACCAAATTATGATGATATTATGAGTAGTGCAGGTTACACTTATTAGTCTATAATGAGGGATGAGGCATGTACTTCTCAAGCCATGGTTTTAATAGTTACATCTCCTTATGAAATAATCACCCCATGACATTCTCCAATTGAATTCAATAGAGGGTAAATTGATTCACATACCCACTAGTGTATTCATTCCTTAAATTTTAATTTCAAGCAGTTTAATGATATAAGTTATCTTAGATTTTCTATCATGGGTAGAAATTTTTTTTTTACATTTTTCTTTGTAGGTTATGCTTGGGTCAAGTTGGATATTTTTGGTTTAACTATCAACATGAAGTGTAACTACATAAATGTAACCAATTTATTTATTTTATCATTTTAATCTATCATTTCAATACTAGATTAAACTAGGAGTGGGATGGGGGAAGGAAATATTTAGACACTTAAATTTGGTATTAGACACTTAAGAAACATTAATTTTGAATTATGTTTGACATATATGACTTGTACATACACATTTGAATCTTTCTCACATCCTTTACTATCTACTTATATATTTATGGACTAGGCAACCCTAATTTCCATCATTTAGATGAAGGATATACTTAGTCTATGCTATAAAAATATATAATACTAAGTATACTAACACCATATTCTAGTTCACCATTTTCCCCTTCTTGGATAATGTTGATAGTAGTCAGACACTAGTAGTTATAGGTAGTGTATACCTTCATCAAAAGTGCCTAAAGCTTCCATAGTATATTATTAAAATTCAAATCTCTCCTTTGGATCAGCCTATACATGTTTCACATGTCAATTATGTTGGGAAATTACCTAAGGATTTATATATAAATATATATCAAACCCAAGGCCATTCCTATATAACATTTAACACCCATCTTGGGAAAGATTGATAAATACATTTACACATCCCTGAGGCATCATATAAAAGCATCCAAATTGAAAAACCCATAAAATGAGTAGTCCTAAAATCCAATTTTGAATACAAAATATAAGGTCAAAGTTGCATGTTGTCAAGTGTCAATACCCAAAGAGTTGCATTACATAATGGTGGAACACTATTCAGCATACACACACATAGGTGGGATAACTACATGTAGTTTGATCCCTCTTAAGAGTATTATAATGTAGGAAACACTTAAACAATCAACGAGAATTTGTCAAGGCCATGCATGCTATATTTCACCCCATTATTTTATGTCAAGCAAACATCAAGAGTGGAGCTATGGACAAAATCAAGATTTATGCATAGGACCAAGGACTAATAAACATTTAGAAACCATATTAAAATATGGATGTAATGATTTTTGGTAGAATAGACCAAAACTATACTCAAGAACAATGTATAAAAATAATGGATGAATCTAGTTACTGTAAATGTCTGAGCATTCACTAACAACATATTGGCAGATTATGAGTGTCTATATCCTAAGCCGAGTAGTCATAGAGCCATTTTAGAATGTTTCAGGTGATTACATATAGATAGTGAGTAATATAGAACATATTACCAGCTAAGTGCCTTATCTCTTGTTCATTTATCTATTTATTATGCAATCAATCTCTATTGAGTAGTATATATTTGTGTAGTTTCTGTTGTATCTTATGCAATCTAAATTTCATTAGTTTTATTATCTTTAGATCTCCTAAATCAAAAATAATTTTAAAAAATTGTGCATACACTGAATTTGGAGAGATGTGATGATTTTTTAAGTCCTTTAAATCCATACCTTTTAGTAATTTTGTAAACATAGACTTCCCTTGATTTGAATTAAGACAAAATAGTGCATAAGCTGCCACTATAAATGTGAAAGAAGCTAAAAGATTAGTGCCATAAAAATAAAAAAAGATAGAATAGGTCAAGGCCAAAAAAAATATAAAAGGGATGGACTCATGTGGTACATGAGTGTGACCTAGACAAATCACACAACATCCTAGTCTGACCAGAGATAAAAACATCCACAAATAATTCTAAAGGATAGGAGAATGAGACAAAAGGAAAGTATGGGATTACCAAAGGAAACAAAAAAACTAGAGAAAATGGGAGAATGACAATAATATGAGGCCAAACAAAGAGTGAGAAAGAAACTAATTCTAGAAATGTACTAATGAACTGATAGTCAAGGTAACAAGTCATATACAAAAGGTGAGACTAAAAGTATTACAATAAATGAACCTTGTACAAAATTTAGGTGTCTACATTTTTCAAACTTGAGTTTTTTGTGCTTTCATTATCATTCAAATTCTATGATTATTTTTCATACTATATATGTTTCCATATTATGCCAACTAAAGGGAATAAATCTAAGATTCTTACTAGGTGAAGTGATAGATTAAACTAGAAAACTATTTATTTTATTCATGCTAGTGCTTATTTTAAAAATAAAATAGTGTTTATTAGTAATGTTGATGTTCCTTTTACTATATCAAATTATTTTACTTATTTTACACCTAATAAATATAAAATTAAGGAAACTATATACTAATTTATATTACAATAAATATGAAAATAAATACATTAATTCGAATTGAAATGGATTGCTAGATATTGTGCTTACTAAATTTATAAATAACAAATCAAAAAAGGGATGATATACTTAGCTATTTACACCTACCTGCTGATCATATAATTTTTCACTATGCTTGTAAATTTTTTGTATCTACATCAGAAACTAATCAGATCATAAAAAGGGGTTGAAAACATGCTTGGACACTACTAGTAGAGTCTAACTTGTAGCAGCCAAAAGTATTTGTGTTACCTATTTACTTGTAGTATCTAAGTTAAAATTATGGATTTGATATCTCTAAGAGATACATAACTATTATTTTAATGTGTTTTTGTGTGTATGTGCCTCTTTAATTAGCTTCTAAAATGCATGTAATGTGTCTCCTTTGTGTAAAACCTTAAATATGATTTCAACCACAAGATGCCCTTAAAAAGGGGTTAGTATTTTGGGTTAGATTGAACCAAATAACTTCTCTATGAATGGATGAATGTCCCATATGTTACAATACTCATAAAAGGTCTCAAACAACACATAGTTCTCCTAATTATGTCTATGTGCAACATCTTGAACAATCTAGATTGTAATGTTATCTTTTGATGTTTGGTACTTGGAACCAAAAAAATTTGTTTTTGTGTATTAAAATTTTGCTTTATAGACTATCATATAGTTACTCCTTGATGGGTTTAAAAGTGTGACTTTTTTTAATGTCCCAAGAGAGTTGTAGACATTTTCCCCACATGTACCAAATAATGCTTAAGTGTAGAATGACCTTAGGGGTGGTTTGAATTTATATAAGGTTGTTCATTATTTCACATTATGATCAAACCATGAAAATTGTCTAGGCTCAAAAAATTGAGACTTCCAAGTTTTAAAAATAGTTGTTGAGGGTGACTAGACATTGTTGATAAAAGATGAGACCTACGGTAATAGACACTATTTAGGTTCATTGTATTATCGTTAAAGTGTAAAATAAAGTTATAAAATATGGAGATGATCTATCTAGGATTTTGGAAGGTTATTGTATAAAATTAATTGATCCTAACTAAATGTATTTGGTTAATACATGTGGCTAAGATAACATGGCTAGATAGCTAAAGGGGAAGTATGCCCAAGATTCAACTATATACACAATGTCAAAAAGTGTCAAAGTATGTCAAAGTTGATGTTACCAAAATTTCAAATACCAAACTTAGGTGTTGTTTAACTATAAATTTTATATATGTGGGGTATCTAGGGTTAAAAAGATTAGATTAGATTTCACACAAGGGTGTTGAACTAATATAAAAAGTAGGATAATTAATATAAAAATTAGATAAATGATATTTTGAATTTATACAATTGATATTGATAAAAATAGTAAAATAAAAATAATGATAGATATTCCAATAAATTGGAAACAAATGAAACTTATTTGGCTTAATATGTGCATGCAGGTCTAAGCATGAACAAACAAGAATTTGACTGGGATTTTATTCTTTAATCACAAACAAATTAATGGTCTAAGATTTTAAACAACATTCATATAACCACATATTATATGGGCCATAGGATCACACTCACCAAAATTTTAGAGAATAAAATTGAAATGTAATTAAATTATTCATTTATATCTAACCCAAATGATTTAAATGTACTAATACACACACACACACACACACACACACACACACACACACACACACACACACACACACACACACACACACACACACACACACACACACACACACACACACACACACACACACACACACACAGGCTTGTATATAGGTTAACTGAGCTAAAGTATAGATATGTATGTGTAGGATATTTATCGGGTTCAAAATAGATAGTGAATTTATTTTAGGTGTGTAACAACAAATAAAAAGGGTCAACTCATAAGATAACATGCAAGTGTGAGAGAATGGTAGATTAGGAACTTGTTAATGCACTAAAGTCTTATGTGTAAAATGTGTGTCAAGCTTTTCATTATCAAGTACCAAGTGTAGACACTAAAAATTAGATAATTCATGTCAATCTTAACTATCTTCTCATCCATGCTAACATCATCCCAAATCATTTAATCAATATTCTATTCAAACTAAAATCCCTAAACACCACTATACTTGATCAATTAGTTATTCATTCCATAATCATAACCACTCCCATAAAGTTCACATCACTTCCTATTAGTTATTTAATAGGAATTAATTATCTAATATTATTCCCTAATGAGAAACTACATGCAATTTAGAATATCCCTATTTTCATATATCAATAAATCTTATTTTCCTCACATTCTTCCACAAATGACTTTTTAATTTATTTTTAATCCACACTTAATCCCTTTTTCAACAAGGCTTGTCATAAGCCCATGTCTCAAAAATTCCTCCTCTTACACACTTCATCCCTATTTCTTGCAGATTCCACCTCCCACATTTAAGGAGAAGAGGACTAGTCCTCAACCACAGAGCTTGTTCTAGGATCGATAGTCCACACCCAATTAGAAAAGATATACCTAGAGAGATCCACCTCCATTATTAGTGAGTCTTAATAACACAATGAAGTAATTCCATTTTAGAGAGCCACTCTCACAATAAGCAACTCACTTATAAATCCAAATCATCCATTTAGCAAGGGGAAATACTACCTATTTGATCATGTGCATCCACCAATCAGATTTTGACTACATGCATATATCTCAGCACATCCTAATATTATTAAGAGGTTTTTAAAAGTATAATTATTTTTTTTGTTTTATTATTTGAATTATATTCTTCTTGGTCTTGCTCAATCTGAGAATACATGCTTACATTAGTGGTAGAATTTTAATTTGAGCTTTTATTTCTACTAACAAATCTAACATTTGTTTCATGATGTTACATATGGAAAACCTGGTGGGATTCATAACACATAATTAGCTATGACATCCTTTTATCCTCTTTTTAGTCCAAAATTTAACACCAATTTATACCAAAATTCCTCACTTTTCCCAAAAAATATTCCAAATTTGCATTTCTAGGATAGTGGTGGAAATAGTGCATTGATAAAAACATGCTCGTGAAAGGTGAAAATGCACTATGTAGTAGTAGCAACTCTTTATACTCATCTAACTATGTTTTTAGGGATTGGAATAATCACTCTGCATAATGGTGGAATCATAGTGTATGTGTGGAAACACGGTTCTCATTGGCATAAATTATTTTCATAATAGTGAAATCATGATTGGTATAAATGGAAACACACTTTTTTGCTTTCTATTTATTAATTTCCTATAATAGAGAAAACTTGGTTGATAGTAGTGAAAACATAGCTTTTAGTGTTATAATTGTTAACATAAAGGCATAAATGCTCTTATTGTTTTTTAATTGCTATGTTTTATATAGAATGGCATAACCACTCTGTGTAGTGGTGGAATTGCCTTGCATAATGGTGGAATATCCCTGTGTAACAATGGAATCACAGACATAGACTTGTCCAATCCATTTTCAGGACCTACACACTTGTCAAAGATCAAACCTAAGATGACTAATTTATTTTCTACATGTTTTCACTTGTCTAAGACTAAATTATTCAAACCAACACTCATAAATAATTAATTTTGGTGCTTTAAAATGAACCAACATTTAGATTTGGTGTTTAAAATAAACCTATTTGTGTTCTTTTGAGTGTTGTGTGTTGTATTTTTGAAATATTAAGTGTGTATTCTCTCCCCTTGCCCAATTTTGGGATCTTGGGTGATTAAAAAACACTTTGGTTGTCTTCCTCATCCCAAAGATAAAATTATGTATGCTATCCTCTTGCCCTTTGTGGGACCTTGAGGATTAGAAATAAATTATCTTCTTTTTTTTTCTATGAAATTTTGACTTTGATCACAAACCAAGACTATTTACAGTGTAATGACTAGGATTTCATCTCCCAATGTATGTACTAATCCCATGTTTCGATGGGGTATATAAATTAGAAAGGAGTTATTACTATTGGTTAAGTGCTTGCATTTTCAAGCATGCCATGAAGTCAGGAGATTTTTTCAAACACATAAGCCCCAAACATCACTCCCAAGAATAGTTTTCAATGACACTTCATGATCCGTAAGTTGATGGGGACCCCCTTATTTAATCAAATAGTTTTTAAAAATATATCAATCTCAATTATCCCCCATACTTAAATACATAATCAGCTTCTAAAATCAATATAGAGTGAATAGAAAACCCTATTTAAATTGATTCCATATTGTAACATTCACCTTTCAATACTATAAGTAAAAATGAAAGCAGAATGGAAAATAGTGCCACATTGACACCAAAGTGATAACATAGTTCAACTTTTAAGGGCTACGTCTCTAGGTTCACTACAAATGTGAACCAATCCATTCATAATAGATGAAAGTATAATTTAAAAAAAATTTACATCCATGGATCAATAATCTACAATAGTACTAAAATCAGATTACATGAAGACTTGGTCTAATCCGAAACTCATCTCCCATTCATCCATTACACCTATGCATCATCTCCAAAATCTGGGCATAATTATCCATGCAAGAGTAAAAATAACTATTCCAAAATGGTTAATATATTGTTACCAAGGTCTATAACTCAATTCCATAATAGTGATGGGCTAATGTGATAAAATAGTATATAAGGGTTCCATAGGTGTTTGCCTTTATAATGGAAAATAACCCCATTTATAATTAGACAATAAAAAATCTAATAAAATATATCACATGAGACCTCCTGTAGGCATTTTTATTTTACAATGGAATGATTCCTCTATAATTCAAAATAAATTATTTACATCTTCGAAATAACCCTCCAAAAGGCCTCCAAGAATGTCTTATAAGCCCATCACAATTAATCCATAGGTTTACAAAAATAAACAAGAACAAACTTGGCTTAAAAAGCCTTACAAAGCTTAGAGAATCTGAAGCTTCTATTGTGTGTTATTCAAATACAACATAACACATATTTATAATGATTCATGGGCCTAGCCTAATGGTTGAGCCCTTATCATTTTACCTAAATGGTGAAGGGTTCAAATCTCCTTCTTCCCAAAATCCATGATGAATCCTCTTCAAATGTAATAATTTCCATTTACGTTCCAACTATCTATTGATGGTGGAATGACAAAGGGCTTAAATTAAAGCATGAAAATTTGGGGTTCGATCCTCCCCAATATTTTTTGCTAACCATGGATTTTAAAGGATCTTAAATTCCATATTTGTGGGGATAATGATGGGGATGTATTTTTAAAGCCTTAAACCACCAATGCTTAATGTGGCTTTGGCCATATTGCAACCCTTTTTTCCATGCCCAAAAAATATGGTTTTGGTTGTTGGGAACCTTTAGATTAATGTGAGTTAGATCAAGCTATTTTGAAATACTGAGTCAGGTTACATTGTCAAGTTGGGTTGCACTACCAAGTTGGGTTGAACATTGTGACTTGAGAATGTGAATGGTGGTAGGCCATGTGGTGGCTTGAGGTTCCACCATGTGGAATTATTGATAATTTCCATGTGGACTACTTTTTCTCCTACCACTTGTCAACACACGATAATATGATATAAAACTCTAATGTAATTGAAAATATTAAAATTATAATAATATATCATAGTGGTAGAGTCCCCTTCCATCATAAAAGTAGGCTTTACCAGCTACGGTCCCCATATCCATACCTTTTATGACTATCAAATATTGAAGGCATATAAACCCATTTTTTTGCCATGTGACCAAAAATTACCACATCATTAGATGACCACTAGTTGACCAACTTTTATAAAAAAATTGACAAGCCTATTTGGAGTAAACGAAGTATGTTACTTGAGTTCTGCATATTGTTAGAAAGCTCTCAACAAGACCTATGCAATGGTGTTGGTTTAAGAAGTATTTAGGTATGTTCAAAAATGTCCTCTAGATCAAACCTTCCCATAAATTTCTTTTAGCCTCCAAAAGGCAAAATCTCTAAATTATTTGAAAATGAAGGTACACCTCATCCATGAACTCTCTTCACTATAAAATCCATCTTCTTGTACTGATTAAAATATACATGAGCCACTAGTAAATGAATGTGCTTTTTTCATAGGTGAAAAAATTTCCCAATTAGGGTCAACTCTCCAACTAAGGGAAATGCATCTCTTCTATCCATATCTTCTTGCATGCATCAATATATATATATATATATATATATATATATATATATTGATGCATGCAAGAAGATATGGATAGAAGAGATGCATTGGAACAAATATATTAGGACCTTGAATTTAATATGCTATGAAACTCTAAGTATCATAGACTATGGCAAACTATTTCCAAAACTCTAGGTACACCTCATCCATGAACTCTCTTCACTATAAAATCCATCTTCTTGTACTGATTAAAATATACATGAGCCACTAGTAAATGAATGTGCTTTTTTCATAGGTGAAAAAATTTCCCAATCAGGGTCAACTCTCCAACTAAGGGAAATGCATCTCTTCTATCCATATCTTCTTGCATGCATCAATATATATATATATATATATATATATATATATATATATATATATATATATATATATATATATATATATATATTGATGCATGCGAGAAGATATGGATAGAAGAGATGCATTGGAACAAATATATTAGAAGGACCTTGAATTTAATATGCTATGAAACTCTAAGTATCATAGACTATGGAAAACTATTTCCAAAACTCCAAATTTATCTTGGAAAATTTCACAATAGATCTTGAAAACCAAAAATGTAGGAAGAAATACTAAGCATGAATTATTTCCTACTATAAGTAACTCTAGTTTTGCAATGCCATCTTTTCTCTAAAAATGAGGTATAAGTTTTTTACAAAGGGGTTATCTCTCGAGAAAGGATAATCTCTCAATAATGAGGCAAAACAACACAAGTTTACCCATACCAATTTATTTCCAAAGGCTATCAACAACTGGTCTCTATAAATTTATGTGAAAAGGGAAAATGAAATCCCTTTACAACTCCAAGAATAAAACTTAGAGAGTTTCTTAATAGAGCTTCTTTACCAAACTCACCATCTACTGTAATTAATTAGGAAGCAAATATCATAAACATGAGAAGACAAACTAAGAATGATAAACCTGTCTCAAAGTTCTTCCCACTGATTGATTGCTCCAAATACATTGTAATAAGTGGTATATCTTTGCCTTCAACATTGGCTAAAACTTCATCCATATGATAAATAAGGAATCCAAAAAAGTGTTGATGATGCAAAATAACACACTTATCAAACTTATAGCAATGCAAAAAAACACTATCCAAGAAACCATTTTAACTAAATCAAGGGTTATCCCCTTCCATGGTTTCCACAAATTGAATATAAGGCTACACTACATCAAACCTCATTTAGTATGAGGTAATGATGAAACCTCTTGTTTTTTGATAAGTTCTAAAATAATTTTGAAATAAGGTACGTTCTATTTCCAACAAGCCACATAAGGTTATCCAATCAAACATGGATATCAACCAATATAATGTGTAAATAGGCATTTTATCATAGATAATAATCATTGGAAAAGTTTTATCTTCATTCAAAACTATGAACTACATACTCTATTGAGCAAAGGTTAAATTTTAAAAAACCAATTAATACCCAAACTGAAGTGCTAAAACTTGTTCAACTTTGTCAATAATGCCATATTACCATTCTCCATATCTTACCATGGCAAGTGGTCTTTTCACTTGCTTACTATTTCTAAACACATAGGTTTTAAAAATATAGTCACTTAACCAAAAATAAAGGATACACAACATGAATATCAAAACATTGTGTCAAATACTAATACTAACTGGATCCATCTCCATACCTTTACCACCCTATAAGCAAGTTCCATGAGAGGAATCTATTAATCTCTCATTGGTATAGATTCTGAGGTTTTACCTATGGTTTACCCAAAAAAAACTTGTACACAATTGTAGAATAATATACAAGTCCAAAAAGTCTACTTAACCCAAATAGAAAACCATTTTTACCTCAAATTGTGCTAGTATGATAACAAGATCAAACTCATTGTTCCAAAATATACACCACTAAAAATGCCTAGAATTTTATATGGGTGATTCCCAAGAAATAAAGAATGATCCCTTCAAAACATCATCTTGCACATACTCTCATCATACTCTAGTGATGGTGTGCTTTCTCCTCTTATGGACTAATCCTTGTAGGACTAGTGGTTTTGGACTCTTGGCTATTAGAAGCTTATCTTCTTCCACAAGATTAGAACATCTTCTTATTAGGTTGTGGAGCTAAAAGCTTCAACTATTGCAAACATGGAGGAGGTTGCTGAGTTCCAGGGAGACCGGCGTCGGTAGAGTATAGTGCAGATGGCAACTGACATCGACAGGTGTGAACTGAAAGACAACCGACATCGGCAGGAGGTCGGCTAACGTCGGTCACCTCTAACTAGACAGGGACCGATGTCGGTTGCTCGTGATAGTTCCAAAACTATTCATTGCACAGAAAGTTAGTTCGTTGAACCAAGAGTTTGCATGTAAAGACTATTTTTGGTCTTGAGTTACAAGTCTAATTATTGTAATTAAGAATGTCTAATTATTGTATGCATGAGATCTATATAATAGACTCATGGGCTGTATTGTAAAAGTGTACTAGAGTGAGAGAGCAAAGATTAGCTCCTTCAAAAGAGAGAGAGAAAGAGTGCTAAATAGCCAAGAGGGCTTGTAGAAGAGAGCAGGGATTAGCTTCTCCTAGTTCTAAAGGGGTGCTGAGTGTGTATGATCAGGGAGAGTTGCAGGTTGTGCAAGTTTTGGTAGAAGATCCACTGGGGTACTGGTTGAAGAATCATAAGGACTTGGTGAGGCAATGACAAGGGTTCTTTAGGGTGTAGAGATATCTACATGGTAAGTAAGGTCTGTTGACTTGCAGGTGGTAGTAAGAGAAGGGAAGATCTACTTGGAGTACAGTTGTGTACTTGGTGTACTGACAGCATTGTTACTGACTGGTGGAGGTGAACAATAACTCTATGTTTGAGTTGATTGTTGTGACTGTGATGAGAGAGTGAACTGTTGAAGGAGAATTACAGGTGAACCCTAGAAGTGTGAGAGCTCTAGAGGTGTGGGAAGAAGAAGTGTGGCATCTTCTTTATTGTATTTTCTTCTGATTGAGTATTAATACAATTGGGTATTGTCTCTCATATCCTGTGTTGTTTCATATTTATAGTTACTTATCATTCTGGTTAAATTCCATGTTTAGTTGCTAATACAAAGGTAATCAAATGTGCCCTTAGTGGGCAGTAGGATCCTGACAGTTGGTATCAGAGCTAAGGTTGTAGGGAGTAGGTTATTGGTTGATTACAGGTCACTCACAGGGGTTTTAATTTGAGTGGGAGTATAGCAATGACAGAAGAAAGTAAGCTACGAATGGAGAAACTAAATAGCACGAATGGTCTGATTGATGGAAAGAAAGAGTAGGTAAAGGAAGATTGTTGGTTGGTAGAAGATTAGCATGTAGAAGCAGATGTTGCATGTGTTGTTTCACAGGTTGCTCTGGATAAAGTAGAATCTTGGTCTATAGATTTGGTTGCCTCTTTCCATGCAGCCCGAAATAGAGCATCTTTTCATGGGTATGTCTTTGGAGACTTTGGAGAGATTTATTTAGGGGTTGGTAAGCCTTGTCAGATTATTAACAAAGGGGAAGTGAAGCTGAAATTGCAGACGGGTAACACACGGGTGTTGAAGAAGGTCATGCAGGTACCAGTCTTAGAGATGAGTCTAATTTCTTTAAAAAATTTGGGTGATGAGAGATGCACAGTAACTCTCACAGTGGATGCACTTGAATTAGATGATGGTAAGAAAGTAGGTATCCTTTATCTATCTACTTATATTATTGATTCACCTTCTATTGTAGAGATGTGGCTTTGTAGGCTTGGTCACATATGTAAGAGGAGAATACATGTTTTTAAGTGAAAGACAGATGTCTTTGACAAACTTAAGAACTGGAAAGTCTTGGTGTTCATGGAGGAGATAACAGATAGAGATTAGCTGTGGGAACTGGATTATTCTGAGCAGGGCTATGTTAATTTGAACAGGGTTTTGACCCAAAAGGAGCTCGCAGGTAAAAAGTCATCACTCACAGGTGAACACAAGTACCATCGGTCATGAGGAACCGATGTCGAACAGATAGGCACCAACGTCAGTGATGTGCAGATCAGTAGAGTCAGTGGTGTCGGGTAGTAGGAATCAACATCAGTCAGAAAGGAATCGACATTAGCATAAGGGACACCAACATCGGTCAAGAAACCAACGTCGACAGTAAGGGTCAGTCACAGGGAACCGACGTCAGTTGGGTGTAAATTGGGAGATGGCCGAGATTGATCACTGGAATGGATGTTGGGTGAACAACAAGCTGTCAAGGAGTCTCAAACACCCATGTGGAGGACTGAAAGGGTAAGTGAACCTCATATTTATTATTCACCTTCTTACTTGTTGCTTACCAATGGTCAAGAACTAGGAAGACGTGAAGAGGCAATGTAGGTAGAATCTAGAAAATAGTGGGAGCATGGCATGAATTCTTCAGAATAAAACCAAGCGGGAGATTTGGTAGAGTTGCCAGTGGGGATGAAAGTACTGAAAGACGGATAGATTCCCAAGTTAAAGAAGAGAGTGGATGGATATGTGAGATAGAAGACTAGGGTATATGGTCTTGAAGAAGCTGTAGGACAGTGGTACAGGTTTTGATAGGTGGATGACAAAGCAGGGCTTTAGTCAATGCCAGTGTAACTATTGTGTTTGTCTTACCAAGGTGGATGATGGTTCACAACATTATCTTGTTACTGTATGTGGATGGTATGGTTGTTGCAGGTTTGTACATACAGGGAGTTGCTGAGCTAAAGGGTAAGGTTAGTTCAGAGGTATGTCATGAAGAATTTGGGAGCAGCAAAATTTTTTGGCATGAGAGACAGAAAAGATCACATGTTGATTTTGTCTCCAGTGGGAGCTGATGTGAAGAAGGTGTTGGTGAGGTTCAAGATGTAGGATGCAGAATCGGTAAGCACACTAAAGGCTGGACAGTTCAAGCAAATCTTAGAATAGTGTTCAAAATCACATGAGGTCTGGGGTAGCCCTGAGTTTTCCCAAGCAGTGGGAGTTGTCAGAAAGTTTGGAGCCAATTTAGAAAAGAAGTACTGGAGGGCAGTTCAGTGGATTCTCAGGTATCTGAGAGGGACTAGCAATAGGTTAACATGTTATGTAGGGTTAAGGACTTCACTACATGGATATGTAGATTTGGATGTGGCAGGATACTTGGATGACAGGTAGTGCACCACAGGGTGTGTGGTGGTTGGTCTTCAGGTTTGAGCTTGAAGAGGGATACAAGCCAAAAAACAAATTAGATGGTGTGCAGGTATAGGTACAGTTACAACTATTTATCTCCAAGTGGGAGATTGTTAGGTTGTGGAGCTAAAAGCTTCAATTGTTGCAAATATGGAGGAGGTTGTTGAGTTCCACAGAGATCGGCATCGGCAGAGTATAGTGCAGATGGCAACTGACATCGGTAGGTGTGAACTAAAAGACAATCGGCATCGGCAGGAGGTCGGCCAACATCAGTCACCTCTAGGTAGACAAGGACCAACGTCGGTCACCTATGGTGGTTCCAGAACTATTCATTGCATGGACAGTTAGTTCGTTGAATCGAGAGTTTGCATGTAAAGACTATTTTTGGTCTTGAGTTGCGAGTCTAATTATTGTAATTAAGAATGTCTAATTATTGTATGCATGAGATCTATATAATAGACTCATAGGTTGTATTGTAAAAGTGTACTAGAGAGAGAGAGAGAGCAAAGATTAACTCCTTCAGAAGAGAGAGAGCAAGAGTGCTAAATAGCCAAGAGGGCTTGTAGAAGAGAGCAGGGATTAGCTTCTCCTAGTTCCAAAGGAGTGCTGAGTGTGTATGATTAGGGAGAGTTGCAGGTTGTGCAAGTTCTGGTAGAAGATCCATCGGGGTACTGGTTGAATAATCATAAGGACTTGGTGAGGCAAGGACAAGGGTTATTTAGGGTGTAGAGATATCTACATGGTAAGTAAGGTCTGTTGACTTGTAGGTGGCAGCAAGAGAAGGGAAGATCTACTTGGAGTACAGTTGTGTACTTGGTGTACTGGCAGCGTTGTTACTAAATGGTGGAGGTGAAAAACAACTCTATGTTTGAGTTGATTGTTGTGACCATGATGAGAGAGTGAACTGTTGAAGGAGAATTACAGGTGAACCCTAAAAGTGTGGGAGCTCTAGAGGTGTGGGAAGAAGAAGTGTGGAATCTTCTTTATTGTATTTTCTTCTGATTGAGTATTAATACAATTGGGTATTGTCTCTCATATCCTGTGTTGTTTCATATTTCTAGTTACTTATCATTCTAGTTAAATTCCATGTTTAGTTGCTAATACAAAGGTAATCAAGTGTGCCCTTAGTGAGCAGTAGGATCCTGACAGTTGGTATCAAAGCTAAGGTTGCAGGGAGCAGGTTATTAGTTGATTACAGGTCACTCACAGGGGTTTTAGTTTGAGTGGGAGTATAGCAATGGCAGAAGAAAGTAAGCTACGAATGGAAAAACTGAATAGCACGAATGGTCTGATTGTTGGAAAGAAAGAGCAGGTAAAGGAAGATTGTTGGTCAATAGAAGATCAGCGTGTAGAAGTAGATGTTGTAGGTGTTGTTACACAGGTTGCTCTAGATAAAGTAGAATCTTAGTCTATAGATTCTGTTGCCTCTTTCCATGCAGCCTGAAATAGAGCATCTTTTCATGGGTATGTCTTTGGAGACTTTGGAGAGATTTATTTAGGGGTTGGTGAGCCTTGTTAGATTATTGATGAAGGGGAAGTGAAGCTAAAATTGCAGATGGGTAGCACACGGGTGTTGAAGAAGGTCATGCAGGTACCAGTCTTGGAGATGAGTCTAATTTCTTCAAGAAAGTTGGGTGATGAGAGATGCATAGTAACTCTCACAGTGGATGCACTTGAATTAGACGGTGGTAAGAAAGTAGGTATCCTTTATCTATCTACTTATATTATTGATTCACCTTTTGTTATAAAGATGTGGATTTGTAGACTTGGTCACATATGTAAGAGGGGAATGCATATTTTTAATTGAAAGATAGATGTCTTTGACAAACTTGAGAACTGGAAAGCCTTGGTGTTCATGGAGGAGATGACAGACAAAGATCAGCTGTGGGAACTAGATTATTCTGAGCAGGGTTATGTTAATTTGAATAGGGTTTTGACCCAAAAGGAGCTCACAGGTAAAAAGTCATCACTCACAGGTGAACACAGGTACCGGCATCAGTCATGAGGAATCGATGTTGAACAGACAGGCACCGATGTCAGTCATATGCAGATTTGTAGAGTCAGTGGTGTCAGGCAGCAAGAATCGACGTCAGTTAGAAAGGAACTAACATCGACATAAGGGACACCAGTGTCGGTCAGGAAACTAATGTCGATAGTAAGGGTCAGTCGTAGGGAACTGATGTCAGTCGGGTGTAGATTGGGAGATGGCTGAGATCGGTCACTGGAATGGATGTTGGGTGAACAACAAGCTATCAAGGAGTCTCAAACACCCATGTGGAGGACTGAAAGGGTAAGTGAACCTCATATTCATTGTTCACCTTCTTACTTGTTGCTTATTGATGGTCAAGAACTAGGAAGACGTGAAGAGGCAATGCAGGTAGAATCCAAAAAATAGTGGGAGCATGGCATGAATTCTTCAGAATAAAACCAAGCTAGAGATTTGGTAGAGTTGCCAGCGGGGATGAAAGTACTGAAAGACAGATGGATTCCCAAGTTAAAGAAGAGAGTGGATGGATACGTGAGACAGAAGGCTAGGGTATATGGTCTTGAGGAAGCTGCAGGATAGTGGTACAGGTTTTGACAGGTGGATGACAAAGCAGGGCTTTAGTCAATGTCAGTGTAACTATTGTGTTTGTCTTACCAAGGTGGATGATGGTCGTGACATTATCTTGTTACTGTATGTGGATGGTATGCTTGTTGCAGGTTCATACATATAAGGAGTTACTGAGCTAAAGGGTAAGGTTAGTTTAGAGGTATGTCATGAAGAATTTGGGAGCAACAAAATTCTTTGGCATGAGAGATAGAAAAGATCATAGGTTGATTTTGTCTCCAGTGGGAGCTGATGTGAAGAAGGTGTTGGCAAGGTTCAAGATGCAAGATGCAAAATCGATAAGTACACCAAGGGATAGACAGTTCAAGCAGAGCTTAAAACAGTGTTCAAAATCACATGAGGTCTAGTGTAGCCCTAAGTTTTCCAAAGCAGTGGGAGTTGTCAGAAAGTTTGGAACCAATTCGGGAAAGAAGTACTGGAGGGCAGTTCAGTGGATTCTCAGGTATTTGAGAGGGACTAGCAGTAGGTTAACATGTTATGTAGGGTTAAGGACTTCACTACATGGATATGTAGGTTCAGATGTGGCAGGTTACTTGGATGATAGGTAGTGCACCATAGGGTGTGTGGTGGTTGGTCTTCAAGTTTGAGCTTGAAGAGAGATACAAGCCAGAAAACAAATTAGATAGTGTACAGGTATAGGTACAGTTGCAGTTGTTTATCTCCAAGTGGGAGATTTTTAGGTTGTGGAGCTAAATGCTTCAACTATTGCAAACATGGAGGAGGTTGCTGAGTTCCAGGGAGACCGGCATCGGTAGAGTATAGTGTAGATGGCAACTGACATTGACAGGTGTGAATTGAAAGACAACCAGCATTAGCAGGAGGTCGACTGACATCGGTCACCTCCAGGTAGACAGGGACTGACGTCGGTTGCCTGTGGTAGTTCCAGAACTGTTCGTTGCATGGATAGTTAGTTCATTGAACTGAGAGTTTGCATGTAAAGACTATTTTTGGTCTTGAGTTGTGAGTCTAATTATTGTAATTAAGAATGTCTAATTATTGTATGCATCAGATCTATATAATAGACTCATGGGCTGTATTGTAAAAGTGTACTAGAGTGAGAGAGCAAAGATTAGCTCCTTCAAAAGAGAGAGAGAAAGAGTGCTAAATATCCATGAGGGCTTGTAGAAGAGAGCAGGGATTAGCTTCTCCTAGTTCCAAAGGGGTGCTGAGTGTGTATGATCAGGGAGAGTTGCAGGTTGTGCAAGTTCTGGTAGAAGATCCACTGGGGTACTGGTTGAAGAATCATAAGGACTTGGTGAGGCAAGGACAAGGGTTCTTTAGGGTGTAGAGATATCTACATGGTAAGTAAGGTCTGTTGACTTGCAGGTGGCAGCAAGAGAAGGGAAGATCTACTTGGAGTATGGTTGTGTACTTGGTGTATTGGCAGCGTTGTTATTGACTGGTGGAGGTGAAAAACAACTCTATGTTTGAGTTGATTGTTGTGACCATGATGAGAGAGTGAACTATTGAAGGAGAATTATAGGTGAACCCTAGAAGTGTGGAAGCTCTAGAGGTGTGGGAAGAAGAAGCGTGGCATCTTCTTTATTGTATTTTCTTCTAATTGAGTATTAATACAATTGGGTATTGTCTCTCATATCCTGTGTTGTTTAATATTTCTAGTTACTTATCATTCTGGTTAAATTCCATGTTTAATTGCTAATACAAAGGTAATCAAGTGTGCCCTTAGTGGGCAGTAGGATCCTGACAGTTGGTATCAGAGCTAAGGTCGCAGGGAGCAGGTTATTGGTTGATTACATGTCACTCACAAGGGTTTCAGTTTGAGTGGGAGTATAGCAATGGCAGAAGAAAGTAAGCTACGAATAGAGAAACTGAATAACATGAATGGGCTGATTGTTGGAAAGAAAGAGCAGGTAAAGGAAGATTGTTGGTCGGTAGAAGATCAACGTGTAGAAGCAGATGTTACAGGTGTTGTTGCATAGGTTGCTCTAGATAAAGTAGAATCTTGGTCTATAGATTTGGTTGCCTCTTTCCATGCAGCCCGAAATAGAGCATCTTTTCATGGGTATGTCTTTGGAGACTTTGGAGAGATTTTTTTAGGGGTTGGTGAGCCTTGTCAGATTATTGACGAAGGGGAAGTGAAGCTTAAATTGCAGATGGGTAACACACGGGTGTTGAAGAAGGTCATGCAGGTACCAATCTTGGAGATGAGTCTAATTTCTTTAAGAAAGTTGGGTGATGAGAGATGCACAATAACTCTCACAGTAGATGCACTTGAATTAGATGGTGGTAAGAAAGTAGGTATCCTTTATCTATCTACTTATATTACTGATTCACCTTTTGTTGCAGAGATGTGGCTTTATAGGCCTGGTCACATATGTAAGAGGGGAATGCATGTTTTTAAGCAAAAGACAGATGTCTTTGACAAACCTAAGAACTGGAAAGCCTTGGTGTTCATGGAGGAGATGATGAACAGAGATCAACTGTGGGAACTGGATTATTCTGAGTAGGGCTATGTTAATTTGAACAGGGTTTTGACCCAAAAGGAGCTCGTAGGTAAAAAGTCATCACTCACAGGTGAACACAGGTACCACCATCGATCATGAGGAACCAATGTCGAACAGACAGGCACCAACGTCGGTCATGTGCAGATCAGCAGAGTCGGTGGTGTCGGGTAATAGGAACTGACGTTGATCAGAAAAGAACCAACATCAACATAAGGGACACCGGCATTGGTTAGGAAACCAACATCGGTAGTAAGGGTCAGTCGCAGGGAACCGACGTCGGTCAGGTGCAGATTGGGAGATGGCTGAGATCGGTCACTGGAACAGATGTTGGGCGAACAACAAGCTATCAAGGAGTCTCAAATGCCCATGTGGAGGATTGAAAGGGTAAGTGGACCTTATATTCATTGTTCACCTTCTTACTTGTTGCTTACTGATGGTCAAGAACCAAGAAGACGTGAAGAGGCAATGCAAGTAGAATCTAGAAAATAGTGGGAGCATGGCATGAATTCTTTAGAATAGAACCAAGTGGGAGATTTGGTAGAGTTGCCAGTGGGGATGAAAGCACTGAAAGATGGATGGATTCCTAATTTAAAGAAGAGAGTGGATGGATACATGAGACAGAAGGCTAGGGTATATGGTCTTGAGGAAGC
Source organism: Torreya grandis (assembly GCA_037957365.1). Lineage (NCBI taxonomy): Eukaryota > Viridiplantae > Streptophyta > Pinopsida > Cupressales > Taxaceae > Torreya > Torreya grandis. Next base: position 1,905,657 of record JARHVA010000488.1, read on the forward strand.
TACATGATAGTGGTACAGGTTTTGACAGGTGGATGACAAAGCAGGGCTTTAGTCAATGTCAGTGTAACTATTATGTTTGTCTTACCAAGGTGGATGATGGTCGTGACATTATCCTATTATTGTATGTGGATGGTATTCTTGTTACAGGTTCGTACATATAGGGAGTTGCTGAGCTAAAGGGTAAGGTTAGTTCAGAGGTATGTCATGAAGAATTTGAGAGCAGCAAAATTCTTTGGCATGAGAGACAGAAAAGATCACAGGTTGATTTTGTCTTTAGTGGGAGTTGATGTGAAGAAGGTGTTGGTGAGGTTCAAGATGCAGGATGTAGAATTGATAAGCACACCAAGGGTTGGATAGTTCAAGCAGAGCTTAGAATAGTGTTCAAAATCACATGAGGTTTGGTGTAGCCTTGAGTTTTCCCAAGCAGTGGGAGTTGTCAGAAAGTTTGGAGCCAATTCGAGAAAGAAGTACTAGAGGATAGTTTAGTGGATTCTCAAGTATCTGAGAGGGACTAGCAGTAGGTTAACATGTTATGTAGGGTCAAGGACTTCACTACATGGATATGTAGGTTTGGATGTGGTAGGTTACTTGGATGATAGGTAGTGCACCATAGGGTGTGTGGTGGTTGGTCTTCAGGTTTGAGCTTGAAGAGGGATACAAGCTAGAAAACAAATTAGATGGTGTACAGGTATAGGTATAGTTGTAGCTGTTTATCTCCAAGTGGGAGATTGTTAGGTTGTGGAGCTAAAAGGTTCAACTGTTGCAAACATGGAGGAGGTTGCTGAGTTCCAAGGAGACCGGCATCTGCAGAGTATAGTGCAGACGGCAACCGACATTGGCAGGTGTGAACTGAAAGACAACCGGCATCAGCAGGAGGTTGACCGATGTCAGTCACCTCGAGGCAGACAAGGACTGATGTTGATTGCCTGTGGTAGTTCCAAAACTGTTTGTTGCATAGACAGTTAGTTCGTTGAATCGAGAGTTTGCATGTAAAGACTATTTTTGGTCTTGAGTTGCGAGTCTAATTATTGTAATTAAGAATGTCTAATTATTGTATGCATCAGATCTATATAATAGACTCATGGGCTGTATTGTAAAAGTGTACTAGAGTGAGAGAGAGAGCAAAGATTAACTCCTTCAGAAGAGAGAGAGCAAGAGTGCTAAATAGCCAAGAGGGCTTGTAGAAGAGAGCAGGGATTAGCTTCTCCTAGTTCCAAAGGAGTGCTGAGTGTGTATGATCAGGGAGAGTTGCAGGTTGTGCAAGTTCTGGTAGAAGATCCATCGGGGTACTGGTTGAATAATCATAAGGACTTGGTGAGGCAAGGACAAGGGTTATTTAGGGTGTAGAGATATCTACATGGTAAGTAAGGTCTGTTGACTTGTAGGTGGCAGCAAGAGAAGGGAAGATCTACTTGGAGTACAGTTGTGTACTTGGTGTACTGGCAGCATTGTTACTAAATGGTGGAGGTGAAAAACAACTCTATGGTTGAGTTGATTGTTGTGACCATGATGAGAGAGTGAACTGTTGAAGGAGAATTACAGGTGAACCCTAAAAGTGTGGGAGCTCTAGAGGTGTGGGAAGAAGAAGTGTGGCATCTTCTTTATTGTATTTTCTTCTGATTGAGTATTAATACAATTGGGTATTGTCTCTCATATCTTGTGTTGTTTCATATTTTTAGTTACTTATCATTCTGGTTAAATTCTGTGTTTAGTTGCTAATACTAAGGTAATCAAGTGTGCCCTTAGTGGGCAGTATGATCCTGACACTTCTAATTATCCATATTACTAGCCAATACTGCATGGTCAAATCAAATAGAATAATAAGAAATAAAAAATTAGAAGCATGACCATAATCAACCTACTCTGATACCAAAATTTGATCCATAAACTGATAGGGACCCCCTATTTAATCAAATAGTTTTTAAACATATATTAATATCAATTATCCCCCCATACTTAAATAGAGAATTGGCTTCTAAAATAAATATAGAGTAAATAAAAATCCCTATTTAAACTAATTCCACATTGTAGACATTCACCTTTCAATAATGCAAGTAAAACTGAAAGCATAATGGAAAATAATGACACATTGACACCAAAGTGATAATGGAGTTCACTTTTTAAGGACTACATCTTTGGGTTCACTATAACCATGATCCAATCCATTCATAATAGATGAAAGTACAATTTTACAAAACTTACATCCATAGATCAATAATATACAATAGTACTAAAATTAGACTGCATAAAGACTTGATTTGATCAGTAACTCATCTCCCATTCATCTACAACACCTATGCATCATATCCAAAATTTAGGCATAATTATCCATGCAAGAGTAAAAATAACTCTTATAAAATGGTCAATATCTCATCACCAAGGAATACAAATCAATTCCATAATAGTGATGGGATACTCTGATAAAATAGTATATGAGAGTTCTATAGGTGTTTTCCTTTACAATAGAAAATAACCCCATTTACAATTAGACTATAAAAACTCTAATAAAATTTATCACATGAGTTCTTGATTGTAATCTGTTGCCTACGAACTTCTCCCAGAAGCTTTTTACTCTGGTGGAGAAGGACAAACTTATGTAACTTGGCGTTTTTGCCTGTTTCTGAATAAATTTTTTACCCCGTTTAGTTAAAAAAAAAATTTATCACATGAGGAATCCCATAGGTATTTTGTCTTTACAATAGAATGATTCCTCTATTATTCAAAATAAATTACTTACATCTTCAAAATAACTCTCCAAAAAGCCTCCAAGAATTTCTTATAAGCCCATCATAATTAATCCATAGGCTCATAAAAATAAAGAATAACAAACTTGGCTTAAAAATCCTTACAAATCTTAGAGAATCCAAAGTCATTATTGTGTGTTGTTCAAATGCAACATAGCACATATTTATAATGATTTATAGGCATAGCCTAATGGATGGGCCCTTATCCTTTTACCCAAATGGTGAAGGGTTTGAATCTCCTCCTTCCCAAAATCCATGATGAATCCTCTTTAAATAGAATAATTTCCATTTACGTTCCAATCATCCATCGGTGATGGGATGACAAAGGGCTTAAATTAAAACATGAAGGTTGGGGGTTCGATCCTTCCCAACTATTTTTTGATAACCATGGATTTTAATGGATCTTAAATCCCACATTCATGGGGATAATGGTGGAGATGGATTTTTAAAGTGTGAAATGACCAATGCGTAATGTGTCTATGGTCACATTGCAACCCTTTTTAACACACCCAAAACTTAGGTTTTGGTTTCTAGGAACCTTTAGATAAATGTGAGCTGGCTCAAGCTAGGTTAAACTATTGAGTTAGGTTACACTACTGAGTTGGGTTGACATATCAAGTTGGGTTACATTGTCGATTTGGGTTGCACTACTGATTTGGGTTGCATTGCTGAGTGAGGTTAAACATTGTGACTTGAGAATGTGAATGGTGATAGGCCAGGTGGTGTCCTGAGGTTTTGACACACGGACTTATTGATAATTACCATGTGGACTACTTCTTCACCTACCACTTGTCAACATAATATAATAAGATATAAAACTATAGTGTAATTAAAAATATTAAAATTACACTAATATATCACAGTGGTAGAGTCCCCTTCCATCACAAAAATGGGCTCCATCGGTTATGATCCTTATAGCTAGCCTTTTTACAACTATCAAAGACTGAAGGTGAACAAACCCATTTTTTTTCCATGTTCCCAAAACTTACTACATCATTAGTTGACCAAAACTTTGACCAACCATATCTAGAAAAAATGAGCTCTATTTTTCAAATTTTGCATACCATCAAAAATCTCTCAATGAACCTTATGAAATGGTGTTAGTTCAGGAAGGATTTAGGGATGTTCAAAAATGTCCTCTAAATCACTCCACTAAAATCCTATAGATGGAGTGGCTATGAAGGGACTAAAACCTCTCATGAAGCCTACTATCGACCTCTTTCATAGACTTAGGCCCCATCATACCAAAATATACATAGGGGATGCACCTAATTTAAATTGTTTTACCTAGATTAAGACCATTTAGCTACAAAAAAGTAACAATGCAATTAAAATAACTTTCTTGAAGATTACTCACCACATATAGATGTCTAGTGAATTTTGGGAGATTAACCTAGTCACCACTTTGCATGCGTATATCTGTGGGTTATTAGTTACATTGTACACCCTTATTTACTAAACATAAGACTTGTCACTTGGATGCTTGTTGTTTGATTATTTTAAGGCTTGTATTGGTTGCATACCTTAAACATTTCAAACAAAATCAAAATCAAATTAAAACATCAAGTCAAACATTTCAAGTCAAAATAGGTCAATTTTGACCAAAATAAAATCAAAGCCAAATGTACTAAATAAATTCAAATGTTCAAAAGTCTAACAATCTGGTCAACTTTGACCAAATGTCCAAATTAAAATAAAAATTCAAACATTAGGTCAATTCTAGCTAAATCCCATTCAAATAGTCAAATATGGTCAAGTTTGACCAAAATATAATCAATATTCAGACATTGAGTCAAATTTGACCAATTCCACCATCCAAAATTCAAATCCAAGGTCAATTTTGACCAAGTCAAAATAATTCAAATGACCAAAGTCAATAATTTTAAGTCAATCGTCCAAAATTAGGTCAACTTTAACCAAGTCAAATCAGGTAACTTTGACTAAGTGAACCATCATAAGTCAAATCAAGTCATCTTTGACCAAGTCAAATCACATCAATTCTGAATCAATCAAACATTCAATATCAAATCCTCTCATCATATTTCCATTCAATCTCCCACACCTATCAATTGGGAATGAAAAAAATCAAAATGTCCATCTTTTCTCCTATCTAGATCTAACATATCCCTAATGGATGATTCTTGGACCTATATGTATTCCAAAATCAAGCATTTTTTGCCAATCATCCAATACTAGGTCAACTTTAACCAAGTCAAATCTAATTCAAAATTAAAATTAAGAAACTTTGACTAAGTGAACCATCACAAGTTAAATCAAGTCATCTTTGACCAAGTCAAATCACATCAATTCCCAATCAATCAAACATTAAATATTAAATCCTCTCAACATCTTTCCATTCAATCTCCCACACCTATCGATTGGGAATGAAAAAATTAAAACATCCATATTTTCTCCCATCTAGATGATAACATATCCCTAATGGATGATTCTTGGACCTGTATGTATTCCAAAGTCAAGCATTTTAAGTCAATCATCCAAAATTAGGTCAACTTTAACCAAGTCAAATCTAATTCAAAATTTAAATCAAGAAAATTTGATTAAGTCAACTATCAAAAGTAAAATCAAGTCATATTTGACCAAGTCAAATCATATCAATTCCAAATCAATCAAACATTCAATATCAAATCCTCTCATCATCTTTCCATTCAATCTCCCACACCTATCAGTTGGGAATGAAAAAAATCAAAACATCCATCTTTTTTCCCATCTATATCAATGATCAATATCCAATATAAGCTTAGTAATATAAATCATCAAATCAAATTTGAAATCAAAAATCAAATCACATAAATTAATCCAAACATCAACCAATCCAACGTCAAATCCCATATAGACCCATGGAATGTTGTAAGTTGTCATTGATGTCAAGATGAGAGTTGTATTTGAGGTATTTTATGTCAAAATAAGCACAAGAAGGTGGTTATGGTCATTGGTGCTTAATGATGGATGTTGTCATGAGAAGGCTTAAACATGAGATAACTAGTCTAATGCAAGGAGCATGATACCTCTAGGAGATGAATGCAGGAGTATGATGGATCTAGTAATTGAATATAAATATGAATAAGATTATGTTTTACATATTTTCAATAGGTGGATAAGGTTCATAGATCATCTAAAGTAGCATTAAGGTTAAAATTTGATGTCTAATCCTGACATAAGAGACCTAGTGTGAAGGCACAAGCTTGGTAGCTTTTTAAGGTAAGAAGTATGTGACCTATGTAAAAATTAATGGTAGATTAAGAGCATTGAATGAGTTAATTTGACATGTTTATGATAAATTAATATAAATACAACATGTTTCTAAGTGCTTTCAAGATCCAAGTATAACTAGTGGTTCTAGACCTAATGTGCATAGAGACCTAGGAAGGTCCAAATGAAGGGTCAAGTCAATATTACAAGGTGTTTAAGCCCATGTGAGCATGGAATGAGGTATAATAGGGTTTTTCAATCATTTGGACCAAGTTTTAGGTCATGCATTGGAGGAGAAGATAAGAAATCATGTTGGAAGGTCTCTTATCCATGCATATTGAAGGATTCCAAGCTCGAGAAGGAACTTATGATGTTCATTGGCATGTGTGATAATTGCATGGGAATATAATAATTTTAGGAGATATGGAAAATTATCCTAATAATGTTTTACAAGCATTTGGAAGTGGTTTTATATACATATCTTTATGAACATTTGTTGAGAATGTAAACTAGTCTAAAACCCTCTCTAAACCCTCATATTGACCTGATTAGATATATTATTGGATAGTGCCAAAAATTGTTTGTTTGATCAATTTTGATGATTTTATGTTGTAAAGGACTCCTCCAGGCATCTCCAAGTGATAGTGGTATGTTTGGATAATGAGTAGAGGGTACAAAAAAGTGCTTATTTTTAAAGAATTTGATGTTATAAGAAGGGTGGACCAGGTTAATTCATGCAAGTTGTTAGATATTTAATACCAATACTTATTATTTGGTTCCATGGTGTTTTTTAGGTGAGTTATGTTTACTATTTCAATCATTTTGGTCATGGAATATGACCTATCACTATACTACAAACAAGTGAAAATAGTGAGAAAAAGCAAGCTTGTGTGAGAAAGAGTCTAGGGATGAGATGAAGGTGTTTAGGGATGAATAAATTGGTTTGGGGTATTTATTAAATACCTATACCATTTTTTAAATTATTTTATAAGTTTTATAAATTCTCATACAGAAGTAAGAAGTTGATCATAAGATGGCCTGCCTGAGTAAATGAAGATAGTGAAGGAGTAAGGTTAAAGGATTAACCTATATGCTATACATTTTCAATGACATCTATATATTAATGTTTTAATATTTGAAAATTATGTTTAAGGACCCTATTAATTAATTTTGAGTTTAAGGAAGTGATCCTACATGTGTGAGAAGTCATGTTGACCATGACTATATTTTGAGCCAAGATGATTGTTCCAAGTATGCTAAGAGAAGAGAAGGGTTTGAGACTTTATGAAAAGATTCATCTCATATAATGAAAATATTGTTGTGTTTTAAGATATAATTTACCTATTAATGTTTTTTGGAGATTGGGGAGATAGGTTAAGTGGTTGAATCATGAAAGTCAAAAGACTTGTCTAGCTATGTTGAGACTGTAAGAGAATGGCTGAAGAGATTGGTCTGTAAGATCAATGGTTGTGACTGTATATTAATATCTATCCATTTGGTAAAGAACTAGAAAAATAAAATAATATATCCATATTAATTATATGTCTTTGAATTAACCTTTTAAGTGTTAAAGAAAGTCTTTTATAGGACTATGCTTTAGAGCAAAATGACCATTTTGAGTGGTCATTTTGAAGAAATGAATTTGAAGTGTTTTTGATAAGTTTGAATAAATAATTGAATATATTGATGTTGCATCATTCTCAAAGGTTCATGATAAGGTATTTTAAGTCATAGTTTGTCCTTTTTAAAGTTTATAAAGTTAAGAGTTTTTGACTGTATTTTGATTGTGTTTGACCAGTCTAAGTGGTCCTATTACAAAGGTGGTTTTGGGTGCTTATATCTTCAATGATGGTGTACAATGGAAATGGTGATGTTTTTGAGGTCATGATTAATTTTTTATGTTATTTTTTCATATTTTTACTTGGGAAATTTTCCTATGTACTACAGTTTCATGAGACAAATTTTTTTGTGTTTAAGGCCTAAAGGCGAGTAGGCAAAATGGCTTGGTTCAAGTGGTGAATTGGAGTTCCAAGTGGTATATAACTATGTGGGAGTGATAAAGTGTCTATTTTAGATGTATTTAAATTGTTTTTTTAGGGTAAAGGTAGACCAAGAGTTCATAAGTGTAATGTGTGGGTGTGAAAGCCTAATTCCAAGTCTTTATTAGGCCTAAAGGGTTTTGGTTCTAAATGGGTTATGACCGACCTATGTATTGGTTGTTTCACTCATGTAGATTTTTTTTGGAAATATTCCAAGTGTAATTAAAGTATGGAAAGTATCTTGTCTAAATAATATGGGTGTGACCAAGAATGCGGTATAAAGGCAAGGCTTGATAGGCCTATTTTGGTGAGTTAGAAAAGAAAGGATACAAGCGAAGGAGAGAGCATTTGAAAAATAATTATAAGGTAATTAAGGAAAATAATAGGAGAGTAGGATCATTAATTCATATTTTAACAAGTTTATGTATGTGGTTACATAGGTCATTGGACCTAATTAGCCTACAAGAGGCATGATTGAGTGAGTAAGCCTTAGAGGCTGTTTGAGTGAGAATAAAGGAGTGAAAATAAAGGAGGTCATAATAATTTGAATATTAGAAAAAAGTGTTATAATATGATAATATTTCAAGGTATATAATTTGGTGCTTGGTTTTGTAGGGGGTTAGAGCCTCCTTGTAAGATAGAGCTTGCAGAAGACTAGTTGGGTGGGTGCTCAACTAGGTACGGGTTAGAGCTCCTTGTGAAGTTGATGTTTCACTAAATTTTGGATATTGACATTATATTAATATAGGAAATTATTTCATGTGCATGTTATAGTGGGTTTTATCCCCAAAGAGGGTTTCTCACATATCTCTTATATTCTCTTGTGATATGCTTGTGTAGTTATTTGCTTATGTATTGATCTCTTATGTGAATGTATGCTTCATGGAATGTTGAATGGTTATTTTAATGCAAATAATTCACCCGCATTAGTATCTAATTCCAAAAATTTGTATCATATTTGGACCTTTGAAGGAGGCTTAGTAGCCTATAGGTGATTCTAAGTAGCATAAAATATGATGAGAACAATGTTCATCTTATTTGCAATGATGGTGCAGATATGAGTTGTCTAAAAAGTTTAAAGGATGTAAAAGGTACTATTTATTAGATCAGAAAGAATATAAAAAATATTAATAAAAAATCAAACCTAAGATTGACATTCTAGGACATTGAAAACATATTGAGAAGTACAGGTCAAGGCTTTCCAAGGTGGTCTAGTTAGTCAACTAGCATGATAGAAGGAAGATGTTGCTTGGTTTAGGTGCTCAATCAAATTGAGATTGTAGAATATTGTTTTGACCTTAATAAAATATGATAAGAAGTGATCTATATCATAAAAAATAGATCTAAAGGTGTGTATTTATGTAAGTAAAGCTTCATAAAAGATTATTATATGTGAAGGTTTGTGTTCTTGGCAAACATGAGTGACTTTCAGAGTTGTGTGGAGATTTTGGTCATTGATAATGGTTGTTAAAAGTTATTGGTTATGATCTCAAGGTTTTATATCTCCTATTAGTGCTCTGTGTATGTTCAGTTTCATCCATGAAAGGAAGAGCTAGCTCAAGAAGTGAAAGGTAGAGGATTGAGGGTTTCAAGGCATTTTGTCTCTTCAAACCCTAGGTGTGTGTTTTCAAGGTAAATGCAATCATTTACATTATTTGTACCTCTATGTTTATTGTATGGATTAAGTGCAAGGTTTCCTTCAATAGTATCCATGCTTGGAATGCATGTTTGAGTTTAAGGAGGTGTTTAAGGAACAATATTAGATTAGTGTTTCATGAGAGTTGAAGTATGGTCTATAAAGCTAGTGTTATTCAAGTATAGTGGTTGTTCACAAGTTTTATGGTTTAAATATGATTATAAAGAGTGATATGCAATGTTTTATATAACTTGAGAGTGTTCACATTTTTTCTAAAAGGTGTTCTTGTTGTTGAAGCTTCACAAGTTTCTTGTGATCTTGAAGGAGAGTGTGATAGTGTTCTTGAAGGTTGCATTATGAGGTGTCATGGTTGTTTGATATAAATTTGATCTCATAAGATCATAGAGGAGTGTGTTATCATGTGTTTGATGACATGAAGAAGGTCTCAAATGTTATAAAGGTAATCTTTGGTGCTATAACTTGACAAAGTTTTGGTAATTTTGAAGGATGTTTAAGTGGTGTTTTTATAAGAAGTTGTGTCATTGTTTATATTGTTTATTGGATGTCAAAGTGATCTCATTAGATGATAAAGGTTTATGTTATCTTGATAACATGTTGTAGATGTTATAATAAGGTTTAGTTATTTGAAGATGCCATAAATTTTGAGTCTTCATAATAGGGTCTTAACTATGATGGTGAGGTTAATCCTTTGAGTCAATTTGAAGGGCTTTCACGAAGAGATAAATGGAATAAGATGTTATTCATGACCTTAGGGTCATGTATCATGAGTTTGTTTCTTTTGGTATCTTATGTTGAGTTTTTAAAAGGAAATATTGCTTATCAAATGATTGATAGAGAGTAGGTGTATACATAGAACTATATGACTATGTGTTTTCATGAAATGCTTTGAAGAGTTCTAAGCCATGATGGATTATGGAGGTAAAATGGTAGTTTTTTGTTGTTGTGAGATCTATATGAAAGTTATCTATGCCTAGTTTAGAAGTTCAAGTTGATATAAGAAGATAGAGGTAAGCGAGAAGGAGTAAACTTGTTTGTATTAGGTCCCTATGGGACCTATTGGAAGCATGAGGGTCAATGGAGTCTTCAAGAGGTAAGTGAGTGACTTGTGGGTTCTAAATCATGGATTTAGGGGAAGATAACTCAAACATTTTATGACTATTGAAGAGAAGTGCATAAAAATAGGGGGAGCTTGTGAGTTCTGTAAGTAAACAGGTCCAAGGATTAGGTAAGCAAGAGTGAGTGAGAGATCAATTTGTAGATAAAAAAGCTTTGAGAATATCTCTACAAGTTTTGAGGATGGTTCAATAGATTGATCAAAATTTTCAAGGATGAATCTAAGATGTGCATGGAGTTAGGGGGAGATTACTCAGTTTATTTAAGAAGCTTGATGAGAAGCATACATGAACAAAGAGGGAACATAAGTCTAAAGTGAGGTAAGATTTAGTTTGGATTGACCAAAAGGAGATATTTTAGAAAGAAATCATCAAGGTTAGGTCCAAGGATAAGGTGGAAAGGTAGTAGTGGTTTTAGGTAAGATCAAGTGCTGATGGATATCTATGGAGTCGTGTCAATCTAATGATAAATAGGTCAAGTTGAAAGACAATAGATCAATCACTCTAAAGGTAAGCATTTGGTCAAGTTTTATTCAATATAAATAATTGAAATTAGAGTGAAGAGACAAGGTGGTAGCTATAGAGACCCTTAGGATCAGATGATTTATGGTTTGCCATCAATGTGGTTTACCATCAATGACAAAGGGGGATATTGTTGAAAGTTATCATTGATGTCAAGATGAGAGTTTTATTTGAGGTTATTTATTTAAAAATAAGCATAATAAGGTGGTGATGGTAACTAGGTCTTAATGAAGGATGTTCTCATGAGAAGGCTTGAACATGAGATACCTAGTCTAATGCAAGGAGCATGTATCTCTAGGAAATGAATGTAGGAGAATGATGGAAATAGTAAATGAATATATAGAGGAATAAGAGGATGTTGTACATATTTTAAATAGGTGGATATGGTTTAAGGAGCATCTACAGTAGAAGGAAGGTCGAAATTTGAGGTCTAATCTTGACATAAGAGAGTTAGTGTGAAGGCACAAGCTTGGTAGCTTATTAAAGTAAGAAGTATGTGACATGTGAAAACATGAATGAAATATTGAGATTATGGAATAAGTTAATTTAAAATATTTATGATGTATTTAGATAAATACAATAGGTTTCCAAGTAGTTTCAAGATCCAAGTATGACTGGTGGTTCTAGACCTAATGTGCATAGAAACCTAGTGATGTCCAAATGAAGGGTAAGTTGAATTTCCAAGGTGTTAAATACAATGTGAGAATGGAATGAAGTATAATAGGTTTTTTCAAGCATTTTTATCAAGTTTTAGGTCATGGATTGGAGGATAAGATAAGAAATCATGTTGGAAGGTCTATTATACATGCAGATTGAAGGATTTCAAGCTCAAAAAGGAACTTCTAATGTTCATTGACATGTGTTATCATTGCATGGTAAGATGAGAATTTTGGGAGATATGGTAAATTATCCTAAGAATTTTTTACAATCATTTTTAATTGGTTTTAAGTACAAAAATTTATGAACATTTTTTAATAATGTAAACTGGTCTAAAACCCTCTTTAAACCCTCATATTGACTTGATTGGATGAATATTGTTGGATAGTTATAAAAATGGTTTGTTTGATAAATTTTTAAGATATTATGTTGTAAATTAATCCTCCAATAATCTATAGGTGGTAGTAGTGGGTCAGGACAATGAGTATAAGGTATAGAAATATGCTTGTTTCTAAAGAATTTGATGCTACAAGAAGGGTTGACTAGGTCAATACATGAAATATGTTGGATATTTAAGAAAACTAATTATTATTGAAGTCCATGTTGGTTTTTATGTGATTTATGTTCATTGTGTCAATAATTTTGGTCATGGAAGATGACCTATCACTAGACTATAGACAATGGAAATAGTGAGAAAAAGCAAGCTTGTGTGAGAAAGAGTTTAGGGATGAGATACATGTGTTTAGGGATGAATATATTGGTTTGGGGTATTATTTAAAGACATATAATTTTTTTCACCTTTATTTATAAGTTATATAAGTTCTCATATACATGCATTAAGTTGATCATAAGATGGCCTTTTTGAGTGAATGAAGACATGAAGGAGTAAGGTTCAAGAATTGACCTATATGTTCTACATTTTCCATATGAAATCTATGTATTAGTGTTTTAAGATGTGAAAATTATATTTAATGACCATGTTAATGCATTTTTAGTTCAAGTAAAATATCCTATAGGTGTGATAAGCCATGTTCATCATGACTATGTTTTGAGCCAAGATGACTACTCCAGGTATGTTAAGAGAAGAGAAGGGTTTGAGTCTATATGAAAAGATTCATATCATATAATGAAAATATTTTTGTGGTTTTATATATAATTTAAATATTAATGTTTTTTAAGGCTGGATAGATAGGTTAATTGGTTAAGCATTAAATTCTAAAAGCTTGTTTAGCTGTGTTGAGACTGTAAGAGAATGGCTTGAGAGATTGTTCTGTAAGACCAATGGTTGTTACTATATATAGATATATATAAATTTTATAATGAGATATAATAATAATATAATATATAAATGTTAATTATATATATTGGAATCACTCTTTCAGGTGTTAAAGATAATCTTCTATAGGATTATGTTTTGGATCAAAATGACTATTCTAAGTGGTCATCTTGAAGAAATGAATTTGAAGTGTTTTTGATAGAGTTGAAGAAATAATTGAATATGAGTATGATGTATAAGTATAAAAGGTATATGATAATGAATTTTAATTTATATTTTTTCCTTTTTAAAGTTTGCAGAGTCAATATTTCTTGACTGTACTTTGACTATGTTTGACCAGTCTGAGTGGTCCTGTTGCAGAGGTGGTTTTAGGTACTTAGAGATTGATTCAAGGTGTCCAATGGAAATTGTGAGGTTTTTTATGTCATAAATAATATATTTATGTTATTTTTTCATATGGTTACTTGGGAAAGTTGACTATTTACTTTAGTTTCATGAGACAAACTTATCTATACTTTAAGGCCTAAAGGCGAGTAGGTTAAATGGCTTGGTTCAAGTGGTGAATTGGAGTTCTAGGTGGTATGGACCTATGTGGGAGGGATAAAGGGTATGTTTTATATGTATTTTAAGTTTTTAAATTGTTTTTTGAGTCTAAAGGTGTACCAAGAGGTCACAAGTGTAACGTGTGGGTGTGAAGGCCTAATTCCTTTAGGTCTCTATTAGGCCTAATAGGGTTTTGGTTCTAAAGAGGTTATGATTGACTTATGTATTAGTTGTATCACTAATGTAAAATGTGTGTGGAAATTTTAAAGGTTTAATTAAAGTATGTAATTAATCTTAGCTGACCAAGATGGGTGTGACCAAGAATGTGGTATAAAGGCAAGGCCTAATAGGCCTATTTTGGCAAGTTAGAGAAGAGAGGATACAAGAAAAGGAGAGATCATTTAGAAAATAATGAGAAGGTAATTAAGGATAATAATGTAATAATATGATTAATCATGAATATCTAACAAATTTTATATAGGTGGATACATAGGTCATTGGATCTAATTAGCCTAGAAGATGCATGATTGAGCAGGTAAGCTTAAGAGGCTATTTGAGTGAGAGCAAAGAGGAAGGAATGAAAAAAAAGGAGGTCATCATCAGTTGAATATTATAAAAAAGTGTTCCAATATAATAATATTTCAAGGTATCTAATTTGGTTCTTATTTGACTAGGGTGTTGGAGCCTCCTTCAATATAGAGCTTGCAAAAGACAAGTGGGGTGAGTGTTCAACTAGGTAGGGGTTGGAGCTCCTTATAAAGTTGGTTCTTAAATAAGTTTTAGATATTAAAATTATAATATATTAATCCATGTACATGGTTTAGTGGGTTTAATCACTTAATAAGGTTTCCCACATATCTCTTGTGTTCTATTGTGATATGCTTGTGTAGTTGTTTACTTATGTATTGATCTCTTATGTGAATGTATGCTTCATAGAATGTTAAATGGAATTGAATGGTTATTGTTATGCAAATAATTAAACCCCATATTATTAGATACTTCCAACATGAATCCCATAATCCCAAACCTATTTGGGCATTTTCATCCATAAATCAAAAAAATGATTGACCAAATCCTGTAAATTGGCTACCATGTATCCCACCTAGCATCCCTTATTTTCTATTCACCAAATAGTCCAATATTTGATTCCCATAAGTCAAAAATATCAAATAATCTACTTTTCAACACCCATTATGTCTTATATCCACATAAAATTCAACAATCCAATAAAATTCTACCATCACCCTTCTAAGGATATTCATCTATATAAGAACTAAATACATCCATGTTTGAGAATCATCCATTATGGATATGTTAAGATCCACTTCCAAATCATATTCAAGGCCAAGATAGTCAACCCATATTTTATGACCTTAAATTTTTTGAATCACCCATCTTTGACCAATCTAAAATCATTGTCAACCCACCCATCTTTGATGAGCCAATATTCATTGAACCATCAATTGGCCAACCATCCATCTTTGGTCAACCTATCTTTGACCAAACACACATATTTTACCAATTATCAATCTCTAATTAACCCATATTTGATGAGACCATCCTTAGCCTATTACCCTATCTCCCACCATATATTGAACCATCCATCACCCAACACCACACACCCCTCGAGGAAACAATACTTGTAGACAAAAAAAATCAAAATGCCTTCCATATGGATAGGCCTAACATCAACATCAATATTCTATTAGTTTAGTAGCACATCATTTATTATATCTAGTCTCCTCCTTGAGAAATAACTCAATAATATCAATCATTCAAGGTTATGCAGGGATGGCCCCATGGCTTGTTTTCAAAGCACAAGATATCATATAAAAAGCAAAATCCTCTAAAGCATGAAATACAAAGGCAAAGTCCTTGACATTCATGAGAAAGGAATCATCAAAATTTCCCACATTCATGTACATAAATTATCTCATAGCATCAGCTACAAACCATCAGTTCATAAACATAAATGTGCTAGTGATACTTTCATAGTTTCTAAGGAAGCCTTATCCAACATTGAAACATGCTCCATTCATATTCCCTATGAATATTGTGTTAACACTCATCCTCTTATCAATGACATTCATCATTTCCACCATATTAAAATTAAATAACCCACATCTATCGATTGGGACCTAAAAAATCATGTACCATCAACCTTCTTCCATAAGCATCAAATAATGTCATGATTCATGATTGATATCCATGTAAAAGAGCCTAAAGTTACAATGACACATATCAAAGATTAAAAATCATTCCTATATCACAATCCAAAATAAAATTCCCCTAATTAAACTTTGTTTGAGGTTCTAAGGTGTAATCCATCAAATCAAAATCCAAATTTAACATTCCCTAGTGAAACCTTGTTTGAGGTGCTAGGGTGTAATCCATCAAATCAAAATCCAAATTCAACATCCCCTAGTGAAACCTTGTTTGAGGCACTAGAGGATTATCAAAGTCAAAATACTATAAATCCAAAATAAAAGTCCCTAAGTGAAACCTTGTGAGGAAATATGGGATAATCAAAACCAAAATACAAAAATTCAAAAGTCCATGTCCTTTGGTGAAAACCTCTTTGAGGTGATACCATACCCAAAAAAAAAATAAAATCAGGCAAATACCACTAGTACATCAAAAAATATCTTAAACATTCATTTGACATATATTCTCGGTCTCACACTATGTGAGATTGTTTGTCACAATACCCCTTCACATCATGATCACATCTAACCTCAAAATCCTTCACACAATAAAAAAAAATCATCCATCCAATACAAAGTCCACTTCACCCTCATTGGTAGTACCCTTGTTCATAGGGGCTATGATAACACCCTAATCAATTTGGATGAAGCCAAACTAGAAATCAATGAATTTTATGATGACACCTCTGGAGCGCATACCTGAAGATCACAAAGGTTCAAAATTATACAACTCATAACATTTAATTTAGTTGAGATGCCAAAAAATAAAAAACAAAAGAGAGAGAGATATAAAGAGAGAAAGATAAATAATTTATCCAATGGTGAAAACTATGCTTATGGTTCCTTGGGAAAGTACTATGATAAAAAGAAAGTTTTTGGCATCATATTTAAATAATATATTAGGTACAAGTACCTTAGAACTAGGGGCAACCCCACCTACATCCTCATCCATCCTATTCTAACCATTTGAATCCTATCTAAATTCTTATCTATCCTAAACATCTTACAACCATTTGTATCCATCCTATCATTCCCATTTATCATCTTATATTGACCTTGATAAGGAACTGGAACATGTTTTGAGCCATGTTTTAGTAAACATCATGGTATATCCTTAGCATGACACTTTGACAATTGGAAACTTGGTTCCCATGTGACATGGTACTTGGATATACCTAATCCATTCCTATTCATCCATCATCATCCAAAATCATCTAGCATCATCCTTTCATCCATCAATTTGTTATCATCTCCCATCCTAATGCTAAAACTAGTTTTCCCTTTGCTAGTGACCCTTTGTATATAATTATTCCAAAATATTAAACATCATAAATTTTAAAAAACCAAAAAATTAAAAAATCATGAAAATCCTTAACACCATAAAATTTCAAAAATCCCAAAACATCATAAAATTACAAAAATCCTAAATATCATAAAATTTTAAAAAGCCAAAAAAAATAAATTTCCAAAATCTAAAAACATCATAAAATCATAAAAATATTGAACATCATAAAATTTAGAAAATCTAAAAACATAATAGAATTAGGAAAATTCTTAACATCATAAAATTTCAAAAATCCAAAAACATCTTAAATTTCAAAAACCCAAAGAAAATAGAACTAGAAAAATACTAAACATCATAAAGGTTAAAAATATCTGGAAGAGATATAAAGACACAAAATCAAAAACATTTATATTTCCAAAATCTAGTCAATAATTTTTTATTCCTCTTGGTCTTATCATTCTAGCTTTTTAGATATTTCATTCCCACATCTGACCTATTTGGGGCAAATCATCCTTCCAAGTTCCTAGCTTTTGCCCTGTTTGGGGAAAATTAAAGTGTGTAGCTTATTTTAAAGATATTTTACTTAATCCATCCTCTTGTATATATCTTTTCTTGGAAGCACTATCCAACTATAATCATAATCTAATCTTCTCACATGGATTTTCACTTGACTAATGACATGATGCTTTATGTTGCTTTTGTTTTCAAGTCGTGTGTGTTTTTTTGCTTGCTTGTTTGTTTATTTCTATTTTTTATACCATGAAATAGTCCATATGCATCAATAGGGTCATCATGGTTTGTCCAATCATGGAAATTTTTTTCACTTATATTCGAGTCCATCAATTGGTTTATGACAAGCAATGTCATCTTGAACTTTTCATATCATGGTGCATTATTATCTTTGTCTGTTAGATCGGGGTTCAGTCATTATGCACAATGAAACTAATTCATCATAGTGTTTTATATCACTGTGAATACTATCGTGTGAAATATAAAAATCAAGATGAAAATTTACATATAAACTACACTAAAATGGTAATATATCCCCTTGTAAAATCTAAATCAAATCATCTTATCCATATTTGACCAAGTTATGGTTAAATCATCATCATTTATCATCATATTCTTCCCAGTTTTAGGGATAACTACATTATATTTAGGTTTATTTGGACTATGTAGGTAGTGCTTATCCCCATTGAGTTTTTGAGATTAACTTAGCCAACATCATTCCCTTTTTCATCACATTTATCTTTTCTTGGGAGAACTACATCAGCTTGAGGTATATTTGGACTATGTAGGTAGTTCTTAGTCATATGGATTTTATGAGTTTAGATCAACCATTGTTTTTATTCTTTGCACATCCATTCCTATCAACATAATTTTCTTCTAACTAACTATCTAGATCTAACAATCACCCCCATAGCCTAGTTTGCAAACATCACTTTGCCACATCCCCTATTCAATATACTTTAATACAATTCTATCTAAATCCAATTTCATCATTATTTCATCACTTTGGGCATTATTATGTGCCTATTTTTTTGGTTTATTCATTATTTGAAATTTATTATACCATCCACACATACGTTTACATTAGCCTATGAACTTCCCATCATCCATCAAATTGATCATCTCATCCTTAATCCATGCAATAGATTAAATCATTTATCTATGCTTACCAATACACCAATACATTAATTAGTCAATCATAAATCCAATATAATCCTGTGACTTATTCCCTATTTGGGGAAAGTCAAGCTTTCAAATTCATCATCAAGATAACTAATTACCTAATCCAAGTTTATAATATTTTAGGATAGTTTTCCCAGGTATACCCTACTTGGGGCAAATCAAAGTGTGCAACTTATATTAGGATGTATACTTCCCAAATACTCCCTATTTTTGGAAAATCAATTCATAATCAATAATAATCAAAGCATACAAGCATTAGCTTGAGTGGTTTAATCTCATCACTAGTTAATTTCATCTATTGTCATCACATCCTACATCCCATCCCTCTTTCTACATCACCTACCCATTTATTCTTCCATTATATCTTATTAATCTCTTTTTCAATAGGCCATCCACATCTTTCATCCCTACATGTCCTCTTTATGGGGCATCATCCATCACAATGTTTCATTGTCATCATCTAACTTTCATCCTCCCACCTTTTCTTTTTCAAAATTTTCATTATTTGAAAAATATTTATTCCACCCATGGTGTCTCGTAATGCCATTTAAAAGAGGAGAAATGTAAACACTTAAAATCAAACACTTCATGTTGATTTTAACTATTTTACTCATTCATGCTAATATTGTCCTAAATTATCTAATCAATCTTGTATTCACACTAACATCCTTAGCCATCATTATTCCCCCTTCCCGCTTTTGATCAATTTTTTATTTCTTTCATGATCACAATCATTCCCACAATGTTCAAATCACTTTATATTAGTTATTTAATATCAATTAATTAGCTAATAGTCTTCCCTAATTGGAAAATCTATAGAATTTAGAATATACTAATTTTCATAAATCAATAAATCCTATTTGTCTCACATTCCCCCACAAATGAGATTTTATTTAATTTATAATCCACATGCAATCCATTTTTCAACAAGGCATATCATAATCCCATGCCTCATCAATTAATATTCTTAAAAACTTAATCCCTCTTTCTTTCACACTCCACCTCCCATATTTATGGGGAGGAGAAATAATCCTCAACCATAGATATTTTTCTAAGATTGATGGTCCACATTCATTAAAAAAATATATAAATAAGGGGTTTTCCCTTCATTCTTAGAAAGTCTTGATAAGTAAATAAAGTGTTTCCATTTTGGATAGTCACTCTCACATAGAACACACCACTTGTCAATCTAAATCATCTATTTATCAAGGGGAGGTGTTGTCTATTTGATCACGTTCATCCACCAAGAAGTTTGTGATTACATCCATACATCTTAGCACATCCTAATTTAGGCAATAGGATTGCAAAGATATAATAATTATGTTTTATTATTATTTTAATTGAATTCTTCTTAGTCTTTCTCAATCTGAGGACACATGTTTAAGTTAATGGTAGCATTTCAATTTGAGTTTTGACTTATAATATCAAAGCTAATATTTACCTCATGATTCTATAATGAGTACTAGACTTTAGTAACTACAATAGTTAGGTCCTCTATAATATGTTCCCTAGATACAATGGAAGTGTTGTCACTCATCCATGTTACATACATATAAGGTGAATATTTAAAATTAAAACTTTATGGAACCCTAGGTATTTGATGAATTAACTCCCTCAAATTTAATAGCCACAATGCTAATGTAGTTTATGCCTTATTATTATCGATGTATTTTTTTCCTCCAAAAATGAACACTCTTTAAATTAATCTTCAGGATCATAATTGGATAAAAGATTCATTATCCCAATTGGGTTTTTCCAATACACAAATTAAAATATAACAAAAATAATATATACTATCATTTTTTTAAGAATGCACTTAAAAAATTCTCTCTAGAAATAATATTTCTAAGGTAAAGTATTCTGTCTAGTTGAATTTGGTACTTGAGATCACCATCTAAGTACTTTAACCCTTATCTCCCATTCATTTATCTTATTAACTTCTTATATGATGGGTGTTAATATCTTCACATGATATCATAAATCAATATTAATGCTTTTATTTGGCAAGTTCATTACCCTAATTAAGGTTTCAGAATTAATATGAATAACAAGCTTTACAATATGAAAAATCTTATTGTCCACTATTCTATATAGGAACATTTATATTAATTCATTCATAAACCCAAAGAATGGCAAGTCAATAAACATCATCCATTAGGTCTTCTCCATTCATTTGTATTAATTTTAAAACACCTAATTTTGTACATTAGTAGCATCTTGCATTGTCCAAAGATATTTATGCCCAAATAAATGTCAATTATTTAAGTGTACGACTATCATAAATACTTAGATCACAAACATTCATTTTTGATCATTTCTCATATCCACATACTCCATGTTGAATTAAAATCTCAATGCATCTAGGCAATATTTATAAATTTGAATAGCATTCACATTTTTCACTAAGAAATCTAATTGATTTATTTTCACTGATACTATTTCTCCTAATTTTAAACTCTACTCCTTTTCAAATTTAGCCTTCATTTCTTCTAAAAATTTTATGGCTTTTATGTTCACCTCTAAAATTTCCTTTGATAGTATGAAAAAATGAAAACAAAATCATTTATCTTATTTATTAGAGTATGATTCCTCAATTATCTCCTCATTTTCATGCATAATATGTCAAAGCAAACACAAAATGGCATTTGCATTTTGATGTACTAGCTTTTTTGTGTTTGGGAATATTTTTGTTTTAATTTATCTTTATGTAGATACTTTTCCTTATGCAGAAGTTTTCCTCAATGTGGAGCATTTTAATTTGTGGTGGTGATTTTATAATTTCTTGGCATTTATATTTTATTCATTATGATGCTTTATTTAGCACCACATGAAGTTTGTATTTTTAGTGGCATTTTTGAGTGACTTGCAAAGAAAAACTTTCTTGTTCTCTATGTGATGTTTTTTAATGCAAATACAATGCTTTTGTATGTTGTGATGCATTTTTATGAAAATTCAATACTTTTATATGATGTGATGTTTTCCTAATCCTATGATGATTTTGTAAAAAAAAAATATGATTTTGTATACAAAGATGCACTTGTATGTAAATGTGATATTTTTTATATTGTAATGTTTTTGTAATCTTATAATGTTTTTGAATGATGTGATGTTTTTGAATATTCCTATGATTTTTAATGCTCACCACTGATTTTTTATATGATGTGATTATTTTTTATTGTGTGTGATTATTTTGAATGCCATGTGATGATATTGTATGCTATATGGTGCTTTTGTAAGCATTCGTTGATCAATATTGTGATGCTTCTCAAACCCTACACTAGTTTTCAAATATACTGACACTTTTTATGATAGCATTATCATAACCATAAATATATTAAAATAGGTAATAAAATTAAAAACATATTTAAGGGTAAGTGCACAAAGTTAGGGGATAAAAAGTGGCCTACCTGTGGACATGATTTTCTTAAAATTTTAGAAATCTAAACTTCTATAGATAATTTGTGATATCTACAATCCAAATTTGAAGATGGTGTAAGTACATGAAATGTAGAATTTAAAGTATAGTTTCCAAAAAACCAATTGTTTTTTTTTAAATGGTTATTTATAATTAGGTAAAACATCTAAAATTTTAAGAGGAACTCCTATTTTTTCAAGAAAACATAGTAGATAGACAACCATGCGATGTACCATTTTTTGAGCAGCGTTTAATATTATTTAAAACCCTTTGGGGAAAATTTATAAAATATATTCTAGTTTTTGACCTATATTTTTTTTTATATTTTTTCAATGTATACTTTTTTTTATGAATTTTAAAAGTAAATAGAACTTGAAAACTGACAAAAAAATGGATAACCATCCGTGTGATGCACCTAACTATCTCAAAAAAAATGAAATTCATTTCTTTTTAATGTGTGTAAAATTAGACCTAGTTTGTGACCATATAACTTGTTTTTAACTTGGATGAATGAAACATAAATTACATGAACATGTATAGGCATGTATGTTTATAGCATGTAGTGGCCTAAAAAAAGGTATACTTAGAAATTGACATAGTTTCCTTAAATTAGTCCAAAAATTATAAAAATCATATTTTTGGAAAGAGGAGAGCATGCTCATCATGTGATATTAATTTTTTTAATTTTTACATTTAAATTATTAGTTTATTTGGAAATCAAAGTTGAAATTTGTTGTTTTTTTAATCATAACTCTCAAAACTCAGATGTACATTGATAGTCCAAGCCTTTGGATCGAGAATCCAAGCCATTCCTAATCAAAAAGGCATGTGAATTGAATTCAAATTCAAAGAGTATGATCACATTAATATATAACATGATCGCATTAATAGATAATGTGATTGTGTTATTTTAAAAATAATAACATGATTAGGTTACTGTTATTTTACAAATTAAAGCAACGAACATGGAGATAGAGTGAATGTTAGTTAACAGGTAAAATGATCATGTTAATAATGTGATTGCATTATTGAAAATGTGATTGCATTCTTGTTATTTTGCATACAAAATAATGTGGGAGTCGCACATGAAGGCAAATTTGGCCAAAAACTTAAATTTACTACTCTAAATGTTAAGTATAAGTTTATATTTATATTTAAATTTGTCATAGTAAATATAAGAAATTAGGGTCACTCAACATATCATAGAGTTTGTCTCATAGCTACATGCCTTATGACATGGAAAATAGTTTTTCAAAATCCAATCTAGTTAGTACTTAGGCATTTTCAGGGTTTAGATATTAAACCTAGGGATTTTAGTATGTAACTTTTGTAATTGATATCCATTTTTGGTAAACATATAGTCATTTTTAATGTTTTTGTGCCTTCTAGATTGATTCTTGACATTTATAGGAGTCCTAGGTTTGTCAAAATTGAAGTTTTAAAACTACTCACTTTGAACTTGATCCAAAGTGGTGAGATTTGGTTAGTGTAGGTCATATTGATGACATACACACATCAAACAACCACTTTGTGTTAATTTCACTTCTTCATCATCTCCCCCATCATTGATCACTTCCTACTCATCCCTCATTACCCTTAATCAATCTCTCAACATTCCTCATTGTCCCCAATCACTCCCTTATTAACCCTCGCTATCCTTAGTCATCTCTAATCACTCCCTTATCATACATAATCACTCTTCCATTGACCCTTACTATCCCTCATCCTAATCACTCTCTCCCCATACTTAATCATCCCTAATCACTTATTCATCATTATTCACTCCCTCCTCATCCCTAATCACTCCCTCATTGAATTTCATTATCTCTCACCATTGTCAAGATGCGAAACACCGGAAGCACACAATTTGATTACCAAATACCAAGCAACTATAATATGCGGAAATAACCATATTCACCAAGTAACTAGAATTCAGAATAACACAGCCTATGAGAGACAATACACAACTTGTATTAACACTTTATACAGAAAAGAATACAATAAAGAAGATGCCACTTCTTCTCCACCACCTCTTCAGAGGCTCGCTACACCTCAAGTGAACAGTAATTCTTCTCCCCAAAGCTCTCCCTCTCAGGTCCCAACACCCAACTCAAATACAGAGTTGGTGTTCACCTCCCATGCTCCACGCACACCACAAGTGCTCCACGCACTCCACAAGTACTCCACGTACTCAACAAGTACTCAAGGTACTTCAAGTAGATCTCCCATGAACTTGCAATAACCTGCACTTCAACAGACCATACTTATGGAAGGAACTCCCTTGCCTTCCTCTTAGCTCTATCCGAGTACACACCTGTACTCCAAGCAGATCCTGCCTGATACTGCTCCCTATTGTGTTGCTGTCTATATGATCTTGCACACCTGCAAATCAAACAACGGTTCTGCTCACCTGTGAACCTTGACCTTGCACACACATACACCTACAGATCAATGATCTTACTTACCATGTAGATCTCCTATATAGGCCATGCAACTATGACCAAGATCCTACACTCCTGAAGAATCCAGCTGACTCTCCAAAACCAGCACCTACACCTGGTACTGTGGAACTAGGAGGAACACCCTTGCTCACCTCACACACAAAAGGAACAAACTTTGCTCAACTCAAACTAGAACACTTTTCCAATACAACCATGAGTCTATTATATAGATCTCATCCAAACAATAATTAGACATCTAATTACAATAATTAGATCCGCAGCTCTCAGTCTAAAAATAGATCTCTTCATGCAAACACTTGGTTCGCTAGCTAACTGCCCGTAATAAACGTAGTCCGAACCACACAGGCGACCGACGTCAGTCCCTGTCTGCCTGGAGGTGACCGATGCCAGCCGATACCTGACCGACGTCGGTTGCTTCTCTTTACTGTCCTACCGACATCGGCTAATCAGACCGATGCCGGTTGCTCTGACGCTTAGCAACCTTTAGCAACCCCTCCAATGGCCTTCTCTGTGTCTGCATCAGTGAAGCTTTTAGCTCCATAATCATAACAATCTCCCACTTGGAGATAAATAGCTGGACTGTACCTATACCTGTACCCCATCTAATCTATTTCTTGGTTTGTATCCCTCTTCAAGCTCCCACTTGAAGACAACCCACCACACATCCCATGGTGTACCACCTGTCATCCGAGTACCCTACCACATCTAAACCTACAACACCTGTAGTGAAGTCCTGACCCTGCATAGCAACACCTGTTGCCGGTCCCTCTCAAAAAACCTGAGAACCCACTTCCCCGAATTGGCTCCTAACTCTGACAGCTCCCACTGCATGGGAATACTCAGGTCTATACCAGACCTCATGTGATTTCGGACACTGTACCTGTCCAGCCCTTAGTGTGCTCCGGTTCTACATCCTGAACCTCGCCAACACCTAATTCACATCAGTTCCCACTCAAGACAAAATCAACTTGTGATCTCCATGCCTCCCATGTCAAAGAATTTCACTGCTCCAAACTCCTCATGACATGACACTGAACTAATCTTACCCTTAGCTTAGCAAAACCCTATATGTACACCCCTGCTAGCTAGCATACTATCCACATACAGCAACAAAATGATGTCATGACTCATCATCCACCTAGTAAGGCAAACCACAGTAGTTACCTAACATCGACTGAAGCCATGCTTCATCCTCCACCTGTCAAACCTGGTACCATTGTCCTGTAGCTCCCCAAGACCATATGCCCTGGTCTTCCGTCTCACATATCCGTTCTCTCTATTCTTCTACTAAGGAATCCATTCATCTCTGTGCTTTTTTCCTGCTGGCAACCCTACCAAGACACACCTATTTGGTTCACCTCTAAGGAATCACATCCTCATCCATGCCAAGCTCACACCTGTTTCCTGGATCCTTCCTGCTCTACAATCAGCAACATGTATAAAGAAGAGGAACAACGAATTTGAGGGCCTACTTACGTCTTCAGTCCTCCGTATGGGTGTTTGAGACTCCTTGATAGCATGCTATCCACCCAAAATCCGTTACAGTGACCGACCTCAGCCACCCCACAGTCTGCATTTGACCGACGTCAGTTCTCATGCGCTTGTACCTGACTACCAACCTGCAACCGCTGGTGTCCCTGCTACCGACATCAGTCTTACTGACCGACATCGGTCTTACATACTGCCGATGTTGGTCCCATGACCGACGTCGGTCTTACCCTGCTCGACATCGCCAGCTTCGATCTGCACATGACCGACATCGGCACCTGTCTGTTCGACGCCGGTTCCTCCTAACCGATGCCGGTATCTGTGTTTGCCTGTGAGTGATGACTTTTTACCCACGAGCTCCTTTGAATCAAAACACATGTCCAAATTGCTCTGCTCAGAAGTATCCAGCCTCATCCACTGAACTCTGTCTGCCATCTCCTCCAAGAACACCAAAGCTTTCCAGTTCTTAAGCCTGTCAAATATATCTGTCTTCCGCTTAAGAACATGCATCTCCTTCCTACTCATGTGACCAAGCCTACGAAGCCACGTCTCCACAATAGAAGAAGAATCAGTAATATAAACAAGTAGATAAAGTATACCTGTTTTCTTACCACCAGCTAATTCAAGTGCTACCGCTGTGAGAGTTCTTGTGCATCTCTCATCACCCAATCTTTTTGAAGAAATTAGCCATATCTCCAGACTTGGGACCTGCATGACCTTCATCAACACCTGTGTGTTGGCCACCTGTAATTTCAGCTTCACTTCCCCTTTGCCAATTCTTTGGCAAGGCTCACCAGCTCCTCTACCTGGGGCTGCATGGAAAGAGGCAACCGAATCTTTTATCCAAGATTCAACTTTATCCAAGAAACCTGCAAACACATCTTGTGCAACAACACTTGCTACATCTGTATCTTCAGTTTCTTCATGCTGATCTGCTACCAACCAACAATGTTCTTTTACCTGCTCTTTCTTTCCATCAGACCGTGAGTGACCGTCTGTGCTTTTCAACTCCTCCATTCTTAGCTTACTTTGATCTGCCATTGCTCTACTCCCACTCAATCAGAAACCCCTGAGAGTGCCCTGTAACCAAAACACAACCTGCTTCCTGCAACCTTAGCTCTGATACCACTTGTCAGGATGCGAAACACCGAAAGCACACAATTTGATTACCAAATACCAAGCAACTATAATATGTGGAAATAACCAGATTCACCAAGTAACTAGAATTCAAAATAACACAGAATATGAGAGACAATACACAACTTGTATTAACACTTTATACAGAAAAGAATACAATAAAGAAGATGCCACTTCTTCTCCACCACCTCTTCAGAGGCTCGCTACACCTCAAGTGAACAGTAATTCTTCTCCCCAAAGCTCTCCCTCTCAGGTCCCAACACCCAACTCAAATACAGAGTTGGTGTTCACCTCCCATGCTCCACGCACACCACAAGTGCTCCATGCACTCCACAAGTACTCCACATACTCAACAAGTACTCAAGGTACTTCAAGTAGATCTCCCATGAACCTGTAATAACCTGCACTTCAACAGACCATACTTATGGAAGGAACTCCCTTGCCTTCCTCTTAGCTCTATCCGAGTACACACCTATACTCCAAGTAGATCCTGCCTGATACTGCTCCCTGTTGTGTTGCTGTCTATATGATCTTGCACACTTGCAAATCAAACAACGGTTCTGCTCACCTGTGAACCTTGACCTTGCACACACATACACCTGCAGATCAACGATCTTACTTACCATGTAGATCTCCTATATAGGCCATGCAACTGTGACCAAGATCCTACACTCTTGAAGAATCCAGCTGACTCTCCAAAACCAGCACCTACACCTGGTACTGTGGAACTAGGAGGAACACCCTTGCTCACCTCACACACAGAAGGAACAAACTTTGCTCAACTCAAACTAGAACACTTTTCCAATACAACCATGAGTCTATTATATAGATTTCATCCAAACAATAATTAGACATCTAATTACAATAATTAGATCCGTAGCTCTCAGTCTAAAAATAGATCTCTTCATGTAAACACTTGGTTCGTTAGCTAACTGCCCGTAATAAACGCAGTCCGAACCACACAGGCGACCGACGTCGGTCCCTGTCTGCCTGGAGGTGACCGATGCCGGCCGATACCTGACCGACGTCGGTTGCTTCTCTTTACTGTCTTGCTGACGTCAGCTGATCAGACCGATGCCGGTTGCTCTGACGCTTAGCAACCTTCAGCAACCCCTCCAATGGCCTTCTCCGTGTCTGCATCAGTGAAGCTTTTAGCTCCACAATCCTAACAACCATCTCTAATCACTAAGGCTTATCATCCTTAATCAGTCCTTCATTGATTATCACCATCCCTTATCATCCCTAATAACTCCCCCTTCCTCATCCCTTATAATCCATAATCAATCTTTATTCATCCCTCATCATCACTAATCACTACCTCATTGACCCTCACCATCCCTCATCACTTCATCATTAACCCTCACCATCCCTAATAATTCCCTCATCATTTGACATAAGTATATACTATAAAAATATATTTGATTCCAATCATATGTTGTTTAATCCATGATAATATAAATTAACTCTTTTTTAGGAATTATGTTGTCAATACCCATTTGTGATAGTCAATTTTATTATTGAATGATTTGGATGATCTTCCAAATATATAGTCAAGTAACATAAGTACTAACACAAAATACATTCTAAATTTTAGCTCATAAAATTATATTTGTTATTTATATGACTAGATGAAACTTTATTTGGTTCCACCTTTGGTAGTTTGGATCAAAAAATAAAAATTAAATACAAATCTCTTGTATAATTTTCTAATTATGAGATGATTTGATTTAGATGTAAAGTTATATAGTGTTTCCCACTCATGTATGACTTGAATCTAGGTCACATTCACACATTAACTCCTTTTGTGTGTAATTCATCCCAAATATTTTATATCTTGCATGAAAAATGAACATTTATTCATGTTATCATAAAAATATGTTTTTGTAAAATGTGAAACACTAGTTCAGCATGGTGTAGAAGTTCATCCCATATTTTCTAAAGATTAAAAAAATGGCATAGGTAAAGGGTCTAAGGATGTAATTCAAAATCTTAAAATGAATGAATTCATTACATGAGTTAACATAAAAGGCATAACCAACTAGTCAATCAATCCTTCTTTTGTTTTTAAGACTATATTCCAAATGTCTAAAGGTTTAACATGAATATGATGATACCCAAACTTAAGATTAATTTTGGAAAAGACTTCTACACCATGGGTATGGTATAAAAATTACTTAATAACTAAATTAGGATAATAGTTTTTCACTTTAATATTATTAATATTTTTTAATTGATTCAAAACTTTGACATAAACATAATTAGGCTTCTGCAAGGCAATGATTTGGGTGTGATGTGTCCATTATCTATGATTTATGGATATACCACTTGATCTATTCATTATCTATAAATGATATGTTATATAAAGAGGTTTTAGGTAGAGGTAGTTAAAGGATCAAATCAATAGTATTGTTTAGTGTACGGTATGTAAGAACTTATTTAGGTGACTGAAAGATATCTTTGTATTCATCTAGTTTATGGTTCAATTATTTTGTCTTTGTTATTATTGGATAAACCACACCATGATATGGTGATATAAGGATGTTATTACATTTAATTATTACCATCAATAGTATAATAATTATTATAACTAAAAAGAATCTTGCACTTCCTGGCACTAATGACTAAAAGCTTATGAACTAACTATGATATATGGTATTTCAAATCATGACAATCTATCACAACATTTCAATGATTTACTTCATAGACTACATGTTAATGGTAAATCTTAAAAACATCACACAAATATAATGGTGAGATGTCACAAAGGATTACATCTTTAAAAGGTTTGATTTTGTACACCAAGTGACACTACTAGGTGATCCATTTCTCAAGGCCTACACTAGACCATATACTAGCATATGGTTATGGATGATGTATAAATTTCAAGTTCAATTTTTAAACATATGCTTTAGGAGAAATTAAATTATTTTGACTTCCATTGGAAATGATGAAGTGTATTTGCTCACAATGATCTACGTTTATTAATGAAATAATATTTTTAATGTATATACTTTCTTGTTGGGGAAAGTAGAGATATTTTAATACCAACCATATTATTGGGTTTATAATATATTATCTACTTACCTTTTTGTAGTGCTAGATAACTTGTACCCACTTCTCATGATGTGCAAGTAGATATATTATAGTGTGACACTCTTCATTGGATTGAATATTTAAGTTATGAATTAAGCACCACTTTCCAATCTTGGACTACTTGTTCTAATCATTTGAAAATTATTTTCCACTCTCTGGTATAATGACTTAATCAATAGACATATATATAAAAGGTATTTAATGTACATATTTGCATCATAAAATGTCCTCATATGGAAATAAATGAATTGGTTTTAGGAAATCACATAGCATGGTGACCCTCATATATTTACTACCCATTTTTGGTGCTATGGTGGTTTTACTTGATTTTATTTTTTTGGAGTATTTTCAATTGTGAATTACATCATTTCTAATAGAATCATATTTTTTCATATGTATTAAATATTTATGTTTCAAATTTGCCTCCACATCATTTTGATCACTGTGTCTTATATTTTATGCTAGAACTCAACTCTCCACTTGTATCTCCTAACATTATTAAAACCCAACAAAATACCACCATCAAGGTATTAGATGGAGTGATTAAGGATGAGGAGGGATGAGGAAGAATTGAGTAGAGATGATGAGTGAGTCAATAGGGATGATGAGGGATGGTGAGGGAGTGATTAGGGAGGATGATGGAGTGATTAAGGATGATAAGGGATGGTTAAGATTAATGAGGGAGTGATTATGGGTAATGAGGGATGAGGATTTAATGATATAAGATTATGAGTTATGATGAAGTAGTGATTAGGGATGATGAGGGATGGTGAGGGTCAATGAGGGAATGATGAGGAATGGTGAGGGTTGATAGGGGAGTGATTAGGGATGAGGAAGTAGTGATTAGGGATGATGAAGTGGTGTTTAGGGATGGTGAGAGCCAATGAGGGGATGATTAGGGATGATGAGGTAGTGATTAAAGATGATGAGGGATGGCGAGGGTCAATTAGGGAGTGATGAGGGATGAAGAGGGATGAAGAATGAATGATTAGGGATGATGAGGGATAGTGAGGGTCAATGAGGGACTAATCAATGATGATGAGGGAGTTATTAGAGATGACTAGGGATAGTGAGGGTTAATGAGGGAGTGATTAGGGACAATGAATAATGATGAGAGAGTGATTAGGGGTGATGATAAATGAGTAAGAAGTGATTAAGGATGAGGGAGGGATGATGAAAAAGTGAAATTAACATAAATGGTTGTTTTATGTGTGCAGGTCATCAATGTGACCTATGCTATCCCAATCACACCACTTTGCATCAATTTCAAAGTGAGTCATTTACAAACTTCAATTTTGACAAACCTATGACTCCTAGAAATGTTAGGAATCAATATGGAAGGAATAAAAACCTAAAAAATGACTATATGTTTACCAAAAAAGGACATCAATTAAAAAAATTATGTCCTAAAATACCTAGGCTTAATACCCTAATAGAGTTAGGGATGATTGTTTAACATTACATCATAAATTATGAATGACCAAAGGATTCTTATGGTAAAATAGAAAATCTAAGTACTCCTATATACTCAAAGGTACATACAAGATAAAATATATATACAACACTATTTAAGGCTTGGGTACTATGGGACACCCATCACTTCATCAATAATAATGAATCAACTTAGCCAATAATGACAATTTTTTGTGAGTTTTAAAAATACCAAGACACATTTTATAAAATAAAATAACTAATTGTAAAAAAAATATGAATATATTTTGTGAAAAAATATTAGTGTCATCACTTTTATTACCACTTTATAATCACTAAGATTTAAATTTGGGCAAGGTGAGATATGGTGGACAATCATAAAAATCCCTAAACTATTATTTTTATTTTAGAAAATGGGCTAGAAAGAACTTTGATACCACTTGTTATGAGCCTCCTTATAGAAATAAACCAAACATGATAATGATATTTTAAAAAGTGGAGTAGATTATCTAATGAAATTATTAATTACAAACTTTGCTTATATTTAGATATCACAAGCCTCTTCAAGGGAGCAATCTATTTGAGAGTAAAGCTTAAAATTAAAAAATATAGATGAATGTTTTTCCTACCTAATAATATCAATAAATATGCATTATAACCCTAACCTTAATATCCTTATAACTCTAACCCTAATACTCATGGATTAGATTTACATAGGTATTTGAGTTAATTAGTTAATATTCTTGCTAATCATTGATCGAACTTACATAAAAAGGGCTCCCAAGCTAATAAATTAACTAAAACTATTACAATACAAAAATAATAATGATAGAATTTCCCAATAGGTGATCTTTTAGTAGAGTGAGCACATAAGAATTATGTAACAATAATGACCCTACTTATATTTAGAATTATGCAAGAAGATGTGCAACAATTTCCTAGATTGTATTAAATTCCATTGCTTAACAATTACCTGCTCAATTATAATATCTTGGTGAAGAGAAATATATAGAAGGACTAGGGGGAGTGAAATCACAGGAGAACTCATTGTTGATTCAGGGGATTTCCACCCCATGATTTTGATCAATTATTGGTAATATTTTATTATTATTGTGAATATAGGTGGGACATTATCTAGTCAATAATGCCACACCTCTACTCACAACATTTATAATTAATTTTGAAAAATTACTACCAATAAAATATATTTTAATTAAATATTTATATATTTTAATATGTTTATTAAAAATTAATAAATATATTTTAATTAAATATATATATTTTTTAAAATTAAAAAAAATTCGTACCATGTTATAAAGATTATCTTTAAAAAGAAAGATGATGATATTTATTAAAAGATACATATTTGAATCTTTATTTTTAAAAAAAAAATCCTCATGAAATAATGGTATATGATCTTGGATTTTTGGGATAAACATGTTAATCTTATTAAAGAAGCTACATGACATTCTTTATGGCATTGACTTCTATGCCAAACTTAACATGCATAAGTTCCAAAGTATATGGCATTCTTGGTGTGGACTTTCCATATCAATCAAAGTGTTGTATTTTATAGAACTCAAGTCTTTATTATCATGTGGTAATCTTGAACTAGCCAAGAAAAGAAAAATCTTGATTCTTGTTTTATCCCATGGTAATCAATAAATGCAAATCTTGTTTTCTTGATCTCGATGGCAAGATAATATGGCATGGGATATTGATTGTAACTCATTATTTTTTGGAATAATTATTATAATTACAACATTAAAAAATATGTGGTAATTTATTCTTTAAAGTTTCTTGAAGATTTTTGATAGGTGTGGTATGCAGAAATATTGACATCAAAGGGTTTATAGTTGGCAAAGATTATTCAGCAAATTATCTACTAATATGTGGGAAAGTTTAATTATTTTCTATTTATGATAGCGTATATCAACTTTAGCTCTAATTTTATGCCATTATCCACATTCAAATATATGCCAATGATGTTAAATTCCATTTTGGAATTTTAGTTTTGATCACTTATAGAGCAAAACTAAATACAGGTAGCAGGAAATCCTAGAGATCCAATGTCATGCTATCAAAATGAGAAAAATCCCTATTCGGGTAAATTATTAGTACCCTAGGGAGAGTTGTTATTACCTAGTCAATGCCAAGTGGCATTGAGAAATATATAGCTATAAGTTATTTTATAGAGGTGATACCAGGATTTTGGTAGAGAAGTAGCGGATTTGCATAGAGGTAATTGTAGATAGAGATATCTGGATACAGAGGTAGCAAAACCTCTGGGAGGTTTATTTTGTTGCACAAATAGATATTTGGTATATAAATAATTATTTACTCAAAGATATTTTTTGTAATAAATCTCAAAGAGTTTTAATAAGATTTGAACACTCATAGAGTGGACCCAAGGACGTAGCCATTTAGTGAACCTCATAAATAAATCTTCTATGTTATATTTTGTTTTTAATTTCCTCTCTGTGATAAAAAATCCTTTCAATTTTTTATTAAATTATGAAAGTTTTATAAATTGATTTTTCAAATTTATTAAAAGGAGAGATTAGAACTTAAATATTCTATGATCCAACCAGACTGTAAAGGTTTTTATAACTTGGATTATCAGATCAATTATCGAACTCATAGTGTCACTTAGTTAAACTCTAGGTGAAAGTCTAGGTGTAACTCATCCTCTCACCCACTTATACTTGACCTCTTTATTATACCTAAGCAATCTAAATCTATATGTGTAGGGATAATATATAAATAGATGGAAAAATAAATATCCCACACCAACACTCCCATTAAGTGTATATTAGGTGGGTGGAAAATAAAAAATGGGTCCTAGTAACAAGCTCTGATAAGGTACCATGTATAATGAAACTCTTAAAAAGTGGAGTAAAAGTATAAATCCTAATGGGAAAATAAATTTCCCCCAAAAGAGAGACAAAGAAGAGAAGGTAGGACTAGAAAGCCTCACTCAAAGCTACAACTGCATGTAGCCACCCTATATCCTACAAAATAGCTTCTTAGAGTGACTGTGGAGTAGAAGTAGGTGCAGTGAAGAGTGGATAACCATGAAAAGGTGAATGAATCTACTGAGTATCTAATGGATCTCCAATAGAAAACAAGTGAATGAATCCACTAAGTATCTAATGGATCTCCAATATAAAACAAGTCTACATCAACACCCCCTCTTAAATGTAACTTAGGTGGGATGGAGAATTGGGTCCAAGTAATGAGGCCTGATGAGGTACACAATTATAGAGTCATGATCCCTAGTATCTTAAAAAATATGAAGGATATGTGCCTCCATAAAGAAAAGAGAGAAGGTGAGTACATAATGTTACATGGTTAATGTTGTAGTAGGTCCATTTATAATAAATTTTATCTCTTACTATAGAATAAGAAGGCAAAAAAATAATGGAGTTATTATATATGATGAGGGATAGTGAGGGTCAATGGAGGAGTGATTATGGATGATAAAGGAGTGATTAGAGATGACTAGGGATAGTGACGGTCAATAAGGGAGTGATTAGGGATAATGAGGAAAGATGAGAGTGATTATGGGTAATGAGGGATGAGTAGTAAGTGATCAAGGATGAGGAAGGGATGATGAAAAAGTGAAATTAACACAAAGTGGTCATTTGATGTGTATAGGTCATCAATATGACCTAAACTACCATAATTACACCACTTTGGATCAAGTTCAAAGTGATTAGTTTTATAACTTCAACTTTGAAAAACCTAGGACTCCTATAAAAGTTAGGAATCAATTTAGAAGGCACAAAAACCTAAAAAATGACTATATGTTTACCAAAAATGGATATTAATTGCAAAAGTTATGTACTATAATCCCTAGGTTTAATACCTAGACCCTGAAAATGTCTAAGTACTGAGCAGATTAGATTTTGAAAAATTATTTTCCATGTCATAAGGTGTGAAACTATGAGACCAACTCTATCAAATGCTAAGTGACCCTAATTTATTATATTTTTACATTTATTTTCTTATACTTAACATTTAGAGTAGTAAATATAAGCTTCTAGCCAAAGTTACCTTCATGTGCAACTCCCACATGCTTTTATGTGCAAAATGATAGGAGCATGATTGTATTATCAATAACATG
This sequence comes from Torreya grandis, assembly GCA_037957365.1. Lineage (NCBI taxonomy): Eukaryota > Viridiplantae > Streptophyta > Pinopsida > Cupressales > Taxaceae > Torreya > Torreya grandis. The sequence goes on from JARHVA010000488.1 coordinate 1,941,750, forward strand.
ATCATGTTATCAATAACATAATTATGTTAACTATTAATCAAAATTCACTCCATCACCATGTTCATTACTTTAATATGCAAAACAATAGTAATGTGATCATGTTATTTTTTTACAATAACATGATCATGTTATCAATTAACATGATTGTGTTATACATTAAAATGATCACATTATGGATCAAATTTAAATAACATGATCATGTTATTTATTAAGGAAATCATGTTACCTAAAATGTCCATGGAATTGTCCCCCAACTTCGTGCACTTACCCTTAAATTTAAAAATATTATAATATTTCATAATGACAATTATGAAAAGTCTAATATCACATGTGTTACATAAATGGTATTTTCCTCAAATAACTACCATAATAATATTTTTGATCCTACAAAGGTGTAAATTATAGCATCACCACTCATTGATGTTGAGTGGACTTCTAGCTAAAATTTGGGAGCCAAATACACAAAACTACACTCAACATCTTAATTCACACCACCCTTCACAACAAATATAGGTGGAGAAAAATGACCTAAGATGCTCTAGGTTGATGTTAATGACTTATTCATGTGTTTATAATACCAAAAATTTTCCCTTATTCTATCAATTTTGGTAATGTAGGACTAAAGACTGTGACTATCACTCCATGAAATGGAATAAGATGGAAACACATTATCTATGTCCTGTCTATTTTAGTGATTTTAGTGTGACTTAAAAACCTTAAAATTATTCCTTTAAATAGAGTGGTGAGTGGTGATTATATAATAAAATAGTAAATATTTTAATATCACCTTTGAATATTGAAGTCTCACTTTCAACTCATTTCTTAGCTACTCAAAATACCTTGTCAGATTTTTGTCTGATAGAAATGACACCACCTCACTATAGAAAGATAATTCATACTTATCTAAATTAGATAAGTTTTTTTTAATCATTAAATTGAGTACATAAATATAATATGCAACTCAAATCTAACCTAGTGAGGGAAAATTAAATTCACCAATTTATTTTCCTAATTCCTATTAACTAGGTAAAATTCACCTTTACATACACAATAGATTTATATGTTTTCCCATTTTTTCTAGAGTAATGATGGAAAATTTTAAAATATTAACCACTCTATTTAATCCCATTCCAAAAATATTCACCACCATTTATATAAAAAAATCCTTAACTTATTCCTGATTAGGTTGTCATAATTAGGTTTTAAGGGGCTTCATATGCCCTAATTTAGTGCCCCATGTAGCTAATTGATTGATTGGTTACATGAGACATTAAATTAGGGAATACAAATCCACTTAAACCTTATTTTGATAACTTAATGTGATTCTATGATTAGTTTCATGTGGCATTCAATACATAAATATTAAGTCCCAAATCATATTAGGTTATTGTAATTATGTTTAGGAGGCTTGAAATGCACTAACATTATTATGTCCCAAACAATGTTAGGTTGTTGTAATTAGGTTTAGGGAACTCGATATTCCCAATGTTCCCCATGCAACCAATCTAGTGATTGGTTATATGGGGTACTCAATTGGGGCATACTGATCCCTATAATCATAATTCAGAAAACCTAATGTTATTTTGGACTCATTTTACCTAATTGAGTACCCCATTTAATAAATCACTTGATAGGTTGGATGGGGCAAACAATTATGTCATATCCCAAACCATAATTACAACAATTTTTGGTAATGTGTATATAAACATCTATTATGACTAAAATAATTTATTTTGATAGAAGCTTAAAATATATAATAAACTATTATGGAATTCAATATTTTTATAAATTGGATATACAACCTAGAAACCCATTACTGTATGTATTTAATAAAATAAGTAAATTAGTATATCCATTACACATTCATAAAAATCAAAATTAAATTAGACACCATAGTTACAGTTACCATTAACATAAATAGAATATCATTTGATAGCAAAACTTTACTTTTATAACATTGCCTTAAGTATTTTTATAACTTGAAAATCTAATCAAAATTTTATGATTATTCATTTTGATCATTTTTAATTTCATCTAATGTATATGATTAATTACATTAATTTCATTTAATCTTTGAGTATCCCTAAGTTTCCTTTTTGCTAGTTCACCCAGTTCCTAATCATCACCATCTAAGTTTAAGAACACTTATAGTTTATATTATTAATCTTGATCTTATAGAACACCTTCATCTTCTAGAACATCTTCATCACCTAGAACATCTTCCTCTTATTGAATGTCTTCATATTGTGGAACATCTTTAGCTTGCAAAACTTCTTGTTCAATAATATATTATTATTCAACTGAAACAACTTCATATTTTTCTATGTTATACCCATATTATTTTTTAAAGATGTATCTTGACCTTGGTTTATGATGTATTATAAATTCCTAGCCATGTATCTTTGAGTTGGTATAGAAGAAAACTTGTACCAAAGATAGAACAATGATAAAGTGTTATTTCATTGAATTAGAATTTTTTACATTATAGAAATAAAAAAAATACTTGATCATAATGTTGAAGCAATAAATATGGCTCATTACACTCCACCAACTCCTTTGAAAATTATTCCACATAAAGACTGCTCTATCTGTTTAGCCTAATCTATCAGTTATCTTTGGATGAGTACCATTTACACCAAAAAATTATAATTTAAAAACTACTAAAGTCCACTCTATTTTTTTTTGAATATTTCTGATGTAATGCAACTACCATTAGACTAATATTTTATCGCTTGCATTTGATCAATATGCTTGGTTAAATGGAACTACAATGCTACAATTGTAAGTCTTCCTTTTGTTTTCAATTCTCTTGATATTAAAATATTTACCATTCACCCATATTGCATTATGATTTCCACCTAAAATAACATACAAAAATTGAATTATAACTAAAACAATATCATACTTAGTTTACAAAATATTTGAGAGTCTTACTCAATGTTCACATCCTCACATTATTTTTAAAGCACCCTTGGACATGATTTCATGGCTTATGTCATCAAGATATTTAAAAGTTTGCACATCCAATTTTGAGTAAATTTGTTTGGCCATTCGATGCATAAGTCTTGGAAAACATATATGTAAGGATATTATCTTATATAAGGATGCCTATCCTTATCATGCATCCTTTATTTTAAGATTTTAAATATTAATCCACTTATTAATTCCTCTATGTTAAATAATATAAAATTATTGATAGAATATTCTTCTGCTTGACCTAAACACATCAATACAATTTTGATATATAAGTAAAGGATATATAAATTCCTTTTTTAAAGATAACAAGATTATATGATAAAGTTAGTAAATATGCTTCCTGTGAATTTTCCTTGTAATACCTCTTCCAACTATCCAAAATCATGATTAACATCTAATATTAATTTACATAATATAATATTTATTGAATAGTTTAACATTCTACAATGGAACTCTTTAGAAAGGATAACTAATTGACAAACCTTTTCAGTTTGTAAATATACCTATCATGTCAAAATAGCAGCTACCATCTCAATATCATCAACTAAGTGGACTAGTAGATGAACTTGGGAGTCAAAAAATGAAGTTGGCAATTCCTTTTAAAAAATAAAAATAATTTTTTACAATATCATTACTCATCTCTTCTATGTTGTAAGTGTAGATATCATTTATTGACAACCATATTTGTAATTATGAGATTCTCAAAATGGCCTATTTTATATCACATGGAAGCACATCCTCTCCCATTAAACCAAGAGGAAATATATGTTTTTGTGTCAAACATATTTATTAGATAATGTCAAAACTTGAAATGGATAAACATGTGCGCACGGGCGCGCGCGCGCGTGCACACACACACACACACACACATGCACGCGTGCGCGTGTGCATACGTGCACACACACATGCACACAAACACACGTAAACACAATTTTACATTAATTATAATTATTTTCAACATACATTCAAAATGTTTTGTTAGACCTATTTTTTCAACCCCAAAATATGTCTATCAATAGTGAAAACCCTCATGAGAGAGGATTCATATAATTGAGGTGGGTGTATTCCACACATAATTTTGGTGACTTTTGTAACATGGGGTCTACTTAAAATCCATGGACCCTTTGTATACATTCAACTATTCTTAGGATCTGAGGTCTTTTTTTAATTCTAATTTATCTTTGTATTTACTTTCAATATACAACCACATTGATATGATAACAAGTTTGAATATATGCAGTGGATCAAGAAGATGGCCTACTAGAAATTCTTTCCAGTATGGAAGGCTATATAATATAGAGAATCTTTTCATTTCCTTAAGAATTGCAGCTAAGCATTTGGCCTATACCTTCTTTTTCCAACTCTATTCTCCACTATATTTATAGTAAGATAATATTTTTTCCATCACAAGCATCCCTATAATGCAACAACCATTCTCCAAGTGACATTTCCCTCATTTCTATTTGACCATTAAACTTCAATGTTTTTTTACTATGATATTTATGGTCCACTATTAACAATATTACTTTTCCTTCACAATTTTTTTAAAAAAAAATCATGAGAATACCTTGAACATAGTTGGTCTCCACACCTTGGGCATGTGTGCTCTCAGTTTGTAGTCAAAACTAAACTAACTAATAAACTTGGATAATCAAGGATTTTATAATAGATATTTCCATAAAATTTAGATACTCTATTATCAATTTGTCTTGAAACATCATACATATGCACCCCATTCCAAAAATTATGTAACTCATATAAAAGTGGTTCAAGGTAAGCATCCATGTTTTTCACTTGATTCTTTTTAGGGACTAGTATCAACATAAATGGATGTTCTTTTTATAACATAATCCATGGGGTATGTTGTAATTTATCAATACAATAGGAAAAATTGAATATGTTATTGATAGGCTAGAATATGGATTAACCCCATCCATTTCAAGGCATAGCGTGACACTCCTTGCATTAAATTTCAATTCATTATGTCAATTCTACTCTGTGTTTCATATCTTGGTAATAACTTCATATACATATCACCCCATCACTACTTCTAGAAATGTTAGATCAATAGCTCTAGAAGTGACTTTAAATGATAAATATGTTATAATATGCTAATCAATGGGAAATGCCACAAAACCTTGGAATTTAAATTGTATATCCATTGACACCAAATTTAAAGTTATATTCCTTGCACTCAGGTTTAGAACAAGTTGCAACATTCATATATTATTTCCTAAATAGTACATAGTCATTGACATATACATCATTATTTTCATATGAAATATCCAAGGAAGATGATATTTGTTGTGCTTCCCTATATGATGCATGAATTATGTTTTCCTAAGGTAAAATAATATTTTTTACTAACCTGCATGTGTTTGTTTTTTTAGAAACCTACACTTTTATAATATTTAATATATCTATTAACAATAGTGTTTATAATACAAAATCATTATTTTATAAAAATAGTTTTTTATTAACTTGGTAGCTATGTTAAACTAAAATTTGGCCATCCAAATTTGAACTCAAGTCCATCAATCCTAAAGTAGTATTCAACATTCTTGCTCTAGCCTCCCTAATTTGACCAATGGAGTTTATGCTAGTTTATATATATATATATATATATACATTTACCTCTTCACCACCATCAAGTGGATCATCATCTTGATTTTCACCAAGTTCATTCATTGTATAACACCATCATTGTCATTGTCACTATATTTTTCGATATGATCATGATCATAAATATGACTAGAAGTATGAGAAAACAAATGATTTATCATATCATCTAAAGTCCCATATTGTATATGTTTGGATTTTGATTCATATATTACATTACCTTTAGGTTCATGTATTGCACTAACTTTTGGCTATGATTGTGTTCTTTATTGAACCTAGATTTCTAGATACAAACTTTCATTCAAATTTTATCTTTCTTGAAGACTATTTTTTTTAAGGTGCATAGGATGATCATGATGCAAAATGGTCCATGTACACATCTACATAAAATTTATGCAAGGTCATTTCAAACAAGGGGATCTATCAACTTGATAAAAAAAACTTAAATAAATTCTCATGATATATTTTCAATACATTCAATGCAACATATATAAATCCTTCAATAAATTTATAATATTAAATGAAAAATAACATTGTATATTTTCAAATATTCATTAAAAATATCTTCATTTTTAATCTAAAAATCTATCTATTTAACATCAAAACTGAAGAGGTCGTGAAAGATCATAAATTTTAGGCCATATTTGTATTACATTGTCTTAGCTTTGAAGGTGTGGATGATTATAGATGTAATAAATAATAAACAATTCCTCTGCTCTAATATCCCTAATTTTCCTAATTATATAATAAGATAATTTATTTAGCATGTCATTCTCTTTATCATTTCCACACTTCGTAAATTCACAATTAGATTTATTTTACATTTATCCCTTAGAATTATGTATCAAACTAAAAATAATTCAATAGGCATACACATGTCCATATATGATTGTACATTTTCTACACTTTATTCCCCTTCTCAATATTATCTTTAATTTTTTCTACATTTGAACATAAACCATAATCTGACAAGCTAAAATTAAATGCATACAACCTTCTCTAATATTTGAAAGAGTATTCAGGTTCATAGAATGGTAATATGAGACTTTCATTATCTTGACAAGTTTTTGATCCCACAATAAAATCCCATATATTTTCTTGGAAGTTCCAAATCACCTTGAGACTCCTTATAAGGTCTGTACAATACTTTCCTTTTATTTTTGATCAATTTATTCATCATAATTGAAAATTGACTATTTGGTTAATTAATTTACACCATGTCTTATTCATCATATGTATTATAATCACAAAGACATGTTGATTTATCTAATGCATGGAATAAAGAAATATATCTTAGGATATAGGGTATAGATGAGTTAAAAGTAGGAACTTTATTGGTATTTAAATTAAAAACTAAAATACTCTCACCAAAAACTATGTCCCATTACCATTACTCCTCTTTGACTTCTGCCTCTCTTTCATAGTGGTAGATGAAGTGGATCGACCTTTTTTCCTTAAAATATGACAATTATTTTTCAAATAAACATCTAAACAATAATATATATAATTACATAGATGAAAATATATTACATGATTTAAAAATATATATACATGATTGGATAGATAACCTCTACTATCAAGAGTCACACAAGGGCTATTTGGAGAAGAACTAGAGTGATGATCTAGAGGAACATACAAGTCATAATTATATAGAGGACATGTGAAATATAAATTGTCATCTGAATCAATTACATGAAATTTTAAAAAGTTTTATTAACATTTATCAATGTGCTTAATCATACATTTATGTTTCAATATGAATGAATTTAATTAGAATTCTTATGATACCTAAGGGGTTGAAATAGGATGAGGGGTTCATATGGAACTTATCATAACCTAAATGTTTAGGCCCTCTATGAAAAACATTAGGGTCTTTATAATAATCAATCAATAGCTCTTATTAAATTTTTGCTTCATCCTATGTCTGTCTTGCACCCTAAAAGTTACTCAGGTCCTTGAAATAGGGTTTCAACTCAAAACACTTGGCTAGAGGGTGAAATAAAAATCAAACATTGGATAAAATTAAGTAATGATGGTGTTTTTACCTATCCTAAAATCAATCTCTCAAGCATATTAAAAAATGAAAATAGGTATGGGTAAAGGTCAAATATAATACATATGAATATGTTGAATAATGTCAAGTACCTATAATTTCATCTATCCCTCTTCAAATGAGATAATATACAATGAAATGCATATTTTTTTAATTCATTTTAACAATAATTAATTACAAAATATGTAATGAAATTATGGAGATGGAAATCTGTAACTATAAAATATGTATGCCCTTTAATTAATATAGGAAAAATCTAATTCACCCTTATTTTATTATAGAAATACTCAAATTCACCCTCAATTCAACTTTAGTTTACTGTAAATATTATACCTTAAAATTATGTATTCCTTAGTTTTCTAAATTAAACATAATATGCATTACCTCTTTCTTAATTCAACACAATATGTATGTCTTCTTTCTCAATTCAATACAATATTTATGTCATCTTCCTCAATTCAACAAAATATTATAATTATAGGTCAAAGTATAATAGTATGTTCCACTTTTTAGTATAAAGAGGCCACACACACTTCTAATCTCTCTTAAAAATATCTTGAGTTTTGGTCATTGATATTGTTCAAACATATGTGTTTCAGCTTATATATACAAAGATGTAGTGCACATATATTTTTCTAATTTTTTGAAAAAATTTAAATATTTTTTAAGATTTTTTTTTAATTTTTTTTTCTCACCTAGTGGAGCATAATATTGTTCTTTGAATCGTATGTTGTATTTTTCAATTGAATACAATGTGTATGCCTTCAATTCAACACAATCTTCATGCCCTCTTTCTAATGCCAAATAAAATATTGCAATTTTTATGAACGGTACTTTTTAAACCCATTTACATTAATTTAGATTTTTATCTAACTTATTGTGTACCTTTAGTAAATAATACCTTAAGTAAAATATTAAACTTAGGTTAAGATGGAAAAAATTCACTTTCAAGAACACTTCAACATCAACTTCAAAATACAGACATAAAGTCACAAATAAATTCAACCTAAAGTTGTCAATTAAGTCACCCCAATGTCAACCCCTAAATATGAACATAAAGTCACAATCAATTATGTCATCATAACATCACCTATGATAGATCCAAAATATTACCTCTAAATGTGCCTTAATGTCAACTCTAAAGACATCCAAATGCCACTTGATAAAGACAACCTCACATCGCTTTTAAAATCACCCTAATTTTATCCTAATGCTACCTCTAATTTCAACCTAATATATCCAAGTAAATCCATTCTTAACACCACCCACGTGTGACCTTAATCTGGCTTAAAAGTTCTAATAAAAAAAATAAAAATAAAAATAAAAATAAAAACAACAACAAACAAACAAACAAACTTTAAGGTGAATTAAAGATAACTTTAAAAAAATATTTTAAATAGTATAAATGTTGTAGAGTCAAGCCAATGAACATACAAAACCTAATGGTTTGATTTAATCCTTCATGTCATGAGATCCCCCATTTCCAAAAGGAGGTAGCATACACATTGTTATTAAATAACAAACTTATTTTCTTTTAATGAAAATAAGGGCACCATGCACCAAGTCCCTACAAGAATTTAGAATAGAATAAAGAAAAGTAAGTAGGTCATGTTTGAAGATGTTTGGTTAAAAAATGTGGTTATAATAGAAATATCTATACAAACCAAGTGCTATCAGAATATTTGTATTCAAAATTTAAACTATGATTAGGAGTATACTATTTTTAACTTAAAATTTGATCTCGACTAGGCTCTATGATTTGATGTTTTAAAGATAATTATAATTGAAATATTTTTTTATAATAACATGTATTTTGAATATGTATGATTCACAAGGATTAAATATCAAAGCATATATAACACATTTTCTTAAGTAAGCATTTTACATTTCCTATCAATCATCAAATTGTTGTAAAAATGAATTGTGAAGATTTCAATCAATACTACTAAATAATTTTTAGATATTTTATTTTGATTGAAGGATAAACATTTGGATTTTTTAGAATATATTATTATTATTTATTGATATTTTTTGTATAAATTATCCTTCAAGGGTAATTATTGGGTTGAATTTTTATTAAAATGTATCTATTTTTATTAGATTCTGCTGAATTTTAAAATGTATACTTTTGCAATTGACATGGCAATCCACTTTACCATTGTCAATGCCAATTGCTCTACAACATTTATATTTTTAAATTTTTGAAAAAAATTAATATGAAGAAAAGAATTTACAGTATGCTTTTATAGTTACTATTAATTAACAACTATTGAAATTAATAGAATTGAATATGACCTAAACATTTTTTAGACATAATCAATATCTTTAGAAGTCTATCAATAACACAGATAATTACGAACAATCCTCAAACCATTTTTATAGGTGGATGCTCTAATGACAAGTTAATAATTATGGACTCAATTAACACCAAGACCATGGTTAAACCCGTTAATGGTGTTAAGTGTGCACAAATTAAACTATGCAAAAGTTAGATTGGTATTAGTGTCAAGATCTAAAAGTAAGGAATAGTGCATCCAAATCCTATGTTAAAAGTACACAATAATTAAATGTTTGATATGTGTTCTAATTACAAGTTATATAATAAAATGTTTTGACATTTTTACATGTTAGTCACATAAGAAAGACTATTGAGTCGACATAAGTCACTTTTTGACAACTAAGACATATTATTATTTTACTTTAAGTATTTCAAGATACTTTTTATTTTAATAATAATATGATTCTAATCTCAAACAAGGGGACATTACACTTTCCATTGATATAAAAAACTAAGAAGAAGTTGATTTGACTAGAAAGTTGTGCTCATAATGCAAAGTAAATGGAAATATATTCTAAGCCTATGAGTTAAATGATTGGAGAGGTAAATGTACAGATGATCTTAGAACTAAAATAAGGATCACATCAAGATTTGAAACACCATTGACCAACTATTTGATAGTCCACACCCATAGATAGTATCCTTGGAAAATATCAGAATGAGATAAGCAATTAAGTAATGAAGATGTAGAGTTGGCCAACTTGGAAAACAAAGTCAAGCTCCCAAAAAGATTATACAACTAGAAGGAAACATTTCGAGTGTTACATTTATAATATAATGAAAACCAGAAATTCCAAGTAAATATGTGATCAATAATTTATTTAATTGCTCAAATATAAGCTTAAATTATATATGCTTTACTGGATGCCTAACTATTTCCTTCTCATATACTTTTAGTATTTGCTATACAATTTCATTCTCACAATTATTGGGTTACTTATCACAACTATTGAATTTTTTTAGCCATCTTTGGGGTTTCATTTTCAATCTCAATTTTTCTTATTCCATCCATTTACACATGTATATATTTCATATTTATGATAGCTAGTAATAGCATTTTCTAGTTAGCTGATGATTGTTGAGATGTTATTACAGAAGTATTCAAAAAACAAGTTATATTTTATTCCTCTAATTTTGACCTTTATTATTCTCTACTTTTTCATTTGCTCTAAACTTTTGCTATCATAGAAGTCATAATGGTGGGAGCAGTTCAAAACATATAAAATCATAGCATGATTAGATTATCAGATTGGAAGAATTACTAAAACCTTTTTCGGGATGCAATCAAATTTATCTAATTTATAAGATGTAGAATTAGAAGATCTATTTTTGTATAGACTATAATCTGCCATGGAAACATGTATTTCTAGGAATCATGTTATGTGAGAAATGCCTTGATAATATTCCCTTAACGCCATAATACCTTTCAAAATAACTATGGTTCTAAGCCTGAGGATTTGGAATAATGAGCTATAGTTTTGGGGTTCACACAATAATTCAAAAGAAAATAAATACATTGTAAACCATTTTTTATGGGCACCTAACTGATCATGTGCATCTTAACAATAGTTACTAATAATTTCAATAAAGTGAACTTAACAAATAAGTGACCCATTTGTAAAAAGAGGAAACTATTATAGTAAAAAATAACCATTTTGTGGCTTTATTACAGGAAATAGACATGCTTAAAAATTTGCTTAAACTAGACCTAATTTTCCTATTGTTTAATTTATTTTTTGTGTGATTAAGGTTTTAGTATTTTACTAACTTAAAGAGTGAGCTCGTTGTCATGGTTCACATAGCTAGGTATCCTATTGAGTATCCTAGGATACCCATAGAGTAAGCATTTACTGCATCATACATTCTTGCATGGTATCTAGGATCTTGTAAGATACATGGCCAGATAGTAGTGAGCTCTAACTAAAAGGTTGTGATGATTACTTAGAAAAGGGTTTTATGGACATTAGTTTTGATTGGTTTAGATGTTAAATTTTGAAATATCTTAATTTCCATTGGTGTGTACTCTACAGACCATATGGTGTAAATCATAACTCAAGCCTACCATCTGCATGTGCAAGACTTTGGGACATCATTTCTCAAGGCTTTGTTGTTGATGAAAATGAAAATGGTGAGGAGATATTGGTAATGTGATTGCACAATGTGGGTTGAGGGTCTTGATACTCAGGTCGACTTGTTTTATTTGGAATGGAAGAATAGAATTTATTAAAAAAATAACTATCGACTTGCACGTCATGGGCTAAGAGTCTTGTGACAAGTCCAACAATGTCATCTACAAAATTAATCTCTATATCAGATTCCATTTCAGCCCAATCCAATGAATCCCTTTCTTAAATTTTGTTTCATACTCAAATTAAAAAACAAAGCCATGTGCCAAGTCCCTGCGGAATGGAATTTGTGAATATGGAGGATTGTGGCTTTTTTTAAAGTTGTGCAACTGGATATTATAATTATTTTTATTTCCAACAAAGCTTACAGTGATTATTCATGACATCATCAATTTACACCTTTAATAACATCTAAGTCATTTCTACAAATCAAAATGCATTTAAATATATTTTTTATAATTTTTGTTAAAAAATATGCAAGTTAACTATTAGAAAATTTTAAATATTTCATTATATAAAAAATAAATAATTTTTATTAGTGGAAAAGAAACAATTTAATCGAAAGTTAGAGAAAATTGATTCTTTTAGTTATTCCTTTAGGATTAATAACAACATATACTCTTCATTTAATATTTAATCATTGTGAATATCTGAGAATTATATCAAACTACCTTTTTGGGTTGTATAATGTGAAATCAATGCAGGGAAGGGACATAAAACTTTGATGGCCATATAATTAATTTTTACACTTTCTCTCTATAAAATATACGTACACACACATACCACCATCAAATGTGGTGCTAGGTGAAAGATCAAAGATATATATATATATATATATATATATATATATATATATATATATATATATATATATATATATGAAAATGTTATATATATATATATATATATATATATATATATATATATATATATATATGAAAATGTTATATATATAATTATCATTTAAAAAATTCATAATAATAAAATTTGATAGAATAATTTAAACTTATTAAGTTATGAGTAGATCTTAAATTTGTAGTTATATTTTTAACGATAAAATTATATTTTTTAAATTATTTTACTCATACTTTAATAATTTAATTATAATTTTTATAATTAATTACTAAAAAATGATATATATATATATATATATATATATATTTTCTTTTTAAATATATTATTTTTTCATATTATTTTATTTATAATTTAAAATGTTAAATTTTTACATTAACAACTACACCCTTACTGTATGTATGTATTTATTTATTTAGTTGGGAGGGGCGAGGAGTGATAAAGGCAGGGGAGGGGTGAAAAGGGTCAAATTTTGGTTTTCGAGGTGGTTTCACTGCACCCAAAACCACCATAGTTTATAATATTCTTTAGGCTTTTTTAAAGATTCTCTTTGTTTATGAAATTTTGTGTTTATTTTGGAGATTTAGTTTATTATTTTGGTGAAGGATTGGTGATGGTTTGTTAGGTGATTTAATGATTTCAACTTTGTCCTCATAAATTCTGCAATCATCTTCTTCTACCTCTCAAATGCCCTTATTCAAAGGGATTCAAGATTCAAAGGGATTCAAGCAAGCAAGGATATATTTTTTTGAAATAAACAATCTATTTAAAGAATGTTTGAGGTTCATATGTAAAAAAAAATGTGCAATTAATCTTTGAATTTCATAAAATTTATATTTATATAGATATATTTTGTATGTAATTTAAGTATAATTTTGAAATATCATATAATTATAAATAGTTCGGGCTAGATTAAATGATACTTACGTTAAGTATCATTTTTTATTTTCTTCGCCTTACATTTATATTTATTATAATAGGCTTTACAAATGCCTTTTAAAAAAAATTGTGTAAAAAAATAATTCCGTGTCATTTTTCTTTATTATAATAAATTGCAAGAATAATGATGTTTTATATAAAACTCTTAAAAAAGTGTAATTTTTATCAAATGACAAATGAAACAATCCATGAATCTCAATATATATGATCATAGAAATTAAATTGATCATAATTAGTGTACATATTTTTCCATTCTTGTGTTCTTATTTTTAAAAAAATTCTATATAGTGGCAATAATGTGGGGAAGGCTATGATATTATGGCTATGAAAGGAAAATATTCATGAAAATCTTGTCCAACATTATTTTACCATATTTATTTTTTAAATATAAATAAAATTACCGTAAAATAAGAAATGAACAAACAAAAGAGTGTAATAAAAAATATACACCAATTTTTAATAGGTTCATTTTTATTTTCTTTGAATTCAATTTTTTTGAAAATATATTTTTATGAGTTGACATTTTAAAATTAATTGCATATAATAATTTAAAAAAACAATTACTTCTCATTTTCATAACAATACATAATTTTGAAAAATAGAATTACACATTGAAAAAGGGAGTAACTAGTGTTAAGTTAACCTATGAATAATTAACTAGACATAAATTTTTTTGTTACACGCTAACAAGTGGATTGTTAGGATTACTCATTTAACTTAGTAATATATATTGATTCTTGTGATTTTTTTTTGGAATAATATCAAAATGATGTAAATATTTTTTAAATGGAATTGATGTGTTTATTTAATCTAACATCAAATAAATTGACATATTTAATTTATTTTAATATCAAATAGAATTGATGTGTTTATTTGAACACCAAATATAATTTGCATGATTATAATTTAATGTTAAATCAGGGTTGATTTGTTTCACATTTTAAGCATCATGTAAATTTGATTTTCAAATGAACTCTAACACCAAGTTAATTGAAATTATTTATAGCAAAAGTTCATATTAATCACCCTCATGGAAAAGTCTAGTAGAGTAAGCATTCATCCTAGTCATTTAAATAAAACACACTCGTGCAAAAAAATATTAAGTAAGCATTCCTTTTAATTATTTTTAAAAAGATACTTCCATAGAAAATTTTAGTAAATTAGTTTTATTATAATATTTTTATAAAAAAAATATTTTAATATTTATTAGTATAGAATATGTCATTTTTTTTATTAATGTATCTGAATTCAAATCAAATAATTTGTAAATGTAAATCCACACCAAAATATTAAGTCAAAATATTAATATTTAATTTATTGTAACCTCTCTCAAATTAGGATTTTTCAACAAAGAAATTGTAAATTTGAAGCATGCTCAGAAAACATTTAACCAATAAATAGATGCGATGTCTATTAATTAGAATGTCATATTTATATTTTATAAAATATGTTAGTGTCTCTATAAAACATTGACACTCTATTTTATTTATGAAATATAACATATAGGTACTCAACTCAATCATTTCTCCCTTTCCCAAGTATGCTTCTATGATGTGAATAAAAACATTTCAATTAAATTGTAATAAAAAATATTTAAAACACTTAACTAAATTTGTAAAAGAATATAAAATAGTTGGGTGGTTTATATATATATATATATATATATATATAGAGAGAGAGAGAGAGAGAGAAAGAGAGATAACTATGAATCTTATGTGTTCCATTGTAAGTGATTATAACAAAAATGTTAAGTAGAACCACAAAATCCTCTGCAACTTAGGGTTTTGTTCTATTTCAAGACTACATATGTACTTAAAATTTTTTAATGATCCTCAGTGAAGAGTGGATGAGATACCATCTCGCATGGGTGGTATAGGGCACCCTTGTGATACATCATCCATTGTGCATTTTTTGGATATCAATTTTTTATTTATTCTTCTAGAGATAATTGGTTGTTAAGTTGTTATGATGAGTGGGTTGGGGAGACCTAGGGATTCAATTATGGACTTAAGAATGTGAGTGCTAAGTGATTGTATAAATTCTTAGTGTCACTTTGACTCATATCAAATTACTGAGTCAAAATGTGATAAGGTGGACTCATCAATTCCTAAGTCTTATGTCCATAATCATGTATATCGAGCTTATTTATTAAGAGCTTTTATTCCTTGTTTGTATACATGAGGAATGAATCATTTCTTATTTTGGTTCAATGTCATACTTTCTTTATGTTGTGTGTAGTAACTACAATATTAACCTATATACACATTACCCTCTTTCATTATCATCATATTCATATCTACATTTATTCTAAAGGGTAGGGTCACTCTCAGTGGATGAAAGGTGGCGAGGGATACAAAAAGCTCTATGGTTGGAGGTAAATCCATTGATGATGCTCTTCTGCTTTATTTCTTACACAAATACTTTTGGCTTTAATGATTTGATCTCCTATATTCTTAATGTTCACGTTGAGGATAATGTGTTGGTTATGTGTGCTTATTGTGAATAGAAGACTATGTTATATTTGTAGATATTTTTAGAAAAGATGTATTACTTCAAAATGATTTAAGTATGAAAACTATGAATTTTGATGTAAATAGGAGATTATTACAGAAGGAAAGCTGATTATAGATTTATACATTTGAAAATGAGTTACGAAGAATATTGATTCAATAATGATTAATTTTTTTTATTACAATCAGATAGCTATTCTAGCTAAAAAAGAATGAATGTTATGTGAATATATACTTGATTTCATACAAAATTATTTTGGGAAAGATTGTTTAACTTGATCTATTTTATAATTTCTAAAATTACTTTGTACTTCTGCCTTACTTCTTATTAGTTATAGTAATTTTTATTAAATATGGTGGATTAATATTAGTTAAAGGAACCTTTGAAAGAATAATTTAAATTAAACAAAAAACAAGAAAAAAATTGGAGTTTTTTAATGTTTAATCGAAGGGGTTATTACATTATGGTATCAAAGCTTAAGTTCAATGATCAAGCCTAACGCTCTCATTCGTATTTGTAAGCTACATACTATTGATAATTTTTTAATTAAGCATAAACTAATGAGGATAAAAACAAAAATAAAACCATTGATAGACTTAGATTAAAGAAATAAATGTATAAGTGTTGGAATATAGTTAAAATGGGACATTAATTGTTTTCTTTAGTCTGGTGAAATAAAGTTTTACATAGATAACCTAGATTGGGGTAGTATAACTCTACTCACATCTAATGATATGAAATTGATCTCACCTAGCCTAAATTACACATTGGAGGTACTTGAAATTAAACCCCAACTAATTGTGCCTAATAAATTACTAGAAATTCTTTTCAACATGTTACCTTGCATAAATTTTGAGACTAAGCCCAATAGAACAAGTTGGTTGAAATATAAATATTGTATAGTATAAATTTAACTTTCATATAATTTTTTTGGATTAGAATATTATTCTAAAACTCTTGTATAAATATTAAATCATGAGTGGCAACTGTTAATGCATTTATTAGAAGAAACATGGAATATTACAACATATGACATTGATGATTTAAAGTAGAATGGATGCAATGAAATGCCTACAAAAATATTTTTTATCTTCTTATAACTCATGATACCTAAAATTTAGTATTCATTGATGGATTTAAATAAAAGCACGAGAAACCTTGGTAACATGCATATGGATGCACATAAGTGGTAAATATATCTTGATATAGAAGTACCCTATGAACCTCTATAGAATTTGACTATTTGATTAGTTGTACCTCAAAGAAAATATCCATGGATCCTACATGGAGGTTTGAAAAATCCTTGTAGGTTACTTCCCTCTTAAGTTGAGTACTACATTGATGATATGCACATAAATATTTCATATTATTTAGCTTGGAAGATTTGGAAACCACTATTTTGTTGGATAGAATATCTCAAATAAATTAATCTTGATTTGCTAATAATTTCATTCTATTACTTGTTGTGAGATATTATGTAAAACTTTTGTTTTATTTTGGAAAGTAATGAGAAGAGTAATAATAATTAAGGTCTAGAGACTAAGTTATATAGTTACACTTTCCATCGATAGATATCTTGATGATGTTGAAAGTCTTAGTTATTAAAAGCTTTTGTACTTGGATAATTTATAAATAAATTAGTTTTTCTCTATTATGTTCATCCATGGAATTTAAGGTTAAGTTTTCTTAGAATGCACTCCATGATATTTCACCTAGTCTAGATAAAGATAGAACGAAAGTTAGAACACATTGGGTAACTTGATGGAACAAATCATTTTGGCTAATAAGAAACTACATGTATATATGGAGATAAAACTAAGAATTTGATTATGAGAATGGGGAAATTAGATCAGGTTGTAGCCACCTTTAATTACCATGTGATTTTATTTGATGAATAAGTTGACTCATTTTTTAGATGGACATGGAAATGTGATGCCCCTTATCATAATGTTGACTATAAACACAAGAAATGAATTAATTTCTTTTATTTATTTTACTTAAAGAATGTATGATTTTATAGTTTAAATTATAGAATAAGACATATAACTAAATAATATGGGATTATAAAATGTGGAAACCATCCTAATATTTAGGTGAGCCATACAAACCCACACTAGGCATGATGTTGACTATGATGTAGTGTTGACTATAGGACATGTGATTGTATTAGTTTAAGTCGCATTGGCATCTTGAAAGGAAATGTTTTCTCTCACTAGATTAGAACAAGGGTATGAGGTGTTGATGACAAAATATTGATATACAAATTCATTGAACGATATTGGGCAACTAACAATGTCCAATATTAAATACCTAAAAAATCAAACCCTAGTTTCCTACACAAACACTTGAAATATCAAATAGAGGGAATCAAGAGAAAGGGATTGAGTTAGACTAAACTTGATCAATATCCATTGAAATACCAAGTGTTGTACTATATTTATAAAGCTATGAATAGGGCTCAAATTAGTATGTAGTTCTCCCACTTACAGGTGTGTGTGAAATGATGATATATAGATCTATATGTTAATTCTCCTAGCTTACCCTTGGCACACACATGTAAAAGTAATAATAGTTTAGATATAGCTCTAATAATTAAGTGTAATCGATGTATAACTTTGTATAGCTCTTGAAATGTGAGAGTGTGTCCTAAATTATTTTTATAAACTTTGTATATATATATATATATATATATATATATATATATATATATATATATATATATATATATATATATATTAGAATTTGAATTAAAAACTTAGTGGCATACACAATGGACCAAAAATACCTTAAAGGTGACTTAAAAGAAACATATAGAAAGGGGAAATGTGTTGAAATATAAGTTAAAATATCAAAGCACAATATAATCAGGAAGGGGATACGATATAGGGCAGGATATAGTATTTTTCCTATACCTTGTCCTAGGTTTAAAATAACTTCAAAACAATAAAATCTCTACTTTAAAATGTATTTTAAGTAAAGTGGATAGGAAACAAAGATCATAATGTCATATAAAATCATAAATTGAAATGAGAAAACATAAAAGACATGCACCATTAAGTACTTAATTATTAGCTAGGGTACATATAAGCAAAGTGGCTAAAAGACATTGTAAAATAAGTGTTGTTTCAAATTTAGGTGTCTACAAATATTTATTTAGTGGATTGAGCTAACTATTAGGCACTCCTTTAATCATGTGCACTTAACAGGAACATGTTCTTTTCTCAGCTCTGAGATAACTTCCCTAGTTAGACCATGTGGTTAAGTTTCCCAACATTGGTAATATTTATTCATAAATTGTAAAAATGTAAAGTTTAAATTGTAAGTAAAAAATTGTAGATTGCAATGGCATCCAAGGGGAAATATGTTATAAATTATTAAGCTTAATGGTGATTTGAACATTGTCTGAGAAACTACCCTTGTTTGTTGGTCATAATGATCACCACCTAAATCAGTGTCCACTAGTAAAAATGAATTTTGTCAATGGTGTTGAATTATAATATTTATAGTGTTCTCATTTTAAATTATTTAATATCATAGGCATGCCTTATTATTATTATTATTATCTAGCATTAATATTTTGGGATTTATTATAATTTATTGACATACCATTCAATATCCACAACAAACAAACTAATGGGAATCAACATAATTATGGTAATAGGCCGATGAGCCCTCACACATGTCTACATCCCATAAATTACCCATTGTTTCCTTGGTTTCCCAAAGAAATTTTTCCAAATAATGAATGAATAATAGGCATGTATAAATGGGAGATGACACATTGAATATGGGGAGGCATTAAATTCATAACAATTTAGTAGTAAATATGAGGAATTGGATGGTTATTATTGGGCACCTACCTTCTTTTTCACTACCCAAGACCTTTTTATCAGTTTTAACCAATGGTGTGCCAAGCTAAATGAGGGGTGCACTTAATTTTTAAAATGTTAAGTTCACATTTTAAAAGAGCTCATTGTTGGTGCAAAGGAGGAGGGGAGACATATATCTGAATTGTGTTATCATTTGATTTTGGGGGGGGGGGGATTTATTTTAGTGGATGGGAATGTGTGGTTTAGGGAAGCTTCTCTTGCTCAACAATAAGATATTGGCAAGGTGTGGGATCTTGTAGCACCTTTGAGGAGATAGAGGAAACCATGATTCCCATTATGATAGTATTTTAGGTAAGAAAAACACAAATACATTATTATATAAAATAAAGAAAAAATTACCTAGTTATCAAGGATGTTCCTTTACAAATCTGGATACAATGTTGTATTTATCACCTTAATGTTTCTACATTTTTACTCATTGAGTTTCAGTTCATTTGAGTGGTATTTGTATGTGTCTAGGGAGGAAACCAAGGTTGGTTGTAGTGTGTGGAAGATTTTAGACAAGGATGAGATTCATTATCGCCTTTATTTTCAATCTACCCTATATTTCACCTTGTATCCAAATTAATTTTTTTGATAACGTGATTATGTTTCAGGGATATTTTACATGATTCCATGACATCTAAGTTTTTATTCTAACATGTTGGGTGAAACTCATTACTGTGAAAATATATCCTCTTATTCCATCTTGGAGTCTTCAAGGTATTTTTGTAATTATTGCATTAAGTGTCCAACTTTTATAAAAGTTCATATAAGTCCATCTTGGTGGTAACTTATATATGTTTAAAACCTTTAATTTAATCATAATCTCTTGAATTAAAATTATAAGCACTGATATTTATATAGTCTACTTGTCTATTTAAATCATCCAAGATGATGATTGGTGTGTCTATTCATTTCCTGGTCAAGGACATGGATAAGATTTCAAGTGGTCAATGTGATGAATAGAAACATTGAGGGATGTAGAAACCCCAATTTTCTGACTTTAGTGACTATGTTGTTTGGATAAATTTTATCTTCTTTTGAAACTAAAGAATTGACGGTGATCAAGCCCCAATTTTGAATTATACTTGTATAAAATAAATAACACCCATTGAGGAATGTAGAATCTCCATGTTTTAAGATATGTAATTTAAATAACACACATTGTACTTATATAAATGTGTTGGAATCCATAATGGATTTCTAGGCTAACGTGCTAAAGAGTACATAATCTCTAAGTTTTGCACTATACACTTTAACTAACTCGACTCCTGCATATGAATTTAAATTCAATTGTCACTTTTTTTCTTAGTCCCTATATGCATGATCAAAAGAGAGTGGATAACATACATTCCCCTACCATATCCACACATATAAAATAGTATTAAAAATATGGCATAAATTTGTATCATGCACTTTGAATTTGAAGAATCTTTATAGTGTATATGAATCTACCATGCCTTTATTGATAAATGAAGAATCTGTAACTGTATGTAGATGTAGATTTGTAAATTTTGTTTGAAAATTTTACATGAATTTGTATCATACACCCAAAATTTGTATGAATTTGTAATTGTTCCTATAGTTTGAATGCATATTCATGGCATATGCCCCCTATATTTTGTACCAATAATTGAATTTTAAACTAATTTGAATTTGAGAAGTGATATGTATAATTTTGGAATTTGAAATTTATGATTTGTAATTTGATTGGATGTGCATGACATATACCCCCAAACACTATACCAACATTTTTAATATGGAAAAAATAAACACATCGACAATGAAGGGAGCATGTACTTTAGAATGTAGAGTACAATAAGGAGCTAAAATCCATGTAAAAACTAGAGTACATCACATACATTTTTTTACTATGTGATAAACATTGTTATTATTGTTTTGAAAGTATATTTATGGCTACTATTGGTGTAGGTATTTACTACACTTATTTACTTCATATTTCTTATGTGGTTAATAGGTCTATTAGGTGAGTAATGACATCATCATGATGTTATCATGCACATGTGAGTGCATGGGGTCACACAATGAGTGGATGGGCTCATCCATCCCGCTTGATCCCTTGAGTGCTTAGTCCATTTAGGTCACTTTTCCATTGTGTTCCCTAAGTGCTCTCTCCACCCATTATGGATGAGCCCACCCACTCATCTTGTCTAGCTAAGTCATCATGCACTCAACCAACCTATTTATGGACCTCTCCTCCAAGGCATTTGTGGTGGATTGTGTGGAGTGAGAGATATTACTCAATATAGCATTTTTTTTAGTGTAGAGTTTAGTAGGTTGTTTAACTTGTAGGCCATTTATTATTATGCTAGAGATCTCGTTAAGCCTTTGTTCTTGGGTGTGTGATAACAAGATTTTTTGAATTTTTGTATAGAAACCTTATTCACTAATACATGCTATTACAGTTTCTACCCAATCTTGATTTCGTGCTTCAACATCTGGGTGTGTTCACTCTACAATCTTAGTCTTGGTCATCCTCGATTCTAGATGATTCTCACATAGTATCAAAGATTCAAGTACTGGTATCAAACATTGTATTTATTTTGTTATTTATTATAGAATATTTAGTGGTATTCTATTTTGTATTCTCTTTCAATTAGTGAGAGGAAACCTACATATATGTGTGTTCATTTACGGTTTCATCCTCCTCTAACTACCTAAATGGTATTTTCATATATGTTTTGTTGTTTTTTTTCTTATTTGCTTCAAAATGGCATTTGCTTTATTTTGGTCTATGCTTTTGGCTAACAATTAGGTTGAAGGCCTATTCCTTGGTTGGTTTTTGCAAGCTATTTTTGGTATGAAATAACTAGTTGAGCCTATTTTTTGCCTATTGGTCCTTGCCATTTTCCAAGGAACAAACCACCAGCTTCTAACCATTTGAAGTTGATCCCATTATTCTATTGCATATCCTTAAGATGTTGTTTAGCTTGTAGGCCATTTATTATTGTACTAAAGATCCTGTTAAGCCTTTGTTCTTGGGTGTATGCCAACATACTTTTTTAAAGATTTATAGAAAAACCTTTTTCATTAATATATGTTATTTTAGTTTTTTACTCAGTCTTGATTTTATGCTTCAATAGTTGGGTGTGTTTGCTCTATAGTCTCAGTCTTGGTCATCCTCAATTCTAGACGATTCTCACAGCTACAATCACTATCCAATGTATATTTCAAATGAATAATATAAATGTATATAACATTTAGTGTTTCATATAAGTAGTGTGTATACATTCATTCTTAATTTAATGGGTCCTTATGTTGATTAGATATGGGGGTGTGTTGGTCAAAACAAAGTCTAGGTCAGAACAGAGTCTATAAAAATATAGGCAATCATCAATTATTGTAATAATCTAAGAATAATTAGGTATTTATGAATTAGGAAGTCAATATTCTTATCTTTTTTAGAATGGGCATGTGACCATTCAAAAAGAATCTAAGAATATAGGTAACTATCAATTAGGAATCCAATATTCTTATCTTTTATAGAATGGACACATGCCCCATTCTACACAAGAATCTAAGATTGTAGGCAATTATAAATTATCACAAAAATATAAGAATAATTAATACAATTATAAATTAGAGATCCAATATTTAAGATATATTTTGTAGAATGGACATGTGCCCATTCTACACAAGAATCTAAGAATAATTAGGTAAATATCAATAAGGAAATTATATTATTATCTTTTGTTCACACAACATTGATGGGCTAGCAACATAACATTGTCCATAGGATAACATAAATATTAATTAACTAATAAAATGAGACTAATGCTTGAAACCATGTTTTGATATTTTATGCAAACATATCAATGTGACCTACCACCTAGGTGCATAGAATCCCATTATAGTTCCTCATGACCAAGTCAGTTAAAATGGTAAAAAGCTAAAAAAGGATTCTGGGAGATGGTATTATTTCTATCATAAGGAATGTTAGGTTTCAAGAGATAGTAATATTTATTGAAAGTAATACTTGAGATCTCAACTATTTGTTTCTTGCCATTATCCGTATATCCATAATCATTCATGTTGTTTAAACCTAAATTGATGATATAAGGGAAATTTATGGTTAAGACTATTGAAATTATTAAGCACAAGGGTGATAAATAGATCTATATTAGGGTAATTAATTTGTAAACTTAGACAAATAATATTTTGAATTTAAATACTGAGATATGCCAAAAATATAAAGTAAAACTATTGATCAATATTGTAATGAATTGAAAATAAGAGTGCTTAATTGGTTTATTGTGTTTATACAAATCTAGGCTAAAATAAGTTGGAAGTGTACTATATTAGGATCTTGAAATAATCATCGAATTTTAGAATTTTACACTCTATGGCCTTAGATGCTTGCGTCAGATCAGCATAGCTATGCCAATGTTGGTGTCTAAGCTGGATGCAGGTGTCTAGTAAAAAATAAATATTGGATCAGAGTTTGACCAACTATAATATTTTGGGATTTTTTTCACCTTTATTTTTATGTACACATATTACATGCATAGGTTGCTTCTCATTATTAAATGATCAAACCCTAGCTTTCTCACCCTTGGAGTGATTTTGATAAAAATGGGTTAGTGGACACATGATGTCAAGCTTTCCTAAGGACTCTATATCAATGTGCATTACCTATATATGAAATACTCAAAAGATAGCCTTAGACTTATGTATTTCTCCCCTACGTGTTAGTTTGTGTGTGTATAATGATGTAATGTGTGATAAGTACATAAAGTAACATACCTTATAAATTAGCAAGTATAGATCATGGGATGTTATTTTAGTACTTTAGACCTATGGGGATACTAATTTTATGACTGATATGGAAATAGGGATGAATAGGGTAGGTTTGCTCACTTGAATATTTGATTGAGGGATTTTTGGTGAGTTGTCTTGTGAGTTTTCAATATTTTTTGGGTGAGGAATGAATGAGGGTTGATCTTTTATATATACCAATCCATTTTTAAAATATCTTGCATTAAAGCACTTAAGCCACCCATAAGTATATGTTTCATTTGTAAATTGGATAAATTTTGAGCACTGGACACTTAGTCGGAAAATAGACACCTATGTTGACATAGGCATTTGACTGGGATGCAAGTGTCTAAGTAGCTAAAAAATAGGTATAATTCCAAAACTGGTAGTGAAGAATAATAATCAGGATAAGAGCCTTTTTCATAGTATAAAAGGCCTAGTCATCATAATAAGAGTGGTTAGATTAAGAGATAAGCAATTTGAAACAAAGAGATCTAGTGAATGTGAGTCTTTTAGTAGTGGGAAGGTCTTATAACTGAAGGGTACAACCATGATAGGTATTTTCCAAGTGTACAAGACTAAAGTGTTTAGATTTAATGTCTACACTTCCTCCCTTTTTAATTTAGTAATGAAATTGCTAGTTTAAAGGAAAAAGAAATGCATACCTAGGTGTGTATAACACACCTTGCCTTTTGCGTGAGTCCAACTTGAGTGTTTTGTTGGTGGGTAACCTGCAACTAAGAATATGTTATAGTATATAATCAATGCATATAATCTATAATTGAAATAATTTAAAATGCTTGAAAGTAAAGAGAGCAAGGTTAGGAGTATACATGTGTATCAATGCAACCATTTTGCCTTTTAGCTATTGGATTTGAAGAGAGAATTTCTTATGAAGCCTTGGAGATGATATTATGAATATTTAGAAACTTGCAATTACATGTATGCATGCATGCACACACGTGCACATACACAGAGAGAGAGAGAGAGAGAGAGAGAGAGAGAGAGGAGAGAGAGAGAGAGAGAGAGAGAGAGAGAGAGAGAGAGAGAGAGAGAGAGAGAGAGAGAGAGAGAGAGAGAGAGAGAGAGAGAGAGAGAGAATGCCATGTACTCATTACACAGTTCTTTCTATGCATATGAAATAATTCATCATTTGACATTTCATGTAATGTGTATTATATATTTTGATGGATATATTATTATTTATTTTTTAATTTAATTTTATGTATACTACACATTTGGATGTGTTTTAAATGCTTCATTTACCATGATTTAATGTGACATATATATATATATATATATATATATATATATATATATATATATATATTTATATTTAATGATTTTTTTTTATATTATATGTTAAAGAATAACACAATACTCGTGGATGCTATTAACATACATAGCTTAGATAAATCTATGTAAAAGATACTAAAAGATATCATTCTTAAGGTAATTATATGATATTATATTTGTGACAGTCCATATTTTTCAAGTATTTTATTTTTTTAACTTTGATTTATCTGTTAAACTTTACATATAATAATTTGTACTCTTTCATTTTCCTTGTTTAAAATTTATAGTTGTTACAATAGCCCTCAGGAATGCCCTTTCTAAATTATTTAGTGTAAATAAATTGGTCACTATAATTGTCATGTAACATGATATCAATATATTATTTATAGTCTCAAATGAAAGCTAATTACATTAAGTAGATTTCTTTCTTTATAAATTGAGACTTGTACCATATATTCTTAATATAAAATTACACAATAAAATATCTAAATTAATATATACTATTTATAAATCAAATTTAATACATATTTATAAATTAAAATAAACACTTATTACTTATGTAATTTGAAAACTTTAATTTTGTTCTTATTAATTTTTATTTGAAAAGCGTGGTTATTATAATATATTATAAAAAGAAATTGTGTTTTATATATAACCTTTTAAAAAATATAAATTTTACTAGCATGCCTATCTTAGATAAATCTATGTAAAAGACATTGAGATATATTATTCTCAAGCCATTTATCTTATATTGGATTTGTGACATAATTAGAATAGGCACCTCGAGAATGATATATCTCGGTGTCTTTTACATATATTTATCTAATATAGGTATGTTAGTAAAAACTATGTATTTTGTATATTTATTTGAAATATAATTTGAAGTTTTTCATAAAATTTAAAATGTATAATATATATTACATTAAATCACCCAAAACTTTAATTTACATATTTTAAAATTCTCAATCTAAATAATTATTTAGTACTCATCAAAATGTACCTACCCATGCACATCACATAAAATGTCAAATAATGAATAAGTACACATCATAGAAAATATCATATAATGAATAAATACATGAATTTTTCATATATACATGAAATTATTTTTTCTCTAAAAGTTTCAATCTCTTTTCCTCAGCTTTCCATTTGGAAAGTTGTTTTCCATTTTTTAGCTTTTCATAGCAGTCATATGTAAATAGAGGTAATATTCTTAGTCCTTCCAAGGACTTTACACGAGATATAGACACAAATGCTAATGATGTACTTTCTATTTGAACTATATCAATTGTGGCTTTTGAAATGGTTAAACCTTATGATCTGTGTATTCTTAATGCCCAAGCTAATCATAAATATAGTTGGGTTGTGTGTCCCCTTTGTATTGGTGAAATTGGAATTGCATATGGAGTTTCATCTTCAAATGGTATTCCTAAGTAATTGTCAAACTCGACCATAATATATGTTGGTGCTTTTGGTGGGGCACTCCTAGATTTATAGATTATACTTCTGATATACCCTAGAGCTCTAGTTACAATACTTGATTCTATCCAAAGATTGTAAGTTAGCATGACCCTTGCATTGATATCAATCAATAACTCCACATAAAGTTCATCATTTGGACCTCCCATTGGTACAATGACACTTCCTACTTTGGTTGCTATGGTACATTCAACTGGGCTTTTCAATGAATATAATATAATTTTATTGTGGTTATGCACATTATCATTTATGTAAAATAAATGAATAGAATTGTCAAACTCTTCATTGGTGGCTCTATCTATTCCAACATTCGTTTTGGTCATCAATAGCTTCCAATCATCTATTGTTGGATTTGTATCTCTTATATTTATGAGTAGACGATAAAACCTTTGTTGGTCATCACTTTCTCCTTCCTATCTAAATATCTTGTCCAAAGTAACAACCATTTTTAGTTATTCCCACAAATTTTTTGCTCATCTGTTTATATTGTATGGTGGTCTATCATTAACAGGAGGAAGTTGAGCCAAATATCCAACCAAAATAATAGATATACCACCAAAACTCATGTTCGCAATTTCAAAAAATGTTTGATGGAGTCTAGAGTCCATGTTCTATAGCAAATTTTACCCAATGAGCTCATTTCATCAATCAATATGTATTTTATATGGTGGGTATCCTCTTGTGTTGATTCTAATTCAACAAAACCCATAATTGGGATTCAAAGTTATGCATGTAGAGTTGAGGTACCAATATTGAATGCTATAACTCCATTTGGTGCAAGTAATAGAAGTGGTGATCACTCAGGGAATGATGCATCTTGAAGAGCTTGATGAATGGCACCTATCATATATTATTTTACTATTCCTATTGTTCCTTGGAATATCATGCGTAAGGGTGAAATATTTTGACCTTCATGAAAACATTTCCTAACCATATCAAGTTTTTTTTTTTGTTTGACACCCAAGGTTTCATAATTCATCTTTGGTGTTATATCATCATCTATACTAAATCCATTATCTTTCATGGTGCTTATGAATTTGATCACTTTATTTATGTATTATTCACCTCTATATTCATTATTTGATATTGCTTGTCTATGAATATCTCTCCTTACCAATATATCTATCTCACTAATTTCCATAACTTGGCCACGTTGTAGCTTAGATAAAATTTCCCACTCATGTTCCATTGTGTTTTGTTGAATAGGTTGATTATCCTAATTTTTAGTATCACCATGAATTTCAACATCTTCTAGAGTTTTTCTTCTCTCCACATGCCAATAGTTATAACTGAATGAATCCTAATTTGATATTATTTATTCATCATCAATTCCAATATCTCTTTGTATATCATGAAATGGCTTGTAAAGTAATAAATCTAACCAACATGAATCAATCCATTTATTTGGTTCATGTGCAGGGATGAAGGAAAACCTTATAAATACTCTCACTATAACTATAGGACTCCTTGCCTCCCATTTGTTGTCTTTTTTTTGGCTTGGATTATATGTCCAAGATCTGGTTGCTTCAATAAGTGATGTTCTTTCCATGGAAAAAGTCTTATTCTTGTATCCATCAATGAAAGATATTGTATGCTCTTCATGATCATCTTATTCATTTTTGTTTATAGGTTTGAACCCATGACATGAAACATTCAATTTCACAAATATGATATTACTCTCTACTAACAGAAGCTCAACAACATGTGACATGTTTCTTGCACCCCAATGTCTCTTTCAACAATTATCTCAGATAGATGTATTATATATGATTTTACTACTAATTCATTAGGGTTTTAAGTGTTTGTAATCCGCATCAAAATTTGATGATAATTTTTAGAACTATTCTATGACTTTATTACATACTTAGCAATGTATCTAACTATGACATGTTTGGATAGAATAGGTTGCCAATCTACATTTTCTCTCCATAGCTGTAATATATAATGATTGTGTGTATTTAATCTATCATAATTTCTTATAGGCTCAAACTTTTTATCTCCTGTGTCTAAGTCTTCATATAATTTTGATCCATTTAGATTTAATGGCCATGGTGCACCATACCTAGAAGAAATAATAACTCAATTGTTAACTCTTTTACATATATTATGTATAATTTTTATAAAACTATTTATATGATTGAAAATCATACCTACAAACCTTTTTTCATCTTTTCTTATGTAGGCAAGCACCCTCTCTACATATTGTATGTCGTTATACACAATTAAGTAGCTCTTCATAATCACACTTCATATCCACAAGTGTAAGTTGTCTTGTATTTTGAATACATAGATACTGCATACAAATTTGACATGCCTAAAATTAATGATGTATAATAATTTTTTAATTACACTGACAAATATAGATATTACATAAAACATAAATTACCTGATGATTGATAGCATAGTTGTATATTTCATTGGTGTGGATCTTCCCAATAATTTTAAGAATGAATAATAGAATGGAAGTGATTCTCAGTATTTTTTTATTCAAAATAATTTTTCCAATCAAGGTTATCCATATTTGGTACACTATCTAACCATATGAAATTATGCACATGTGGTGAACCTCTATGTTGTTATTCATATCTAGACCAGTAATCTTTTACTTTCATTCATTTTTGCAATATCTCCTTACAAAAAATTGAATGTCTCAAGTGCATATAATGTGCCACTATATGAGGATAATTAATAATATTCTATCTTCACTAATTTAGTGTTTCACATGGATCTCTTAGTGGGGTTCCTAGCATCAGTGCATGTATATAAGGCCAATACATGTTTGATGTACTCAATGTGAAGAAAATGGTAGGTGATTCAATCTGATGCAACATGTCCATTAATTTACCATGACATTTTGCCCAATATGAACTTATACACTTAAAGGAGGTTCCAAACTGCATCAAATGATATGCTAGATGGGAGTGGGGTACATTATCCATATGCTCATGTAACTCAGTAATAGTGATTAGCATCTCTTGAAGGATTTTTTCATGAACACTACACTTGAATTTTATGTCTAATGTCTCATGATCATGTTCATCATGTAATATCTAAATCATGGATGTCAGCCAAAATGGTGATCCCTATATCGAAATAGATGTAATAACAAATTTTTGCAAATGTACTTATTTCAACCTTGTTTCTATCTAATCACATCTTCCTTCAGGAAATAATGTTGGAAATGCCATATCAAGTAATCCTAATGTGACATACTCATTTATAATAAATACTCCAATCCCCATCCAATCAATCAGTGATCCAGGATCCACATTAGGGTTATTTACCCATGCATTGATTAATTCCATCTCCTTTGGTACATTAGGGGGTTTAAAGGCCATTGAAGTTGTGTAATCAATGATATTTATTTCATCCATATCATCAGTGGACCCATAAATACAACTTCATTTACATCAGAATCAAATTGCATAAGGACAAAGTTTAGTTGGTTAAATATATATTCATCAGTGTCAGGTGTAAGATCGTTAAGTGCATTTTCATCAATCTAAACATCTGAATAAAACATGTCACATTTTATTTTATATTTTAGTTCCTTATATATTTTCTCTCTATTGATAGTAAAGTTGTAATTTGTTACACATTGATCCCTTCATCAAACTATAATCATTGGTAAATCTTTTATTTGATTGGATAAAACCTTATCAATTTCTTTTACTTCTTGCAAGAAAATAATTGTACGTCCTTTATATTTATATTGGCCTCTTGTTGCATATGTCACTTGTAGGATTGGGTTGACATGGGCTATTAACATTTCCTCAACTTGTGTTAAATCTGCAAGTGATAGCGGTTGTGGTCTAGGATCCATATTATTTGATGTTAAAAATTGATAATGACCTTTATCTTATCGACATCTATTATATGTAGGGCCTTTAGGGGTTTGAGAAATACTTATTTCAATATAACTTTCTTGACAAATATAACACATGTTTGGTGAAGCAATATTATCTAAGCCATGTCAAAAAGTCATTTGAAATGTTTTTAAATATCTCCCAACCATTCCAATGGGATCAGTTATATTTTGCTCTTTTTTAATTTTTGTATCTTGCATTCTTTTTTTTTTAGGTTGCAAAGTTGACTCTTCTTCTAAGTCATTATTTTCCATTCATCTTCTTTTTGTAGGTTGAGATGTTATTTGCTCTTGTATATATTTATCTTGTGTAGTATTTGTAACATCGTCAACCATTACAACTTGAAATGCATTATTTGGTGTTTGGAGCACATGATCTATCGATATTGAGTTTATTTCTTTAGAATTGATGTCAACATTATGATTCGACCATTGGTAGTGCTTTTGAGATGCTTCATGATGAAGTTCTTGTTTATGTTGTATTTCTATCTCAATCAATTGATCTGAACACATTTGTCTTTGTAATCTTGTTCT
Organism: Torreya grandis; assembly: GCA_037957365.1. Classification (NCBI taxonomy): domain Eukaryota; kingdom Viridiplantae; phylum Streptophyta; class Pinopsida; order Cupressales; family Taxaceae; genus Torreya; species Torreya grandis. Next base: position 1,973,986 of record JARHVA010000488.1, read on the forward strand.
TAATACATATTGTTCATCTTGAGATGTTTATTCTCGAATGCCTTTCATCTTATCTGCATGTTGCATCTTTTCTACTTTTAATTGTTCAATAATCAATTTGCCCTTGCATTCTTAAAATCTTTGTCTGTCATTATCATTTTGACTTTTCCTTTCTTCCTCTTATTATACATTTGACATTTTTTGTTATCTTCATCTACAATATTCTATTTGTTGTTCTCTTTGATATTTTTTTAATTCTTTTTTGTTTGTAAAATTCAATTTTGATTGAACCATATCTACACAATTTTTAAGTAAATAATATTGCATCAAATATAAATATAATATTAAATTTGATTATTGTGAGATATATAAATCACATTTATAATTCACAAATATATAAATACATCAAATAAAATAATACATAAATATATAAAAACATTATATAAATTAATATATATTAATAATTTATTAAAATAATATTTAAAATTTTGTGTAAATTAATTAAGTTAATATATTAAATATTTTAATTAATAAAAATATATAAAAATAATTGATATCTTTACTAATTTTGATAATTATATATAATTACAAAGAATATAAACTTATCTAAATTAACCATAAATTATTATAAAAATAATCTAAAAATATATTGTAGAATACTTAAATAAATAATTGATCTTATCATAAAAATAGATTTACCTAAACTTAGAATTTATGTAGCATGGAGTTGTAACATAAACTATAAATTCTTAACGTTTTAGGTAATAAAATTAATCACAAAGCATCCAAAAAAAATAAAATGATATGCATTACTTTTATTTAATTTTAAATGACCATTCCATGTTCGTTGTTCATCTTAAGTTTTGAGATATGATCCTAAGCAAATAATACCACTTTCCATGTTTTGTCATATTAAGAATATTATTATATCATATTCCAAATATCATTCGAATGCTCCATTACTGAATACTTATTCAATATAGGATAATTGAGTAGGTCTGGCAGCAAACCAAAGGTTATTATTCATAATACTTGTAGTGATCCAAAGGTTATTATTTGGGTTCATAATATTTGTAGCAATTTAAAGGTTATTATTTGTGTTTATAATATTTGTAGTGATTTAAAGGTTATTATTTGGGTTTAGAATATTTGCAATGATTTTATCGGATTGAGTATGGTAGTCAATAGTAGGTTTGTAGTGACAAGAGTTATAATAAATAGTTTTAGATTATGGTAAAAACAGGTTTTGAAGGGGCCTCGAAACCCTTTACAAATCAAAAAAGATAAAGCAATACAAACCGCCTAGACAGGCAAACCCACTGAAAAATAGTAACTAAACTAGGATCTACATGGACCTGAAACCAACAAGATAAACCAGTAAAAGCTCCCCAGGTTTTACAAGGACCTAAAACCTAAACAAGAAAACCAGGCTCTACGACTTGAAACAAGAATCCAGGTTTTACAGGGACCTGTAACCTTAAAAATTCCACGCAATAATAGATCTACACATTACAAAGCCGCATATTCGTGAGGAAGAGTTTAAGGGAGCCGCATGAACGTCCGCCCTCTACCCCCAACCTCAACCAATCATTCAATGAAACAATCCCCAGAACCAGCACAATAAATGGTTATTACAAAGATTATATTTTAATTTATTATGAATAATTTAAAAAATAATTAATAACAAACATTTATTTTACAATTAATAATAAATATTTATTCAAAAAAATTAAAATAAATACTTAAATAATTAGAATATTTTTTCTTTACATCTTTTTTTCTTCAATTTTATATAATTTGATTTCTTATTTTATATTTTAAAACTCGTTTGTATATACATACATACATACATACATATATATATATATATATATATATATATATATATATATATATATATACACACACACATATAATCAATTTATTTGTATAAATAAATATGTATAAAAAAATAATATTGGTTATTTTTTTTATACGAATACAACATCAAGTACTTTCCTTCCCCCTCTTCCTTTATAAAACATCTCTCTACATAATTAAATAACATAAACAAAACAATTTACAAATATTTATCAAAATAATCATGAAACCTAAATAAATCATAAATAATATACATTATTTACCATTCATGTGATCTTATCTTTGAAAAAAGGGGTTGTATCTAAGGGAATTGTTAATAGTCTTACCTATGTTCATCCATTTTATTTATTTTTGGTAGAGATACTGCCCAATCTACAATTACCCAAAAAGAATAGGCCATAGTTATAAAATGGATTGATTTTTATTATTGGGGGATACTATGAAATCCATGACCCCTCCCTACTCTATAGAACAAATATTTTATTAGATAAGCTAATGGTTTTCTATTCATCTTAAGGGGCCTCACTTAAAATGTTATGTTTAGTGGTATAATTAGTAATTGTTTTAAACGTATATTTGAAAAAAAAATTTAAAAATAAAGTTGTGTAAAGTGAGAAAGTGTAAATTAATATGAATGTTAATTTTATTTTAATTTTTGTATATGAAAAATTAAACAATAATATTATTATATTTTTCGTGGAGTTAATGGTAGAAAATAAAATTGTATATTTTTATATGACATAAGAAAGTGTTATGTGGAGAGGAGATATTCATTTCATAGTGAGTTTGAATAATGAAAAAGTAGTAGGGAACGACAAAGCTATACAAAACATGCAAGTAGTAAAATATTTTAAGATGAATTAAACAGTAGTGATGAGAGGTAATAACAAAGTATTTCAGGGGATATCATATATTAAAGAGCCCATATCATACCCCAGATCCAGATTCAAAGTAGTTAGTGGATTTACATTGTAGATGGGTTTACTAATTACAAAGTGTTGACATCATTGATTGGTCATTTTCTATTGTCAAGAATGGATGAAGATGTCATGAAAGTTGATTTAATTATAATAGAACTCCAAATTTTATATGCAACTTGAATCATCACTATAATACTTCTAGAGTTTATATTTATATATACTAATTATATTATATATTTATAAATCTAAATATTATTTTAATATATAAATTACTATATATAATAATATATGTTTTTAGGAAAAGGTGTGAGTAGATTGGTAGAGCGACGTGCAATCACAATCCACATGGTGACTCATTGGCTATCATCAAAGCATCATTAGGCATTGAGGAGGGGGGATAGGGGTGGTGTGGAGTTATGTTGAATAAACAGGGAGACAAGTCGAGGCTCTAGAGGAGGAAGGTGACCACTCCTCGTGCTGGTGGATGTGGAAGTGTTTTGAACGATGACGAAGTTGAGGTGGAGGTGAGCTTTGGATAAAGTGGCATAGACAATGAACATTTTGACCTAGTAACAATTGTTAGTGGTCCCACTTCTAATGGCGGTGGTGCTCTAGTAGAGGCCATGGTTGGTCAATAGTGGTATTCTTCACCCTCTTGTTTTGGCTCTCGTGCGTTATTTTTTAATGTTACCCTTCAAGGTGTTTGTGCTTTCGATGTTTTGGTGCCCCTTGAGACATATTTTAGGTTGGTTTTCATTACTTTTGGTGTCTTGTTCTCTATTAGATTATCCATGTTTCTTTATAAACTTTTGACTGTTTCAATTAATAAAACAACGAGAAACCTCTCAACTTTCATATCATCTATTAAAAAATATGTGTATATGCACATGCACAAAATAAAATATAAAATAAAAATATTATTGTTATTATAATATTAACAGATTACATATATTATATATTTTTATTATAATACTATTAATATATATTATTACAATATAAGTAATAATGTATGTATTATTATAATGTATATAATATAATATAATTGTAATTATTAGTAATTTAATATCTTATTAAATATATTTAATTTATTAATTATTATTTTTAATGATATGAAATGATATGGTTAATATATGATTATATATATAATATTAATATTTATGAATTACAAATTATTCTTTGATAATATATATATATATATATATATATAATTTTAATATTTTTTTATTATTGGTGAATGGTTTTTTAATGGGGACTATATCCCAATTACAAAAAGGGCTTCAAATCTAGATGGAACAAAGAGAGCACAAAAGAAAAAGGGTCTCAAAACTCTAGATGGAAAATAAGTAAAAAGAAAGGTAGTCAAATTGTCAAATGGAAACAAAACAAAATAAAGCAGCAAAACAACCAGAATGTAGCTGTAAAGCAGCCCAAACATAGTGAAATTACAACTTACACAACAATGAAGGCCTCAATGCCCAGATTTAATGGTAAAATAGAGGACAAGCACTCAAGCCTTGTTTGAGCAAATGGGGGGTCTAGGTTTGTAGTTTCTTCTTTTTTTCTTACCCACCTCCGTCCATTCCTCATTTCCTTCCTTAGTGAACACCGAAAGAACAAACTCTAGAATAGGAGACTTGATTGTAGGGTGGCCCTAATCTAGTAGCACCGATGTGCCAACCTTCTGAGTCCTTGTACTAATATCCAGATCTTTGCTTAAGGGGTTGAGTTACCCCTGAGATTGAGCTTCAAAATTCTTGCTCATCTCGTGATAAACAGGAGCATTTTCTATAGGAGATTCTGAATCCATAGAACCACTAGGTGTTGATTTATCATCACAATCCTCATTCATTATCAAATGACTATGCCTAGCATCTTTCCACCATGAAACCCTTCTATTAGATGTTCTTTTACCAATACAAGCAGAGACCAGGTGGCCCAACGAAAAGCAATTTATACATGTGAAGGGCATTCCTTTATAATCTAGAGATTAGATCCACACTCTATCTTTGACTTTCATTTCAATGCTCGCTGAAAGATCTTTTGAGGTATCAATCTCTACCAAAATTTGAGCATAAGTGGGGTGAAGACAATCTTTTGTAAAAGGATCACTAGCAATGACCTTCCCTATAGCATTTCCTATGGAACCCAGACTATTTTTTCCCTAAAACTACAATGGAAGGTGTGGTAGTCTGACCTATACCGATTTAACCAAAAAGGTTTCCATGAAAGGATCAAAAGATGGCAACCAGGGTTTCAAAATTAGCAAATGTCCTTCAAAATCCCAAGGTTTGCTAAAACTCTGATCCCTATCTTCAGTAGAATAAAAATAGTAATGAAAAAGCCTCTGGAGCAAGGATAGATATCTACCTGACTAGTTAGATATGGCTTCCAATATTCAAAAATACAAGCATGAAGTGTCGCGAGACCTGGTAAAAATTTGTTAAATTTGCAAATAAGAGCAATCGTTTTGAAATTTTCTTCAATCTCCACCACTTTGTAATAATATTATTATTTTAATAATTAAAAAAATATATAATAATATTATAATATATAAAATAATATAATATTAGTAAATATGATTATGTTATATTATTTATTGTATATTAAGATTTTAAATATAAATTTGTTTATATGTTATAAGGAATGTAATGTTTTGTTTTCATGAAGTTCAAGATATTGTAAAGTGAAGGGGTGTAAATCGATAGTTGTACTTCATTTGAAATTTATCTCTATTGATTCCATATTACCTTTTGTATATGAAGGTTTAAGCAACAATATTATTATATTTTTGGTGTGTTGTGTTTCTTCATACAACATAACAATGTATTGTGTAGGGAGGAGAAATTCTATTTCATGATGAACATGAGCAATACCAAAATAATGGTAAAACACAAAGCCATATAGATCATGTAAGTGGTGAAATATGGTGATATGCACGGTGGTAGTTAGGACAATGATAGGATATTTAAAGTAATATCATACACCATACTAGGATTCAAAGCAGTGAACAAATTTACATGACATGTACCTATTATGGTCATGGAATAATATCTCTGAAGCAAGAAAAAGACGCTTTGAATTTTAATCCTCGCGAGGGGTCAATTGAAATGGATGGGGATTTCCTTCCAGGCTTTCATGAGCATTATGCCACATATGCAAAACTAGATTAAAGAAGTTGATATGTGAGATATTCAGGCGGCCTTCCCCAATCTGTGTCGGTGACAAATGAAATTCTGCCATGTCTTTCTTTTTCTCGTGTAATGATATATCTACAATTCTTAGTCCAACTACCTATGCAAGTAGCATCTAATTTATTAGCTCTGCTTCTTTCTTAACAAAGATCAAGTTTCTCTTTATTTACATTATGCTCCTCATTCATTTGACTTTGCACTTATGCCTTTATATGCTTTTCATGCATCTATGATACATCCAAACTAAACCATGACCTTGACCAAAAGAAATACTAACACCATTGCCTTGCTTGAGTTTGTTTAGGCGTTAGGCATCTCTAGTCATTGCAGATTGAGTAGTGTCAATTCAAACCTAGTAAGATTGTGTTCCTCTTGAGAATGACTCTCCTAACTACTTTCATGCCATTATGGTTTTAAAGGAATGGCAAGAACTTTCTAAGCAACGAGGATTAAAACCTTCCAAGTTTTATCCCTACAAAGGGACACATTGAATCTATTATAAAAGTGACCTTGATTATATTATTCCAAATAATTTTTAGTTCTTAAAACCTAACTTTTCATCTGGACAACAGTCTAAAGAAGACTAGACACCATTGAACATTTCACAGATAAAAATTTGAACCTGTTCTTAGTTGTTGTTTGTGATTTTTTTTGCCATAAAATGAGGCTTTGAAAGGCAACAGTGAAATTTTATAAATGAAATATATTTTTTAAAATTGTAATCTATCACTGCAAAATTTCAACTACGTTCTTTAGCACAAACTGATTTAAAAACACTACAAACTATACTAATGGATTTCCATTATGAACTCATCATAACATACAAACATAGATCATGAAGTGGGAGGATGAAGTATGTAACATAAATGTCCAAATAACTTTCTAAAACATTTTTTTGGACAAAAACAAAATGATAGAAGTAACAAGGTATCAATTATATGAAGTAATAAGATTGAATTAATGAAAAGAAAGCAATAAAATTGCATGATAGGAGAATGGCAAATTCAAACATTTTTTTGTTTAGAAATCAGAATCCTCAAATAGAGGGAAGTACATGAGTCATAGAAAGTAGATGCAGCACTTTGAACATAAAAGATTAGTAAAATTAAAATATTGAAATACATTTTGAATGAAAAAATGTGTAATAAAATTAAAATTTTTAAGGCATGGATAGTCAAAACCAAATCTTTGAATGCCAATCTCTAATTTATCAGTCTGCATAGTGATTATGTCCCAAGAAAAAATGCATTAGCCATACTGTTGAAAGTTGAAAAAAAAAATCAACTGTAAAATGAAAATTTTACCAATATTTTAAGTGTGTGACCTAAGTTCAACCCCACTCCATAACAGAGTGGCCCATGGTCTCATCCCACACAAAAAAAGGCAACCCACACTCTCACTGCTAAGCATTAAGCAAAAATAAAAGTGACAGATCAGGGATTTTGGATGCACACTAATTTGAATCTAAGAGCAAATGGAGAATAATGATGCAATCTCCCAAGAGAGTTACAATTAGACAAGATATTAGTCCAGTGACATGAAAAATAGGAAAGAAAAACTAAATACATAACAAACATTCCCAAATGGGTGAACATCTACAACTCTTACAATGCAAAAGAGAGGGTGGGCTATCAAGATTCAACTTGGGGGCATCTGTATATGTGAATAGTCCTTTGTAATCTAGATCAATCTGGTTGTCTAACAATAGATTGGAATTATTTACCAATAAGGTGGATCACTTGCCACTAAGATGGCCCAGGTCCGAGCTTGTTCATAAAAGTATACTTTGATGATGTATGTAAAATGGTGTATAAAGGGTGGTTTTCAAACAAAAAAAGAATAGTAGATCACAATGTCTATTTTCCAATTTCCCATGAAACATAGGTTATAAATCATGAAATAAATAACTACTAGGGGCACCACTTGAAAAAATGCTTGTTTTAGAAGCCAAAGATGAATCACATAAGCCAATACTTTCTAAACCCACTCTCTAATCTAAGACATCAAATTAATAAATTGATCCCCTATATGATGAGATTATCACACTTAAGATCCATGCAGGTGGTAAAACAAAGGCAAAATTTAGCTTTGGGTTTCCATTCAACATCGGCACGTCACTAATAATCTAGTAAGCAACATCCTTTGAAATTGATAGATCTCCAAACATCCCAACCTTTCAAAACAAAAATAAAAAAATTACGATTTCACAAAGCTATAAACTACAATGGATCTATGGCATGTTCGTTAATATATATATACTTTTAAATACTAATAAAAAACAATTACTAATTGATGTTCCTAATCCCTCAACGCCTGATTTGAAACCTTGACACCAATTGTGACAAAAATTCCATAAATCCCTAAAGTAACATCATTAATTCTCTAAACCAAACAACTCAATATCCTCAACAAGAAAACTCATAGCTACTTTTCTTGCCTATTGAATTGCCTATGTCATCATCTTACCTGTGGTCATTATGATCTAGGCATCTACAAGAATTGACCATCGCTTATTTTCTTCAGCTTAGCCCTCATCACAAACAACTTCTCTACTCTAGCCCTTCCTTCGTTCAATTGAATTTTTCTCCATCTATTCCTTGCTAAAAATATTGAGTGCATTTTTTAACTTGCACAGTGCATGGATAAATACAAGTTAGAATGCATTGGAGGCCATCGATCAAGATACTTAACATCAAAAAAAAAGGTCTAGAGCATGGTGTAATTATTTGAATTAATCAAAAACACTTTATATCACCTTCTCAATTTCTAAATATTCATCATAAATCATGACAAATGGCACATTATTGTAACTTAGACATGGCGGCATCTAAGATATGAAGATCTACCGATACCATGCTATGGCATTATCATTCAAAGTAAGCCATAAAATATATGAATTTTTTATTTTTGTGTAGTGTTATTGGAACTTGAGAGAGTGGCCAACAACCAATAACTCATATGTCAACTTTCACAAGTTACGCTCATATGTCAAAGCTCCTCCTTTGTAGTTTGTTATTTAAATATCTAATTGTATTTTATTTTCTCTATACTAAGGACCTACCCTTTTCTCACTTCTCACATAAGAATTGAAGGGTGTTTTGAGCTTCACACCCTAACAATGCATTTATTTCCATGAAATATTCATGACATTAACACTCTATGTTTTAATAATATGTCCACAATCTCAACCAATGAAAACACAGATAAATGGCTTTTTAATATTTTTTGTTAGCAAATGCACAAGTTGATTAATGGAAAATTATAAATATTTGAATGCATAAAAAATAATAAATTTTGATTGGTCTAAAAGATAGAGTTTAATCAAGAGTTAAAATAAATTCATTCCTTTAGAATACCGTTCAAGACTAATAACGTGAGGGAAAAATGGAGTGGGAGTTCTCCAACATGTGTTATTAAGGGGAACCCAAGAGTTTCTGGAGTAAGATGTGTTATTTGAAATTGTGTTGGTTCTTTAATCCAAGTTGTATTAAATAAATTTGTAGATGGTACTAATAATGATGTTGAGGTGTAATCTCTCATCTTGGGATTGGATATTGTGATGCAATGCGGGATCAATCAACTCCTAATATAAGGGACTAAATGGTTATCATCCAGGCTTTATGAAACATGAAGGCTAGATCATGGAGTACTAGCAACATCAAAATTCATGCATAGGGAATGTTGGATAATCTTAGCTTCTGGGAGGCCTCACACTATTTTATACGATGAACAGTCTAGCAAATAAAAGGTTTGGCATAGGTTGAAGAAATCATTGGTGATAGTGATTAAAATAACTGGTATTTTTAGGAAGCACCATCATGATTTGGTGGTCTAGGGTGGTGAAGATTTTAAGACAATCATGTCTTTTAATTGTTACTCAATCGACATTTGGAGCCCATGTGTGACATGCCCCTCATAGTTATATCTTCAAGGTAGTGAGATTAACAACGTCTTCATTACAAAAACTCTTCATTCCCTTTGTCATTCTCCTGGGTGTTCTAGCTAGTCTCTGACAAATTTTGACACCATGGATAACATGCTATAGGTGGTGTTGAATGAGCCCTTGATACATATTGAAGCAACCAAGAGGGATATGGTCTTTGGTAGATGGGTGAATGACTCATGTTTGAAGCAAATTTTCATGATTCAATCTAGAAGTGTTATGTAGGTGATGAACGAAGTGATAGATCTGGTCTTTTTGAAAACAAATTATCACGTGAAAGTTAACTCTTTTACTACATCAAATTTTATAGGGAATCTACTCTTTGTATCAAAGGATAAATAAGTGACTATGGTGGTGGCATGCAGGATTATACATCCATGGTTTCGAGTAGGTTTGGATGAAGTTGTGGAGGGGTTTGCATGGAGAGGTCAACATCAACTTTCCTTTTCTGATCAAAATGACTTAGGGCTAATCCTTCTACGAGTATTTTGAGATTTGGAGGAATTGTTTATTATGTTGGTGGAGCATCTCAATCACCTATAGAGTTATTTGGAAAACCCAAGTCTAGAGGATGTATTTTGCCTATGCAAGACATGGATGCTATGCGAGCCCCAATTGCTTCAAAGGTGGCAACTCTAAGCTTGATAAATTCCACTAGGATGGTGGTTGTAGTTAAATATCTTGTCAGGTTGTTTGGGGCTCCTCTCCAACCACCACTAAACCCTCTACCAGGGTTGGTTGTGGGTCCCTCAATTCAAAGGAGTGTGGCCTCTTCCCATGTGCAGGCTTAATTGGCCTCCATGAGAGTGATGTCAGGTGTGGGTGGTGTGCTTCTGAAGAAATGAGTGGGCATGCTAAGACTTCAAAGGTGGAAGGTAATTGTGTCATGTATTATTGGGCCCAGTGATGTTTCAGGATATGGTGGTTCTAGTTTAGGGATATGACATAGAGGGTGGATAAGTGAAATGTTAGATGGCGAACAATTGGCATAGGTGGCTAATGGAGGGGATCCTAATGGTGATGTCTCATCGATAGATGGTTCGGATGGCTCCTACGTGGGAAGTGAATTAATAATTTTTTATTATTTGGTGGATCCCCTTTGAGGTGGTGGTGTTTTATCTCCTCATGTGCCTTACAAGACTAATGTTTTATAACCATTTTGAGTCTTGTTTTCGATCTCTCAATTTTTTTTTGCTTTTTGTCAATTTTATTTTTTATTTAATATAATGGGTGAGGACCCTTCAAATCATCTATAAAAAGATACATAAAATAAAAGATAAGATTTAATCAAAATTTAATTTTATTGAATAGATGTTTTTTTATTTTTTATTTTTTTAGCTTAATGTCAGGGTTGAGGGTTCCCTATCCCAATCACTTTTGAATGGAGCTCCAACTAGTTTAGGACACAATTGAGGGCCTAGATCTCCAAGAGAATACTAATGAATGGTCACTAGTCTAATAATACCATCAATAGCCACAACTGGCCCAAGAATACTAATAATAAACCACAACTGGTCCAAGAATATTAATGATCAATGACAACTAACTCAGGAATACTAATGATCAACCATAACCAGTGCAAAAATACCAATGATCGACCATAACCAGCATATGAATAGTTAAGGATTGGCCATATCCAACCTCTAATACCATACTGAGATTTGAACCTAGATGATATTTGAAACAACTAAATCACTTTACCAACTCAGCTACATCTCATCAATAATATATTTTTAATTTTTAATATTGAATAAATAAATAAATTTAGTGAATAAATATAGATCTTCATCTCAACTAACGATTTGATTATTATAATGATTATTTTGTATTACTATTTTTTATTAAGAATAATTTTAATAATAAAATATTTATCTTTCAATTTAAAAATTATTTTCATAAATTAAATTAAAAATGAAACTCTAAATCAATTGGTCACCAAGTGCTTCATTCTATAAAATTGTTAAAAAATTTAATCAAGATTTACTAATATATAAAACATAAAAAAAATTATTAAAAATTAAGAAGTCATGTCATTTTGAATTATGTTTGCTTTCACAGTTTATGAGTTGAATATAATATTTTTTTGGAAAAAAAAATATTTTAATTTGACTCAACATTTCAAATCACTTTTATAATCTTTCATTAAAAAGGATAAAAATCACGAATGTATATTAAATTAAATAAAAAATATAATTTTTTTCCAAAAACTATTATATTTATATGCTATATTATATTAAATTTAAAATAATTATTTATATATTATATAAAATAAAGTGATAAATGATGATCTTTTAACCATTATCGAATTTGGTTTCAATGATTTATAGCCTTTTATGGGCCGAAGCCGTCATGCCCGCATAGTCCAAAATATTGCCAAAAATAATTAAAGTTGGTTGCTCATTTTGATAGTGATTGAGGATGACTTCCGGTAAATTATTGATAGGAAGTTTTTATGTAATTAAAATGTATATTTTGGTATAAAAGTATCCAATGTATAGATAAGAGTCTAAACCTTGTTTGAAGGGGTTGATTTATATCTCTGTTCTCTCTCTTAGTCTCTCTCTAAGTCTCTCACTTAAAAGATATTTTATTTATGTGGATGTTAGCACCCAACATCATCAACTTGGGGGCTTCCCTCATAATGTTGGTGTTTTTGGATTTTTCATTGGTAGCTGAATTCTCTGAGAAGAGATGTTTTATTACTCAAGATCACAATACAACTATATGCTTATCTCTGGGAAGAGATGTCTGATTTCCATTTTAGGTTACATCTTCATTTATACACATTTTTAAAGAAGGGGGAGGATTTGGAAGGTCACCAATCTCGAGGTTGATTAAGTGGTTTGACTTCCATGATTTAAAATAATATAGAATTCAAAGAATTACTATTTTTAGAAACTTACCTTTTTTAGACTGCACTACTAAAATTGAAATTTGGGGCACTTTTATTGGGTTTTTGAAGGTCAAAATCCATTGAGCAGAGATTAATGTCAACTCACCACATTCTCCTCATTCTTAGCTTTCCAACGGTTCAAACGGTGAGTCAATTGGAGCTACGGTGCAAAAGTTATGGCTCCTGAAAGTTTCGTCGTCAATTGGGGTGGAACCATCACCTGAAATGTCGCCTGAATTGTTGCCCAGATCATGTTTGAATTTAAAAAAAACACTCTATATCACCTTATCAAATTCTAAATATTCATCATAAATCATGACAAATGGCACATTATTGTAACTTAGAATATGGCGGCATCTAAGATATGAAGATCTACCAATACCATGCTATGGCATTATCATTCAAAGTAAGCCATAAAATATATGATTTTTTTTAATTTTTGTGTAGTGTTATTGGAACTTGAGAGAGTAGTTGACAACTAATAACTTATATGACAACTTTCACAAGTTGCGCTCATATGTCAAAGCTCCTCATCCTCTGTAGTTTGTTATTTAAATATCTAATTGTAGTTTCTTTTCTCTATACTAAGGACCTGTCCTTTTCTCACTTCTCACGTAAGAATTGAAGGGTTTTTTGAGCTTCACACCCTAAAAATGCATTTATTTCCATGCAATATTCATGACATTAGCACTCTATGCTTTAATAACATGTCCACACTCTCAACCAATGAAAACACAGATAAATGGCTTTTTAATATTTTTTGTTAACAAATGCACAAGTTGACTAATAGAAAACTATAAATATTTGAATGTATAAAAAATAATAAATTTGTATTGGTCCAAAAGATAGAGTTTAATCATGAGTTAAAATAAATTCATTCCTTTAGTATACCCTTCAGAACTAATAACGTGAGGGCAAAACAGAGTGGGAGTTCTCCTCCAACACTGTTTAAATTATATTTTGAGGGGGTTGTTAGGGGGAACCCAAGAGTTTTTGGAGTAGAATATGTTATTTGGAGCTGATATTAGGATAATAGTGAAACTTACAAGTACAAATATATAAATATTGGAGGGAAACATGCTCCCAACCTTAGATAAAATGTGAGTTCCCACTTAATAGTTGAGACTTGCTCAACCATGAAACCCAATCATTTTTATAACCTAGTGAGCATGAGTGATCTAAGTCAAATAACCATAAATATAGTAAAGGTGGATGATTTGATCACTCAATATTATGAAAGTAGTAATATTGAGTGATATAATCACCTCAACCTTTCCAAAAGAGAACCAACTACTGAAGTAGATTGGCTCAATAACAATCCGTAAAAATACATCCTAATATATGCTAAAGTCCATAGAAGTATTTGAAATCTCAAATCTGGTATGATTTTTAAATTTAAGGTGTTATTTTTCATGGTATATGCACCTCATATATGTCTCAAGATGAAACCTAGGTATAATAATGGAACCAACGTATAGAATGTAACCATAAATGTGTATCTGAATCATATAACTATGTAATTTGGCTAATTTGAAAATTATGTAAGTATGAAAGACATGTTTCCATGACAAGCCCCCAATAAATATGGAGAAATTGAGGAATGATGTAAGTGTGAATAACATGTTTCCATAACATGCTCCACTATAATCTAAAAGTATTGAATATTGAATAAGTGTGGAAGTCATGCCTTTTTGGCATGCCCCCACTGAAATATAAAACTATGAATGTGTGAAATCCATGTCTCTATAACATGCCACCACAAACATGCCCCCATTTTGAGGTGAGTGGAAGAAGAAACTAATAGTGACCTTACCTCAAAAGAATATGATAACTGTATAATTCACATAAGGATCATGTAGCTTATAAGAGTGACATGTCTAGGTAAATATAGAAATAAGGTACATAATATGTGATCACATCAAGTTCTAAAATAAATGATGTGAATCATGTCAACATGTAGATAGTAATAGTACAATCTCAACAATAAATAAAGCACCCACATAAGAATACTTAAAATCAAACAAAAGACAATGGTCCAAAGATATCTCAAACAAGGCTCATGTTCAAATGCCACATAATCGAAGGAACATGACTTAGTCAAATGTCCACATGGAATAGAAATACACATTCAAGTATTCACATACAACAAAAATTACATATGTAAATGTCACAATAGGAAAACATAGGCACAAGGGCCACAATCAAAGGAACATATTCAAATGATAACAAAATCAAGACAAGACACTCAAGGAAGTACATAAATGGAAAGCATGAAACATAAAAAACCAACACAAAAATATCATACTGGTCCCTGGGTATATGTGTTAGTAAAAAACATTAAGTACATAACATGTCAAATATATTACAAAAGATATAAGCATGGATAAAGGCATGTGTAAGTATATAAACTAAAACATGATAGTAAAGATGATTATATAATTATATAACCTGGGTGTATCATGATCAAAGAACCAGATGCCTCCAATGTCCAAATTACATGAGTATAGTGAAGACCCAACATCTGAAAGTGCATAGATCATGTGCATGGGTATGCTTGTATCACACTAAAATATGCATGAAACACATGGGTATATATAAATATATTATATGTTATCTACCAACATGGAATAACAACATAGATGCCAAGGAACTAATAAGGTATGTAAAGGATTTTTTTTAAATAATTTTTTTGATATTTTGTGGAATATTGGAAAAAAAATAGACTATCTTATGATCTCACGCAATGGATGCTCATAGGTATCTCCCCATTGGGAATTTGTTGAAATAAATTGGATATATATCCAAGGAACATGTATAGGTTCAACATTTGGCACTGTAAGATCTGCAATGCTCTATATATGTTTAATATGACTCTGTGGTCATTAGGGGACAATATGAATAGTCATCATGAAACCCATCGCTAAATGCTTTGTTGTTTCTTTTAATATCAATAATAGGAAAATGTTTAGGTGTTTTAGATATCTATATATGGTGCATAGTAGATAAGGATTATGTGGAATCCACTGTGTCTTTGACATAATGGCCTCTCAAGTATTGGCCACCTAGGAAAGGGGATTGCCTATTGCTTACCATTTCACAGAGGATTAACCTTAATAAGTTTGATAATTCATTTCTTGGGTATAAACTTATTTTTTTCAAATGGATGTTTATATGGAATTCTAGAAACTATAATTACCATGTTTGCATGCATGTATTTAACACACCTATGCACTATAGAAGGTTTTGTGCATAGTGTATGTATCTAGAGTTGTCCCAATAACGTATCAAAAATAAATGTGTAATGGATAATGGAAAAGGTAGTAACCACATGTGTTGGGTACACATGTAAAGGTAAGTCAATCTCACCAAGAACCTATTACAAGGTCAATTTAGTCGAGGGATGTAAATCATCATGTGTATAAACCAAATGCATAATAAATATCATGGTGCAAACATTATCACTTGCACAATTATCAATCATAACACTGTGTATAGGTTGGTGATCAAGGTATGCTCGAATGAATAAGGAATAAATATATGAATCATCATCCACAATCTCATTGTCATGAAAAGTAATAGAAGTTATCTGAACCATAAGAGGTGTATGTCACATATAAATAAAAATAACTCCATCTAATGGGTGCCCATAATGTCATGGATGAGGATGTGTATTATATTAAAATGTATAATGTATTTATTTTTTTATTTAAATAAATAGATTAAATGACTAATCATAAAATTTTATTTATTTTTAATTAGTGTAAATGGGTCAGCATCTCATTGGAATCTAAGAACATAATCTGGGATATAAATGAGAGGTCTAAATCTCCCTACAATCTACATATAACCATCATTAATATCACCAATTTCCACCATCAATTTACTAAATAAACTAATATCACTAATGACCGCTACTGATCGAACATGTTATAGCAAGATTTGACCCTGGGTGGGGCTGGACACAACCAAACCTCTTAATCAATACACCCACATCTCATCAACTATTTTTATCCTATAATTAATTAGTATTCTAATCATACTTATAAAAAATCAATCAATGATTTTAAATATCATTTTTTTATTTTCCAAAACTCTATTAATATTGAAAAGAATAAAAAAATTGCATTGAAATTATTTAAAACTTAAATAACATCATAAGTGCAATTAATATTAACTCTTATTAATATTATAATTATTTAATAAAATTTAAATATTTGTTAAAGTTTGTTGAGATACAAAGAAAGTAATTTACATAATATTTTATATCTAGAATATTCTATAAATTTGTTGATCTATTTTACATATAAAAAACCTTTTTCATAACAATTATTTATTCAACATTACTCTTCAATACTAATATAAAAAAAATCTTAAAAATATATATATTTATATTTATGAAACTTGAAGTATATATTAGTATGGCACTTACCTAGATTTGTCTCGATATCAAAAGATACCTTCCGTCACCTTACATTATCTTGGTAAGGGATTATTTGGATGTCGGTAAACTTATTTCTTGACATGAAAGGTAAAATTTTAGATTCAATGAAAGTGTCATGATCAAAATCCCAAATTTTATCTTGATAAAAATCTCAAATATTGTATTTGAATGTATGTGCATATTTCCAAATGGGCCTTATATATGTGTTTATTTAAATATCCATAAACAATTTTCAAGTATTGTATGCAAACTTATGTTTGTATGTCTTGATAAGGTAAGAATGTACTCTAAAATTTATATACATGATTTTTTGTGTGTATTTTATGGCTATTTACATTTATCATTTCCTTCATTTTCATTATATATATCTATGCAATTTCAAATTAAATAAATATATACTACAAGAAATAGGTTTTTTTTATTAGAATTATTCATCAATTTTTTACAATATCTGATGAGTGAGTGTTGACAGATGGTGGTGACTAGATAGAATTTTCAAGAAAGATATTGAATATATTCTTTTAATATGTTCTTTTTCACTATTTGAACAACAATGCACTATTTACAATGAAGGTTGTTGTCTTGCTCACTCTTTCCATCTATATTAAGACCACATCTTGTTTACATCTCAATGACCCTAAGTATTAGAATAGGATAGTTTGGAACATTGGAGGAGTCAAATGTACTAGAGCATTGGAATAATGGATTTTAGTTTATTTGGGAAGCAAAAAGAAGAGGAGACACATGAGCAACATCCTAGTGGTGTATTCTTTGTTTCGATACATTACAAAGTCTATAATGCATCGTTATGACATAAAATAGGTTAGAATTGATTATAAACTATATAAATAATTATGAAATTGTAGTTTAAGTTGGAATTGAAAAAAAAATGGTTTTAAGGTTCCTTATTTTCTTAATTTAAGATATGATGTAGTTACTTACATAGGTTGAAGGATCTTATTGAAACAGTTGATTTCATGTCAAATTGGGTTGTGGAATTTGATGTACTTCACTTAATTATTAGATTTGAAAGGGGGCAAACTTTGAGATCTCCTTCAGGTTAATCAAGGTAAAGCTAATCGTGAATAAGTTATTTAAAGCTAAGAAAAGCCTTAAATAACTATTTACATTGCATGTAAAACAACCCATTTGCATCCATTTCATTTATTCTTCCCACCCCAAAATGTATATCAACAAAACCCTAACTCTTCACACCTAAATTATATATCTTCAACACAATCCCCAAGTCATTATGTGCATTCAACCAGTGTATGGTTTCAATAGTTTGCAACTAATCAAGTGTAAATTTATTATTTCATTATGGACCTTCTTGGTTATGCCAATCATATAGATGAGGTATAATAATCAGTTAATAAAATTCCAATGAATCATATAGTTGATTTGAAGTATTTGTTCAGTGCTTGTAAATTACATAACAATTTAAAGCTAGGAGAATAGGCTTCAAAACAACTTCTTAATTTGGAATCTAAGAATGGTGCAAACTATGTGTTTTAGCATTTTAAGAACAAACATCAAACAAGTTTAATTAAAATATTAAATTTCATGTAAAGAGGATTTGTGCCTTCATACCTAGTAGAAGATAAATATTAGAGCACTCCAAGCCCTCAACCACTATCTACCAACTTACACTACTAACCCATATCTATACTCTCTATATGGTGGGGAGCCCGTATCTATATATAGCTTGAGCACTTCTATGTCTATAGGGGTTTTAAGCATGCTAATAGGAAAATTTTGTAGGTCACAGTGTGAACACCCTTATAGTTAAAAGATAAATTTAATTTCTTTCATTTCAAAACTATTTTTTTCTACTATCTAGGGGAAATTTGTGGCTAAGCTTGGTTTGGATTGTTAGGTTGTGGAGCTAAAAGCTTCACTGATGCAAACATGGAGGTTGCTGAGTGTCACAATAATTGACGTCAGTTAGGCCAATCGACATCGGTCAGAGGTAGACCAAAAGCTACCAACATCAGTCATGGATCAGCTGACATCGGTCATCTCCAGATAGACAGAGACCGACGTCGGTCACCTGTGTGTGTGCATGCATTTGCATGCATTTCCAAAATTAGACTTGTTCTAGTTTAAGGAGGTCTGAGTGTTTGCATGTAAAGACTAATTTGAGTCTTGAGTCTGTGTTTCTAATTATTATTTGTATGGGATCTATTTAAGAGACCTATGGGCTGTATTGTAATTAAGGATCAAAAGGACTTGTCAAGGACAAGGACAAGGGTTCTTCTGAGTGGAAGATCAGTTGATCTGCAGGTAGCAAGATCAGGGGAGATCTACATGGTAAGTAAGATCAATTAGATCTCCAGGTGTGTGTGTGCAAGGTCAAAAGAGATCTGCAGGGTAGCAAGATCAAGGAGATCTGCAACACAACAAGGAGCAAGATCAGGGAGATCTACTTGGAGTACTTTGAGTACTTGGTGGACTGGAAGTAGGCAACAATGGTTGAGTTGATTGTCACTTACTAGTGGAGGGAACAACTTGGTATTGAGTTGTGACTGTAATTGAGAGAGAGAACTCTTGAGGGAGAATTACTGTACACCCAAGAGGTGTAGGAAGAGTGTGATTTCTTCATTGTATTTCCTTTTGGAAGAGTGTTAATACAATATTGTATTGTCTCTCATATTCTGTGCTATTTATGAATTCTAGTTTCATATTACTTCTGGTTTAATTCTGTGTTTAGTTGCTTATACAAAGGTAATCATGTGTGATCTTATGGAGTAGGGATATTGACAATTGGTATCAAAGCTAGGATCACTAAGTGATACCACTGACAATTGGTATCAGAACTAGAATCACCAAGTGATACCATTGACAATTGGTATTAGAGCTTGGTTAGGTACACTAACAGGTGGTCAAAGCATGTTAAGTGTTTGTTGATTATAGGTCACTCACAGGGGTTTCTATTTGAGTGGGAGTAAAGCAATGGCAGAAGAAAGTAAGCTAAGAATGGAGAAATTCAATGGCAAGAATTATCAATTACTATATTGTGGAAAGAAAGGGCAGGTAAAAAAAGATTGTTGGTTGGTAGAAGATCAGCATGAAGGAAATAAAGAAGCAAATGATGCAGGTATTGTTACATATGATGCTCTTATATGGTCCTTGGATAAATTATAATCTTGGGTTTTAGATTCTATTGCCTCTTTCTATGCAACCCCAAATAGAGTATTTTTCCATGATTATGTCCATGGAGACTTTGGAAAGATTTATTTAGGGGTTGGTGAGCCTTGTCAAATTGTTGGCAAAGGGGAAGTGTAGCTGAAATTGTAGACGGGCAACACATGGGTGTTGAAAGATGTCATGCATGTCCTAGTCCTGAAGAGGAGTCTAATTTTTGTAGGAAAGTTGGGTGAAAAGGGTTGCATAGTAACTCTCACAACAGAATCTTGGAAAGTTTCCAAGAGTGCACTTGAATTAACATGTGGTAAGAAAGTAGGTACTCTTTATCTATCTACTTGTATTACTGATTCTCCATCTATTTTATCTACTTCAGATGTAGATGCAAAGATGTGGCTCTGTAGGCTTGGTCACATGAGTGAGAAGGGAATGCATGTTCTTAAGAGGAAATCTGATGTTTTTGACAAACTTAAGAACTGGAAAGCCTTGGTTTTCAAGGAGAAGATGATGGACAGAGATCAGCTCAAGGGGCTAAATAATTTTGAGTAGGGAAATTTAGACAAGGTTATGATCTAAAGTGAGCTCGCAGGTAAAAGTCATCACTCACAGGAAAACACAATTACCGATGTCAGTCATGTGAGAACCGACGTCGAACAGGTAGGTACTGACGTCGGTCATGTGCAGACCAAAGTCAGTGATGTCGGGCAGGTGCGAACCGATGTCGGTCAAGTGAGAACCAATGTCAGTCAGGTCAGTCACTGGAAATTGACGTCTGTTGGGTGTAGACTGGGAGGTGACTGAGATCGATCACTGTTAGAATGGATTTTGGGCAGATAACAAGCTGTCAAGGAGTCTCAAATGCCCATGAGGAGGACTAAAAGGGTAAGTAAGCCTCAAATTCATTATTCCCCTTCTTTATACTACTTGTTGCTCATTGATGGTTAAGAACCAAGAAGTTTTGAAGAGGTAATGCAGGTAGAATCTAGGAAACAGTGAGAGCATAACATGAATGAGGAAATTGATTCATTGGAAAAGAACCAAATGGGAGATTTGGTAGAGTTGCCAGTCAGAAAGAAAGCACTACAAGATGAATGGATTCATAGGTTAAAGAAAGGAGAGAATGGATAGGTGAGATAGAAGGCCAGGTTATATGGTCTTGAACAAGCTGCAAGACAATGGTGTTTAAGGTTTGATAGGTGTATGACAAAGCATGGCTTTACTCAATGTCAATGTGACCATTGTGTTTATTTTACCAAGATGGATAATATTAGCTACATTATCTTATTACTGTATGTAGTGTATATGCTTGTTTCAGGGTCACACATGTAGGAGATTACTGAGCTAAAGGTAAAAGTAGCTTAGACATGTGCTAGAAAGGATTCAAGAGTAAAGAAAATCCTTAGCATGAGTATGTCTAGAGACAGGGAAGATCACAGGTTGATTTTGTCTCCAGAGGATTATGTGAATAAGGTAGTGGAGAGGTTCAAGATGCAAGATGTAGAACTAGTTAGCACACCTATGGTTGGACAGTTCTATGAACAGTGTCCTGAATCACATGATGAGGTTGAGTACATGATATGTACTAGACCTGATATTACCCAAGCAGTGGGAGTTGTCAGCAAGTTTATGGCCAATCTAGGAAAGGAGCACTAGAAAGCAGTTCAGTGGATTCTTAGGTATCTGAGAGGGACCAGTAGCAAGTATTTATGTTATGCAGGGTCAAGTACTTCTCTACATGGGTATGTAGATTCAGAAATGGCACGTTACTTGGATGATAGGAGTAGCACCACAAGATATGTGGTGGTTGGTCTTCAAGATTGAACTTGAAGAGGGATACAAGCCAAGAAACAAAATTAGATGATGTATAGGTATAGGTATAGATGCAGCTATTTATCTCCAAGTGGGAGATTATTAGGTTGTGGAGCTAAAAGCTTCACTGATGCAAACATGGAGGTTGCTGAGTGTCATAGTAATCAATGTTGGTGAGGCCAATTGACGTCAGTCAGAGGTAGACCGTAAGCTACCGACATTGGTCATGGATCGGTTGACATCGGTCATCTCTAGACAGACAAAGACCGACGTTGGTCACCTGTGTGTGTGCATGCATTTGCATGCATTTCTAGAATTAGACTTGTTCTAATTTAAGGAGGTCCGAGTGTTTGCATGTATAGACTAATTTGAGTCTTGAGTCTGTGTTTCTAATTATTATTTGTATGGGATCTATTTAAGAGACCCATGGGCTGTATTGTAATTAAAGATCAAAAGGACTTGTCAAGGACAAGGACAAGGGTTCTTTCGAGTGTAAGATCAGTTGATCTGTAGGTAGTAAGATTAGGGGAGATCTACATGGTAAGTAAGATTAGTTAGATCTGTAGGTGTGTGTGTGTGTAAGGTTAAAGGAGATCTATAGGGTAGCAAGATCAAGGAGATCTACAACACAACAAAGAGCAAGATCAGGGAGATCTACTTGGAGTACTTTGAGTACTTGGTGGACTGGAAGTAGGCAACAACGGTTGAGTTGATTGTCACTTACTGGTGGAGGGAACAACTCGGTATTGAGTTGTGACTGTAATTGAGAGAGAGAACTCTTGAGGGAGAATTATTCTATGCCTAAGACATGTGGGAAGAGTGTGATTTCTTCATTGTATTTCCTTCTGGAAGAGTGTTAATACAAGATTGTATTGTCTCTCATATTCTGTGCTATTTCTGAATTCTAGTTACATATTACTTTTGGTTTAATTCTGTGTTTAGTTGCTTATACAAAGGTAATCATGTGTGCTCTTATGGAGCAGGGATCTTGACATGGATGGCTATGGTAATTAGATAAGCTTCCATGTTGCATAACTTTCATCTTTCATCTGACCAATTGTTTCCTAGAGTTATGAGCATTTAAAAATTACAATTAAGTTACATGTTGTTAGGTTGTGGAGCTAAAAGCTTCACTGATGCAAACAAGGAGGTTGCTGAGTGTCACAGTCACTGGTGTTAGTCAGGCCAATCAATGTTAGTCAGGAGTGGACAGCAAGCTACCAACATCGGTCAGGGATCGGCCGACATCGATCACCTCCAGACAGACAAAGACCGATGTCGGTTGCCTATATGTTCCAGAACTATTTGTTGCACGAATAGTTAGTTTGTTGAACGACCAGTTTGCATTTAAAGACTAATTTTAGTCTTGAGCTACATTTCTAATTATTGTAATTAAGAAGTCTAATTATTGTTTGCATGGGATCTATATAATAGACTCATGAGGCTGTATTGTAATTAAGGACAAGGAAGAGATCCTTCTGATTGTAAGATCTAGGTTTGCAAGTGTGCAAAACCAGGTTGATTTGAAGGTTGTGTAGGATCAGGTTAGATCTACATGGTAAGTAAGATCATTTGATTTGCAGGTTGTTGCAAGTTCAAGGGAGATCTACTTGGAGTACTTTGAGTACTTGTGTACTGGCAATATTGTTACTGACTAGTGGAGGTGAACAATAGCTCTGTGTTTGAGTTGTTTGTTGTGACTGTAATTGAGAGAGTGAACTCTTGAGGGAAGATTACTTGTATGCCCTAGAGGTGTGGGAAGAAGAGTGTGGAACTTCTTCATTGTATTTCCTTTTGGATGAGTATTAATACAAGATTGTATTGTCTCTCATATTTTGTGCTGTTTCTGATTTCTAGTTACTTATTAATTCTGGTTTAATTCCGTGTTTAGTTGCTTATACAAAGGTAATCAATTGTGCTTTTAGTGAGCTGTTAGATCCTGACAAGTGGTATCAGAGCTTTGATTAGGTTCACTAACACCTTGGTTTCAGAGTGTGTTAAGTGTTTGTTGATTACAGGTCACTCATAGGGGTTTCTGTTTGAGTGGGAGTAAAGCAATGGCAGAAGAAAGTAAGCTAAGAATGGAGAAATTCAATGGCAAGAATTATCAATTATGGAGGATGCAGATAGAATATTATCTATATCAAAAAGATCTATATTTACCATTGGGTGGGGTTGCATGCAAGCCCACAGATATGAAAGATGGAGAATGGAATGTTCTTGATTGGAAGGCTCTAGGATCTATAAGGTTGAGCCTTGCATTGTCTGTGATTTCCAACTTATCACAGACAAAGTCAACGGTTGAGTTAATGAAATCTTTGGAAAATTTATATGAAAAACCCTCAGCTTTGAATAAGGTATTTCTTATGAAGCAATTATTTAATTTGCAAATGTTGGAAGGTGGATCTGTACACAATCATCTTAGTGATTTCCATGGTTTGATAAACCAGTTAAATTTAGTCAATATTGTTTTTGATGATGAAATTAAGGCTCTCTTAATCTTATGCTCTTTACCTAAAAGTTGGGATAGATTGGTAGTGGAAGTAAGTAATACTGCGTCTACTTCAAATATATTGAAAGTGGATGATGTTGTTAGTGTAATCTTGAATGAAGAAATTTGCAAGAAAAGCATAGGTGAATCATCAGGGAATGCTTTAAGTGTTGAAAGCAGGGGAAGGCAAA
Organism: Torreya grandis; assembly: GCA_037957365.1. NCBI lineage: Eukaryota > Viridiplantae > Streptophyta > Pinopsida > Cupressales > Taxaceae > Torreya > Torreya grandis. Next base: position 1,998,848 of record JARHVA010000488.1, read on the forward strand.
GAGAGAAGATTGAGCAAGGGAAATCAAGGTCAAAGATAGGCAGGAGATCCAAATCCAGGAATGGCAGAGTAATCTGCTAGAAATGTGGAAAGCAAAGGCATGTAAAGAAAGATTGCTGGGTGAAAGAAGATCAACATGAAGGAAATGAAGAAGTAGATGTTGTTGCAGGTATTGTTACATAGGATGCTCTTGTATGTTCCTTGGATAAAGTGGAATCTTGGGTTTTAGATTCTGGTGCCTCTTTCCATGCAACCCCAAATAGAGAATTTTTCCATGAATATGTCCAAGGGGACTTTGGAGAGATTTATTTAGGGGATGGTAAGCCTTGTTAAATGGTTGGCAAAGGGAAAGTGCAGCTAAAATTACAGATGGGAAACACATGGGTGTTGAAGGAGGTCATGTATGTCCCAGTCTTGAAGCAGAACTTGATTTTTGTAGGAAAGTTGGGTGATGAGAGATGCACAGTAACTCTCACAGCGGACTCTTGGAAAGTTTCCAAGGGTGCACTTGTTTTAGCAAGAGGTAAGAAAATATGTACTCTTTATCTATCTACTTGTATTACTGATTCTCCTTCTAGTTTATCTACTTCAGTGGTAGATTCAAAGATGTGGCTCTGTAGGCTTGGTCACATGAATAAGAAGGGGATGCATGTTCTTGAGTCAAAGGATAAGCTTTCAGATTCAAAAAGCATAGATCGAGATTTCTGTAAGCAATAGAAGAAAGTGAGGTTTCTTGAAACACATGCTACAAGAAAGGATCAGGTTTATTGCACAAAGAGGAAATCTGATGTTTTTGACAAGAATAGGAAAGCCTTGGTGTTCAAAGAGAAGATGACGGATAGAGATTAGCTCAAGGGGCATAATAATTTTGAGCAGGGTAGTTTGAACAAGGTTTTGATTCAAAGTAAGCCCACGGGTAAAAAGTCATCACTCATAGGAAAACACAGTTACTGACATCGGTCAGGTGGAATCGACATCAAACAGGCAGGTATCGATGTCAGTCATGTGCAAACTAGAGTCAGTGATGTCAGGTAGGTAGACATTGATGTGAGTCAAAGGACCGACATCGGTGATCAGGTGGACACCAATGTCAATCAGTGAATCAACGTCGGTAGTCAGCTCAGTCGCATGGAACCAACATCAGTTAGGTGCAGACTGAGGGGTGACTGAGATCAGTCACTATTAGAATAGATTTTGGGTGGACAACAAGCTATCAAGGAGTCTCAAACGCCCATATGGAGGACTAAAAGGGTAAGTAAGCCTCAAATTTGTTATTCCCCTTCTTTACACTACTTGTTGCTCATTGATGGTCAAGAACTAGGAAGTTTTAAAGAAGCAGAGTAGGTAGAATCTAGGAAACAGTGGGAGCATGGCATTATTGAGGAATTTGATTCCTTAGAGAAGAACCAAATGGGAGATTTGGTAGAGTTGTCAGCCAGGAAGAAAGCACTGCAAGACGAATGGATTCCTTGGTTAAAGAAGAGAGAGAATAGACACGTGAGACAGAAGGCCAGGTCATATGGTCTTGAGGAAGCTCTAGGACAGTGGTACAAGTTTGACAGGTGTATGACAAAGCATGGCTTTAGTTAATGTCATTGTAACCATTGTGTTTACTTTACCAGGTTGGATAATGGTCATGACATTATCTTGTTACTATATGTAGTGTATATGCTTGTTGCAGGGGCACACATGCAGGGATTTGCTGAGCTAAAGGTAAAGGTAGCTCAGTGGTATGCCAGAAAAGATTTAGGAGGAGTGAAATTCTTTGGCATGAATATTTCTAGAGACATAGAAGGTCACAGGTTGATGTTGTCTCAAGATGATTGTGCGAATAAGGTAGTGGCATGGTTCAACATGCAAAATGCAGAACCGGTTAGCACACCTATGGATGGACAGTTCACAGAATAGTGTCCCAATTCACATGATGAGGTTAAGTACATGTGTACTAGACCTGCTGTTGCCCAAGTAGTGGGTGTTGTCAGCAAGTTCATAGCTAATTCAGGAAAGAAGCACTAGAGGGCAGTTTAGTGGATTCTTAGGTATCTGAGAGGGACCAACAGTAGGTTAACATGCTATGTAGGGTCAGACACTTCTCTACATGGGTATGTAGATTCAGATGTGGCAGGTTACTTGGATGATAGGAGGAGCACCATAGGTTTTGTGGTGGTTGGTCTTCAAGGTTGAACTTGAAGAGGGATACAAGCCAGAAAACAAAATTAGATGATGTACAGGTATAGGTGTAGCTATTTATCTCCAAGTGGGAGATTGTTAGATTGTGGAGCTAAAAGCTTCGCTGATGCAAACAAGGAGGTTGCTGAGTGTCATAGTCACCAGAGTCAGTCAGGCCAACCGACGTCGGTTAGGAGTGGACAACAAGCTACCAACATTGGTCAGGGATCAGCTGACATCAGTCACCTCCAGATAGACAGGGATTGATGTTGGTCACCTGTGCATTCTAGAACTGTTTGTTGCACGAACAGTTAGTTTGTTGAATGACCAGTTTGCATGTAAAGACTAATTTTAGTCTTGAGCTATATTTCTAATTATTTTAATTAAGAAGTCTAATTATTTTTTGCATGGGATCTATATAATAGACTCATGGGGCTGTATTGTAATTAAGGATAATGAAGAGATCCTTCCAATTGTAAGATCTAGGTTTGCAAGTGTGTAAAACCAGGTTGATTTGTAGGTTGTGCAAGATCAGGTTCGATCTACATGGTAAGTAAGATCATTTGATTTGCAGGTTGTTGCAAGTTCAAGGGAGATCTACTTGGAGTACTTTAAGTACTTGTGTACTGGCAGTATTGTTACTGACTGGTGGAGGTGAACAACAACTCTGTGTTTGAGTTGTTTGTTGTGACCATAATTGAGAGAGTGAACTCTTGAGGGAAGATTACTTATATGCCCTAGAGGTGTGGGAATCCCTAGAGGTGTGGGAAGAAGAGTGTGGCACTTCTTCATTGTATTTCCTTCTAGATGAGTATTAATACAAGATTGTATTGTCTCTCATATTCTATGTTGTTTCTGATTTCTAGTTACTTGTTAATTCTGGTTTAATTCTGTGTTTAGTTGCTTATACAAAGGTAATCATGTGTGCTCTTATGGAGCAGGGATCCTGACATGGATAGCTATGGTAATTAGATAAGCTTCCATGTTGCATAACTTCCATCTTCCATCTGACCAATTTTTTCTTGGAGTTATGAGCATTTAAAAATTACAATTAAGTTACATGTGGTAATAATAATGGCATGCAAAGGAATTTGCTTTATTAATTTTGTATTCATAATATAATATATTATAATATTATGTAATTAAAAATGTAAAACATTATTATAATATATATATATATATATAATATTTAACATATTGCAATATTGTAATATATTAATATATAATACAATATAAAATATTATATTAAATAATACTATATATTTTTGTATAATGTTTAATATTTAATATAAAAATAAATTTATATTGTTAGCATTTTCTGAGACACATTATATTTGAGAATGGGTTGATCAAAAAGTGCATGCTATGTCAGAAGGGATGCAATTTTCTATTTTTGTAAAGTAGTGTTCTATAAAGTGACAGATTGTAAGTCAACAGTCATACCTCACTTGAAATGTAGGACCATTGACCCTACTCACATTTGGTTCATGAAGAATTTAGAAACAATAAGTGGGTATTAATTTCATTTTTCCCTTACCAGTACCACATAATGAAGGATGATTCTATGGGGCTTTAGCACAATCACCTCACCCATATTTCATAATGGAAAAATAAATTATTAAAAGTCTAAGGAACATAGTAGATTTTAACTCCATCCTCATACAAGACCTCTTCATAAAATATTAAATGTAGAGGGTACTTCAGATGATACCATACACTAGATAATCCATACCATACACTGGACCTAGATTTAGGGTAATTGTTGGATGTATATGCCCTACACCCATTGCAATATATAGGTTCCACTAGATTGTTTTATTCTTAATAATAATTTTATTATATAATAAATATTTTGTTAATCATTAGATATAAATCATAGTAATATTATTATATAATATTAATAAAGTATTAATTTTTTAACACACACATATTATTATAGAATTATATAATATATTATATAACCTTGCCTTTCCCCACCATTCCATCATTGCTCAAGCTCACTATCAAACAAAATATATTGGCAAGGTGTGGGATCTTGTTGCACCTTTGAGGAGATAGAGGCAACCATGCTTCCCATTATGAAAGTATTTAGGTAAGAAAAACACAAATACCTTATCATATAAAATAAAGAAAAATTTACCTAGTTATCAAGGATGTTCCTTTACAAATCTGGATACAATGTTCCATGCATCACCTTAATGTTTGTATATTTTTACTCGTTGAGTTTCAGTTCATTTGAGTGGTGTTTGTATGTGTCCAAGAAGGAAACCAAGGTTGGTTGTAGTGTGTGGAATATTTTAGACAAGGATGAGATTCATTATTGCCTTTGTTTTCAATCTACCTTATATTTCACCTTGTATCCAAATTGATTTTTTTGATAACATGATTATGTTTCAAGGATATTTTACATGATTCCATGACATCTAAGTTTTTATTCTAACATGTTGGGTGTAACTCATTACTGTGAAAATATATCCTCTTATTTCATATTGGAGTCTTCAAGGTATTTATGTAATTATTGCATTAAGTGTCCAACTTTTATAAAAGTTCATGTAAGTCCATCTTGATGGTAACTTGTATATGTTTAAAAATTTGAATTTAATCATAATCTCTTGACTTAAAATTATAAGCATTGATATTTATACAGTCTACTTGTATATTTAAATCATCCAAGATGATGATTGGTGTGTTTATTCATTTCCTAGTCAAGGACATGGATAAGCTTTCAAGTGGTCAATGTGATGAATAGAAACATTGAGGGATGTAGAAACCCCAATGTTCTGACTTTAGTGACTGTGTTGTTTGCATAAATTTTCTCTTCTTTGAAACTAAAGAATTGAGGGTGATCAAGCCCCAATTTTGAATTATACTTGTATAAAATAAATAACACCCATTTAGGAATGTAGAATCTCCATGTTTTGCGATATGTACTTTAAATAACACCCATTGTACTTATATAAATGTGTTGGAATCCACAATGGATTTCTAGGCTAATGTGCTAAAGAGCACATAATCTCCAAGTTTTGCACTATACACTTTAACTAAATTGACTTCAACATATGGATTTAAATTCAATTGTCACTTTGTTTCTTAGTCCCTATATGCATGATCAAAAGACAATGGATAACATACATTCCCATACCATATTCACATTTATAAAATAGTATTAAAAATATGGCATAAATTTGTATCGTGCACTTTGAATTTGAAGAATTTTTATAGTGTATATGAATCTGCCATACCTCCATTGATAAATTAAGAATCTGTAACTGTATGTAGATGTAGATTTGAAAATTTTGTTTGAAATTTTTACATGAATTTGTATTGTACAACCAAATTTTTTATGAATTTTTAATTGTTCCTATAGTTTGAATGCATATTCATGGCGTATTACCCCTATATTTTGTACCAATAATTGAATTTTAAACTAATTTGAATTTGAGAAGTGATATGTATAATTTTGTAATTTGGAATTTATGATTTATAATTTGATTGGATGTGCATGACATATACCCCCAAACACTATACCAACACTTTTAATATGAAAAAAATAAGCACATAAACAATGAAGGGAGCATGTAATTTATAATGTAGAGTACAACACCTAGCTAAAATCCATGGAAAAACTAGAGTACATCACATATTTTTTTTACTATGTGATAAACATTGTTATTATTGTTTTGAATGTATATTTTTTATGGCTACTATTGGTGCATGTATTTACTACACTTATTTAATTCATATGTATTATGTGGTTAATAGGTCTATTAGGTGAGTGAGTGCATGGGGTCACACAGTGAGTGGATGGGCTCATCCATCCCACTTGGTCCCCTAAGTGCCTAGTCTATTTAGGTCACTTTTAAACTATGTTCCTAAGTGCTCTCTCCACCCATTGTGGATGAGCCCACCTACTCAATTTGTATGGTTAAGTCATCATGCACTCAACCAACCTATTTATGGACCTCTCCTCCAAGGCATTTATGGTGGATTGTGTGGAGTGAGAGATATTGCTCAATATAGAATTTTGTCTAGTGTAGAGTTTAGTAGGTTGTTTACATTGTAGGCCATTTATTATTATGCTAGAGAGCTCATTAAGCCTTTGTGCTTGGGTATGTGATAACAAGATTTTTTTTAAAGTTTTGTATAGAAACCTTATTCACTAATACATGTTATTACAGTTTCTACCCAATCTTGATTTTGTGCTTCAAAATCTAGGTGTGTTCGCTCTACAATCTTAGTCTTGGTCATCCTCCATTCTAGATGATTCTCACATGGTATCAAAGCTTCAAGTACTGGTATCAAAAATTTTATTTATTTTTTTGTTTATTATGAAATCTTCAGTGGTATTCTATTTTGTATTCTCCTTCAATTAATGAGAGGAAACCTATAGATTTGTGTGTTCATTTATGGTTTCATCCTCCTCTAACTACCTAAATGGTATTTTCATATATGTTTTATTGCTTGCTTCTTGTTTTCTTCAAAATCACATTTTATTTGTTTTGGTTTATGCTTCTAGCTAACAAGCAGGTTGAAGGCCTATTCCTTGGTTGATTTTTGGGGCTATTTTTGGTATGAAAGAACCAATTAAGCCTATTTTTTGCTTACTAGTCCTCACCTTTTTCCAAGTGATAAACCATTAGGTTTTGACCATTTGAAATTGCTCCCATATTTATATTTCATATCCTTAAGAGGTTGTTCACTTCATAACAGATTGCTCCTCATGTGGATGAGTCGTAGAAGAGATACTATCATAAGTAGAAGAAATCTTTATTGAAAGAGATCTAGATACACCCTATGTATTGCACTCTCCTCCTTCATCAGTAGTTTAGCTTGTTACATGCACGTTCCATAACATGATGCTCATGTTGGCATTAGATGATCATTTATAGATTAGTTAAGCTAAAACCCTTGGCATGTTGAGACTAGATATATGTGACTGTAGGCACATTGACAAGTTGGTTATTGTACAAGCTGGGATGGATGATTCTCACATTCTTTAGACAGGTCATGAGGAATGGCCAATAACATATAGGATATCTTGATGTCATACATGATATACTTGTTATGCATGTAGCCTACCATTCAATCTGCTTACATTTCATTCACCCTCTACTTTATTGCTTGGTTTATCCTCCTAAGTTGTCCATATACATATTGATGACCTTCTATGCATCAACTAGTCTTCTTTGGCTTCACTGTACACCTTAGCACCAACCATTCACCACCCATGTTTTTCAAAACAACTCTTAAATTGGTCAAAAAGGTTCCATTAAGCCTATTTAGTTATTTTAAAAAACTTAAATATTCAATCTTTATAAACTGGGAGACATATGGTGAAAGATGCATTCGATGGTGAAGAATTTTTTTATAAAAAGAGATTTTGATAAAGTTTGAGGTCATATTGTATGATAGGTGATAATATCAAGGCTGGGCATTTGTGTTGCACATGGTGGGGTTGATGAAGGGAGGTGAGTATTATGGGGGCGAGACAAGTTTTTAATTGTTTTTATTAACAAAAATAATATATTATTGGGACACAGAGTTATTTTCTTAGCTTTAATCTTTATATTTTCACCTATCAAAGATGAAGGGTGAGGATAGGGTTGGCAGGAGGCCAATTCCCCCTCATAATCAAAACCATTTAAATCTACACTTCATTTTGATTCCAACAAGTGGTTGTAAAGATACCTAACCCCTTTTTTTATCATTCATTTAAACTATTCATGAAAATTTAATTAAAATAGGCCATTAATGATGGGAAATGTTATTAGCCATAAATTTTTCTCGATAACTGGGATTTGAGTGTTGATTTTTGCAAAAGTGATTTATTTTTATTCTCATTTCATCTACCCTATTTTTATTATAAACGCAGTAAAGTTATAAAGTGCCATATTTAGGGGGGGTTACCTATGCTATGGGCCCTACTACTTTCTACATTGTACTTCAAGCACCAATTTCTCACTCATGGATGCATTTCCTGTTATGTCTGAGATCCCTATTTTTGAGTGTGCATTATCCCTCACTCCAGTACTAGTACACTTAAGGGGGTGTATTGGTGTAGGTATTTACTACACTTGTTTATTTCATCTTGTTTATGTGGTTAATAGGTCTATTAGGTGAGTAATGACATCATAATGATGTCATCATGCACATGTGATTACCTAGAGTCACATAAAAAGTGGATGGAGGCATCCATCCTACTTAGTCCCTTGAGTGCCTAGTCCACTCAAGTCACTTTTCCACTATGTTCTCTAAGTGCTCTCTCCACCCATTTTGGATGAGCCCACCCACTCACCTTATCTAGTTGAGTCATCATGCACTCAACCAGTATATTTATGGACCTCTCCTCTATGGAATTTGTAATAGATTGTGTGGAGTGAGATCTATTTCTTAATATAGCATTTTATCTAGTTTAGAGTTCAGTACGTTGTTTAGCTTGTAGGCCATTTATTATTGTACTAAAGACCATGTTAAGCCTTTTTTCTTGGGTGCATGCCAACATAATTTTTTTAATATTTGTATAACAAACTTTTTCAATAATACATGTTATTTTAGTTTCTACTCAGTCTTGATTTTGTGCTTCAATAGTTGGGTGTGTTCTCTCTACAGTCTCGGTCTTGGTCATCCTCAATTCTGGACAATTCTCATAGCTACAATCACTATCCAATGTATATTTCAAATTAATAATATACATGTACATAACATTTAGTGGTTCATAAAAGTAGTGTGTATAAATTCATTCTTAATTCAGTGGGTCCTTATGTTGATTAGATATGGGGGTGTGTTGGTCAAAACAAAGTCTAGGTTAGAGCAAAGTCTATAAAAATATAGGCAATCATCAATTATTGTAATAATCTAAAAATAATTAGGTAATTATCAATTAAGAAGTCAATATTCTTATATTTTGTAAAATGGGCATGTGACCATTCAAAAAGAATCTAAGAATATAGGCAACTATCAATTAGGAATCCAATATTCTTATCTTTTATAGAATGGACACATGCCCATTCTACATAGGAATCTAAGATTATAGGCAATTATAAATTATCAAAAAAATATAATAGTAATTAGACAATTATAAATTAGAGAGCCAATATTCATGATATATTTTGTAGAATGGACATGTGCCCATTCTACACAATAATATAAGAATAATTAGGTAAATATCAATAAGGAAACTATATTATTATCTTTTGTTCACACAACATCAACGGGCTAGTAACATAACATTGTCCATAGGATAACATAAATATTATTTTGCTAATAAACTTAGACTAATGCTTGAAACCATGTTTTGATATTTTATGTGAACATATCAATGTGACCTACCACATAGGTGCATAGAATCCCATTATAGTTCCTCATGACCAAGTCAGTTACAATGATAAAGAGCTAAAAAAGGATTCTGGGAGATGATATTATTTCTATTATAAGGAATGTTAGGTTTCAAGAGATAGTAGTATTTATTGAAAGTAATACCTAAGATCTCAAACTTGCAAACTTAGACAAACAATATTCTAAATTTAAAAACTGAGATATGCCAAAAATATAAAGTAGAACTATTGATCAATATTGCAATGAATTAAAAATAAGAGTACTTAATTGGTTTATTGTGTGCATACAAATCTAGGCTAAAATAAGTTTGAAGTGGACTAAATTAGGATCTCAAAACAATCATCAAATTTTAGAATTTTACACTTTATGGCCTCGGATGCTTGTGTTAGATCTGCATAGCTATGTCAATGTTGGTGTCTAAGTTGTATGTAGGTGTCTAGTAAAAAATATATACTGGAGTAGAGTTTGACCAACTATACTATTTTGGGATTTTTTTCACCTTTATTTTGATGTACATAGATTACGTGCATAGGTTGTTGCTCATTATTAAATGATCAAACACTAGCTTTATCACCCTTGGAGTGATTGTGGTAAAAATGGGTTAGTGGACACATGATGTCAAGATTTCCTAAGGACTCTATATCAATGGGTGTTACCTACATAGGAAATACTCCAAAGAGAGCCTCAGACTTATGTATTTCTCCCCTACGTGTTGTTTTGTGTGTGCATAATGATGTAATGTGTTATAAGAAAGTACATAAAGTAACCTACCTTGTAACTTGGAAAATATATATCATCGGATGCTTTTTTAGTAATTTAGACCTATGGGGATACTACTCTTATGACTGATATGGAAATAGGGATGAACAGGGTAGGTTTGCTCACTTGAATATTTGATTGAGGTATTTTTGGTGAATTATCTTGTGAGTTCTCGATATTTTTTGGGTGAGGAATGATTAAGGGTTGATCTTGTATATATACCAATCCATTTTTAAAATATCTTGCATTAAATCACTTAAGCCACCCATAAGGATATGTTTAATTTGTAAATTGGATAAATTTTGAGCACTGAACACTTAGTTGGGAAATGGACACCTGTATTGACATAGGCATTTGACTGGAATGCAAGTGTCTAGGTAGCTAAAAAATAGGTACAATTCCAAAAATAGCAGTGAAGAATAATAATCATGTTTAGAGCCTTTTTCATAGTATAAAAGGCCTAGTCATCAAAGTAACAATGGTTAGATTAAGAGATAAGCAATTTGAAACAAAGAGATCTAGTGAAGGAGTCTTTTAGTAGTGAGAAGGTCTTATAACTGAAGGGTACAACCATGATAGGTATTTTCCAAGTGTACAAGACTAAAGTGTTTTATAATTTAGATATAATGTCTACGTTTCTTTCCCTTTTAATTTAGTAATAAAATTGCTAGTTTAAAGGAAAAGAAATGCATACCTGGGTGTGTATAACACACCTTGCCTTTTGTATGAGTCCAACTCGAGTGTTTTTCCAGTGGATAACATGCAACTAAGAATATATTATATTATATAATCAGTGCATATAATCTATAATTGAAATAATTTAAATTTTTTGAAAGTAAAGAGAGCAAGGTTAGGAGTATACATGCAACCATATTGCCTTTTAGCTATTGGATTGGAAGAGAGACTTTCTTATGAAGCCTTAGATATGATATTAGGAATATTTAGAAACCTAAAATTGCACACATGCACCCATGCACACATGCATGTGCGCGCACACACACACACACACCGAGAGAGAGAGAGAGAGAGAGAGAGAGAGAGAGAGAGAGAGAGAGAGAGAGAGGAGAGAGAGAGAGAGAGAGAGAGAGAGAGAGAGAGAGAGAGAGAGAGAGAGAGAGAGAGAGATGATAAACAATGTCATGTACTTATTACAAAGTTCTTTCTATGAATATGAAATAATTCATTATTTGACTGATAAACAATGTCATGTACTTATTACAAAGTTCTTTCTACGAATATGAAATAATTCATTATTTGACACTTTATGTAATGTGTATGATATATTTTGATGAATATATTATTCTTTATTTTTAAATATATGATGAATGTATGATATATATACTATTTATAAATCAAATTTAATACATATTTATAAATTAAAATAAATACTTATTACTTATGTAATTTGAAAACTTTAAATTTTTTCTTATTAATTTTTATTTGAAAAGTGTGGTTATTATAATATATTATTAAAAGAAATGGTTTTTTATATATAACCTTTTAAAAAATATAACTTTTACTAACATACCTATCTTAGATAAATCTATGTAAAAGACGTCGAGATATATTATTCTTGAGGCACTTATCTTATATTGAATTTGTGACATAAATGGAATAGGCACCTCGAGAATGATATATCTCGGCGTCTTTTACATATATTTATCTAAGATAGGTATGCTAGTAAAAACTATGCATTTTGTGTATTTATTTGAAATATAATTTGATGTTTTTCATAAAACTTAAAATATGTAATATACATTACATTAAATCACCCAAAAAATTAATTCACATAATTTAAATTCTCAATCTAAATAATTATTTAGTACTCATCAAAATGTACCATACCCATGCACATCACATAAATGTCAAATAATGAATAAATACATGAATTTTTTCACATATACATGAAATTATTTTTCCTCTAACAGTTTCAATCTCTTTTCCTCGGCTTTTTGTTTGGAAAGTTTTTTTTCATTTTTTAGCTTTTCATAGTGGTCATATATAAATAGAGGTAATATTATTAGTACTTCGAAGGACTTTACATGAGATATAGACTTAAATGTTAATCATTTTCTTTCTATTTGAACCATATCAATTGTGGCTTTTAAACCTTATGATTTGTGTGCCCCCTTTGTATTGGTGCAATTGAAATTACATATGGAGTTTCATCTTCAAATGTTATTCCTAAGTAATTGTCAAACTCAACCATAATATATGTTGGTGGTTTTGGTAGGGCACTCCTAGATTTATAGATTATACTTCTTATATACCCTAGAGCTCCATTTACAATAACTGATTCTATCCAAAGATTGTAAGTTAGCATCACCCTTGCATTAATATCAATCAATAACTCCACATAAAGTTCATCATTTGGACCTCCCATTGGCGCATTGACACTTCCTACTTTGGTTGTAATGGTATATTCAACTAGGATCTTCAATGAATACAATTTTATTTTATTATGGTTATGCACATTATAATTTGTGTAAAACAAATGAATAAAATTGTCAAACTCTTCATTGGTGGCTCTATCTATTCCAACATTCATTTTGGTCATCAATAGCTTCCAATCATCTATTGTTGGATTTGTATCTCTTATATTTATGAGTAGACGATAAAACCTTTGTTGGTCATTACTTTTTCCTTCCTATCTAAATATCTTTTCCAAAGTAACAATTATTTTTAGTTATTCCCACAAAAGTTTTGCTCATCTATTTCTATTGTATGGTGGTCTATCACTAATAGGAGGAATTTGAGCTAAATATCCAACCAAAATAATAGATATACCACCAAAACTCATGTTTGCATTTTCAAGAAATGTTTGGTGGAGTCTAGAGTCTGTTTTCTATAAAAAATTTTGCCCAATGAATCTCATTTCATCAATCAATATGTATTTTATATGGTGGGTATCCTCTTGTGTTTCTTCTAATTCAACAAAATTCACAATTGGGATTCAAAGTTGTGCATGGAGAGTTGAGGCACCAATATTGAATGCTATAACTCCATTTGGTGCAAGTAATAGAAGTGGTGATCACTCAGGGAATGATGCATCTTGAAGATCTCGATGAATGGCACCTATCATATATGATTTTGCAATTCCTATTGTTATTTGGAATATCATGCATAAGGGTGAAGTATTTTGACCTCCATGAAAATGTTTCCTAACCATATCAAGTGTTTTTTTTTGTTTGACACCCAAGGTTTCATAATTCATCTCTGGTGTTATATCTTCATCTATAATAAATACATTATCCTTCATGGTGCTTATGAATTTGATCACTTTATTTGTGTATTATTCACCTCTATATTCATTATTCCATATTGCTTTTCTATTAATATCTCTTCTTACCAACATATCTATCTCACTAACTTCCATAACTTGGCCACGTTGTAGCCTAGATAAAATTTCCTACTCATGTTCCATTGTGTTTTGTTGAATAGGTTGATTATCCCCATCTTCAGTATCACCATGAATTTTAACATCTTCTGGAATTTTTCTTCTCTCCACTTGCCAATAGTTATAACTGAATGAATCCTAATTTTATATTATTTATTCATCATCAATTCTAATATCTCTTTGTATATCATGAAATGGATTGTAAAGTAATAAATCTGAACAACATAAATCAATCCATTTATTTGATTCATGTGCAGGGATGAAGGAAAACCTTAGAAATACTCTCACTATAACTACAATACTCCTTGCCTCCTATTTTTTGTCCTTTTTCTGGCTTGGATTATATGTCCAAGATCTGGTTGCTTCAATAAGTGATGTTCTTTCCATGGAAAAAGTCTTATTCTTATATCCATCAATGAAAGACATTGTATGCTCTTCATGATCATCTTATTCATTTTTGTTTATAGGTTTGAACCCATGACATGAAACATTCAATTTCACAAATATGATATTACTCTCTACTAATAGAAGCTCAACAACATGTGACATGTTTCTTACACCCCAATTTTTCTTTCAACAATTGTCTCAGTTAGATGTATTATATATGATTTTGCTAATAATTAATTATGGTTTTCAATGTTTTCAAGCTGCATCAACATTTGATGATAAGTTTCACAACTATTCTTTGACTTTATTACATACTTAACAATGTATCTAACCATGACGTGTTTGGACAAAATAGGTTGCCAATCTACATTTGATATCCATAGATGCAATATATAATGATTGTGTGTATTTAATCTACATCATTTCTTATAGGCTCAAAAAATTTATCTCCTGTGTCTAAGTCTTCATATAATTTGATCCATTCAGATTTAATGGCCATGGTGTACCATACCTAGAATAAATAATAACTCAATTGTTAGCTCTTTTACAAATATTATGTATAATTTTTATACATCTTTTTATATGATTTAAAATCTTACCTACAAACCATTTTCCCTCTTTTATTATGTAGGAAAGCACCCTCTCTACATATTTTATGCCGTTATACACAATTAAGTAGCTCTCCATAATCACACTCCATATCCATAAGTGTAAGTTGTCTTGTATTTTGAAGACATAGATGTTGCATAAAAATTTGACATGCCTAAAATTAATGATGTATAATAATTTGTTAGTTACACTGACAAATATATATTACATAATACATAAATTACCTGATGATTGATAGCATATCTATATATTTCATTGGTGTGGATCTTCCCAATAGTTATAAGAATGAATAATAGAATGGAAGTAATTCTCAGTATTTTTTTCTTCAAAATAAATTTTCCAATCAAGGTTATCCATATTTGGTACACTATCTAACCATATGAAATTATGCACATGTGGTGAACCTCTATGTTGTCATTATTATCTAGACCAGTAATCTTTTACTTTCATTCATTTTTGCAATAATCTCTTTACAAAAAATTGAATGTCTCAAGAGAATATAATGTGCCACTATATGAGGATAAGAAATAATATTCTATCTTCACTAATTTAGGGTTTCTCATGGATCTCTTAGTGGGGTTCCTGGCATCAGTGCATGTATATTATGCCAATACATGTTTATTGTACTCAATGTGAAGAAAATGGTAGGTGATCCAATATGATGCAACATGTCTATTAATTCACCATGACATTTTTCCCAATATGACCTTATACACTTAAAGGAGGTTCAAAACTGCATCAAATGATCTGCTAGATGGGAGTGGGGTATATTATCCATATGCTCACGTAACTAAATAATAGTGATTAGCATCTCTTGAAGGCTTTTTTTATGAATAATGCACTTGAATTTTATGTCTAATGTCTCAAGATCATATTCATCATGTAATACTAAATCATGGATGTTAGCCAAAATGGTGATCCCTATATCAAAATAGATGTAATAAAAAATTCATGTAGATATACTCATTTCAACATTATTTCTATATAATCACATCTTCCATCAAGAAATAATGTTGGAAATACCATATCAAGTAATCCTAATGTGACATACTCATTTGTAATAGATGCTTCAATCTCCATCCAATCAATCAGTGATCCAGGATCTGCATTAGGGTTATTTACCCATGCATTGATTAATTCCATCTCCTTTGGTACATTAGGGGGTTTAGAGGCCATTGAAGTTGTGTAATCAATGATATTTCTTCCATCCATCTCCATCAGTGGATCCACAAATACAACTTCATTTGCATCATAATCAAATTGCATATGGACAAAGTTTAGCTGGTTAAATATATTTTCATCAAAGTCAAGGGTAAGATCGTTGAGTGCATTTTCATCAATCTAAACATCTGAACAAAACATGTCACATTTTATTTTATATTTTAATGCCTTATATATTTTCTCTCTATTGACAGTAAAGTTGTAATTTGTTCCTCACTGATCCTTTCATCAAACTATAATCATTGGCAAATATTTTATTTGATTAGATAAAACCTTATCAATTTCTTTTACTTCTGGTAGGAAAATGATTGTATGTCCTTTATATTTATACTAGCCTCTTGTTGCATATGTCACTTGTAGGATTGGGTTGACATGGGCTATTAACATTTCCTCAACTTGTGTTAAATTTGCAAATTCTAGTGGTTGTGGTCTAGGATCCATAGTATTTGATGTTGAAAACTGATGATGACCTTTGTCTTATCGACATCTATTATATATAGGGCCTTCATGGGTTTGAGAAATACTTATTTCAATATAACTTTCTTGACAAATATAACACATGTTTGGTGAAGCAATATTATTTAAGCCATGTAAAAAAATCATTTGAAATGTTTTTAAATCTCTCCCAACCATTCCATTGGGATCATTTATATTTTGGTCTCTTTCAATTTTTGTATCTTGCATTCTTTATTTTAGGTTACAAAGTTAACTCTTCTTCTAAGTCATTATTTTCCATTCATCTTCTTTTTGTAGGTCGAGATGTTGTTTGCTCTTGTATATATTTATCTTGTGTAGTATTTTTAACATCGTCAACCATTACAACTTGAAATGCATTATTTGGTGTTTGGAGCACCTGATCTATCGATATTGAGTTTGTTTCTTCAGAATTAATGTCAACATTATGAATCGACCATTGGTAGTGCTTTTGAGATGCTTCATGATGAAGTTCTTGTTTATGTTGTCTTTCTAGCTCAGTTAATTAATCTGAACACATTCGTATTTCTAATCTTGTTCTTAATACATATTGTTCATCTTGAGATGTTTATTCTTGACTGTCTTTCATCTTATCTGCATGTTGCATCTTTTCTACTTTTAATTGTTCAACAATCAATTTGCCCTTGCATTCTTAAAATCTTTGTCTGTCATTATCATTTTGACTTTTTCTTTCTTCCTCTTATTATACATTTGACATTTTTTGTTATCTTCATCTACAATATTCTCTTTGTTGTTCTCATTGATATTTTTTTAATTCTTTTTCATTTGTAAAATTCAATTTTGATCGAACCATATCTACACAATTTTTAAGTAAATAATATTGCATCAAATATAAATATCATATTAAATTTGATCATTGTGAGATATATAAATCACATTTATAATTCACAAATATATAAAAACATTATATAAATTAATATATATTAATAATTTATTATAATGATATTTAAAATTTTGTGTAAATTAATTAAATTAATATATTAAATATTTTAATTAATAAAAATATATAAAAATAATTGATATCTTTACTAATTTTGATAATTATATATAATTACAAAGAATATAAACTTATCTAAATTAACCATAAATTATTATAAAAACAATCTAAAAATATATTGTAAAATACTTAAATAAATAATTGATCTTATCATAAAAATAGATTTACCTAAACTTATAATTTATGTAGCATGGAGCTGTAACATAAACTATAAATTATTAATGTTTTAGGTAATAAAATTAATCACAAAGCATCCAAAAAAATAAAATGATATGCATTACTTTTTTTAATATTAAATGACCATTCCATGTTCGTTGTTCATCTTAAGTTTTGAGATATGACCCTAAGCAAATAATACCACTTTCCATGTTTTGTCACACTGTGCACCAAACCTATCATATTAAGAATATTATTATATCATATTCCACATATCATTCGAATGCTACATTACTGAATACTTATTCAATATAGGATAATTGAGTAGGTCTTGCAGCAAACCAAAGGTTATTATTCATAATACTTGTAGTGATCCAAAGGTTATTATTTGGGTTTATAATATTTGTAGCGATTTAAAGGTTATTATTTGGGTTCATAATAATTGTAACGATCCAAAAGTTATTAGTAAATTAAAAGTTATTATTTGGGTTTATAATATTTACAATAACTTTATCGGATTAAGTATAGTAGTCAATAGTAGGTTTGTCGTGACAAGAGTTTGAATAACTATTACAAAGATCATATTTTAATTTATTGAGAATAATTTAAAAAATAATTAACAACAAACATCTATTTTATAATTAATTTAGAATAAATATTTATTCAAAAAAATTACAATAAATATTTAAATAATTAGATTATTTTTTCTGGCCCTTCCAGGTGTGTTCTTTGCAATAGCGAGGAGGAAGACTCCTCTCACCTATTCTTTCGTTGTTCCTTCACTCTTCAATTATAGCATTTATGGTGGGACACGTGGCAGTGCCAGTGTGTTCACACTGTCTCTCTGGCAGATTTCTGGTCAAGAGTGGGTCATCCCCCCTCTTCGACTTCCTTCTTGCAGGATGCGTGGTACACTGGCCCTATTTTTCTACTCTGGCAAGTTTGGTTGGAAAGGAACCGTAGGATTTTTAGGGAGGAAAAAATGGTGACTCAGCAGGTCTGGAGAAAAATTAAAAGAATGATCCAGGAATCTATTGAAGCGAAGAGTGATGTTACGTTGTCGTTGAAGAAAGGGGACGCTGAGTTGTTGGACCAATTTGGCATAAGGGAGTTATCTCCGATTTCAGCGTGTGTCAAGAGAGGTATGCAGGGGAAGCAGAAAGTTCAACGGTTGGGGAAATGGATGCCACCACCCGATGGGATTTCAAAAATTAATACGGATGAATCGTCCAGGGGCAATCCAAGGGTAGCTAGGATTAGTGGGATTGCTAGGGATTTTTTGGGATCTATGGTTTTTATTTTCTCGACATATCAGGGAGTACAGACTGTTAATAAGATGGAAGGTTTGGCTATCCTATATGCTTTGAGGAAAGCTTATGCTTTAAGGTGGAGGAGGGTGATTTGTGAAGCTGATTCTCAAGTCCTGATTAACTTGATCCTGGAGAGGAAAATTTTAGATGTGAGCTGGTAACTGGCCACGATAATGCAACAGATATTACAGGTGAGTTCCTTCATGGATTCTGTATCTTATGCCCACATTCCATGGGAATGGAATAGGGTGGCTGATTGCTTGGCAAAATGGGCATCGAAAGGGGGAGATGGCCATAAGGTGGATGAATGGGAGCAGCTACCTGGCGATTTACGTCAGGAACCGGAACCCATTCTTGTTGGAGATGTCAGTGGAGTTGAGGCATGAGGTTGTTGTTACTGGATTTCATGTCTTTGGATTGTTTTGGTGTTTTTGTAATGTGTTGTTATAAGTTTTAATAAAGTTTTTACCCCTTTTAAAAAAAAAAAATTAGATTATTTTTTCTTTGCATCTTTTTTTCTTCAATTTTATATAATTTGATTTCTTATTTTATATATTTACAATCATATATTTTGTTTTTCTATTTTTAAACTCATTTGTATATTATATATATATGGTATCAATTTATTTGTATAAATAAATAAGTTTAACAAATGATATTGGTCATTTTTCTTTACACGAATACAACATCAAGTACTCTCCTTCCCCCTCTCCCTTTATAAAACATCTCTCTACATAATTATATAACATAAACAAAACAATTTACAAATATTTATCAAAATAATCATGAAACCCAAATAGATCATAAATAATATACAATCTTTACCATTCATGTGATCTTATCTTTGAAAAAAAGGTTGTATCTAAGGGAATTGTTAATAGTCTTACCTATGTTCATCCATTTTATTTATTTTTGATATAGATACTGCCCACTCTACAATTACCCAAAAAGAATAGGCCATAGTTTTAAAATGGATTGATTTTTATTATTGGGGGATACTATGAAATCCACGACCCCTCCCTACTCTATAGAACAAATATTTTGCTGGATAAGCTAATGGTTTTCCATTCATCTTAAGGGCCTCACTTAAAATGTTATATTTAGTGGTATAATTAGTAATTGTTTTAAAGGTACGTTTGAAAAAAAAAATTAAAAATAAAGTTGTGTAAAGTGAGAAAGTGTAAATTAATATGAATGTTAATTTTATTTTAATTTTTGTATATGAAAAATTAAACAATAATATTATTATATTTTTCGTGGAGTTAATGGTAGAAAATAAAATTTTATATTTTTATATGACATAAGAAAGTGTTATGTGGAGAGGAGATATTACACTTCATAGTGAGTTTGAATAATGAAAAAGTAGTAGGGAACGACAAAGCTATACAAAACATGCAAGTAGTAAAATATTTTAAGATGAATTAAACAGTAGTGATGAGAGGTAATAACAAAGTATTTCAGGGGATATCATTTATTAAAGAGCTCATATCATACCCCAGACCCGGATTCAAAGTAGTTAGTGGATTTACATTGTAGATGGGTTTACTAATTACAAAGTGTTGACATCTTTGATTGGTCATTTTCTATTGTCAAGACTGGATGAAGATGTCATGAAAGTTGATTTAATTGCAATAGAACTCCACATTTTATATGCAACTTGAATCATCACTATAATACTTCTAAAATCTATATTTATATATACTAATTATATTATATATTTATAAATATAAATATTATTAAATATTGTTTTAATATATAAATTACTATATATAATAATATATGTTTTTAGGAAAAGGTGTGAGTAGATTGGTAGAGCAATTGTCAATCATAATCCACATGGTGACTCGTTGGTTGTCATCAAAGCATCGTTAGGCATTGAGGAAAGGGGACAGGGGTGGGGCAGAGTTATGTTGAATAAATAGGTAGACAAGTCGAGGCTCAAGAAGAGGAAGGTGACCGCTCCTCGTGCTCGTGGGTGTGGGAGTGTTTTGAACGATGATGAAGTTGAGGTGGAGGTGAGATTTTGAGAATGTGGCATAGACAATGAACATTTTAACCCAGTAACATTTGTTAGTGGTCCCACTTCTAATGGTGGTGGTTCTCTAGTGGTATTCTTCACCCTCTTGTTTTGGCTCTCGTGCGTTATTTTTTAATGTTACCCTTCAAGGTGTTTGTGCTTTTGATGTTTTGGTGTCCCTCAAGACATATTTTATGTCGGTTTCCATTACTTTTGGTGTCTTGTTCTCTATTAGATTATTCCTGCTTCTTTATAAACTTTTGTTTGTTTCAATTAATAAAACAATGAGAAACCTCTCAACTTTCATATCATCTATTAAAAAATATGTGTATGTGCACATGCACAAAATAAAATATATAATAAAAATATTATTGTTATTATAATATTAACATATTACATATATTTTTTTATTATAATACTATTAATATATATATTATTACAATATAAGTAATAATGTATGTATTATTATATTGTATCTAATATAATATAATTGTAATTATTAGTAATTTAATATCTTATTAAATATATTTAATTTATTAATGATTATTATAATATATTATTTTAATGATATGGTTAATATAGGATATTATATATAATATTAATATTTGTGAATTACAAATTATTCTTTGATAATAATTTTTATATATTATATAATATAAAAATATGTATTATATATATATATATATATATATATATATATATATAATTTTAATTTTTTTAATTATTGGTGAATGGTTTTATAACGGGGACCATATTCCAATTATAAAAAGGGCTACAAATCTAGATGGAACAAAGAGATCATAAAAAGAAAAGGGTCTCAAAACTCTAGATGGACAATAAGTACAAAGAAAGGTAGCCAAACTACCAAACTGAAACAAAATAGAACAAAGTAACAAAACAACCAGAGTGTAGCTGCAAAGCATCCTAAACACAATGAAATTATAGCTTACACACAACAAGGAAGGCCTCAATGCCCAGATTTAATGGAAAAAATAGAGGATAAGCACTCAAGCCTTGTCCGAGCAAATGGGGGGTCTGGGTTTGTAGTTTCTTCTTTTTTTCTTACCCACCTCCATCCATTCCTCATTTCCTTTCTCAATGAACACCGAAAGAGCAACCTCTAGAATAGGAAACTTGATTGTAGGGTGGCCTTGATCTAGTGGCACCGATGTGCTAACCTTTTGAGTCCTTGTACTAATATCCAGATCTTTGCTCAAGGGGTTGAGTTGCCCTTGAGATTTAGCTTCAAATTTCTTGCTCATCTCATGAGAAACAAGGGCATTTTCTGCAAGAGATTTTGAATCCATAGAACCACCAGGGGTTGATTTATCATCGAAATCCTCATTCACTATCAAATGACTATGCCTAGCATCTTTCCACCATGAACCCCTTCTATTAGATGTTCTTTTAATAGTACAAGCTTAGACCGGGTGGCCCAATGAAAAGCAATTTCTACATCTGAAGGGCATTCCTTCATAATCTAGAGATTGGATCCACACTCTATCTTTGACTTTGAGTTTAATGTTCGCTAAAAAATCCTTTGAAGTATAAATCTCTACCAAAATTTGCGCATAAGCAGGGTGAAGACAATCTTCTGTAAAAGGAACAATAGCAATGATGCTCCCTATAGCATTTCCTATGGAACCCAGACTATTTTTCCTCCAAAACTGTAATGGAAGGTGTGGTAGTCTAACCCATACCGGTTTAACCAAAAAGGATTCCATGAAAGGATCAAAATACAAAAACTAGGGTTTCAAAATCAGTAAATGTCCTTCACAACCCCAAGGTTTGCTAAAAATTTGATCCCTATCTTTAGTAGAATAAAAAATAGTAATGAAAAACCCTCTGGAGCAAGGATAGATATCTACCTGACTAGTTAGATATGGCTTCCAATCTTCGAAAGTCCAAGCATGAAGTGCCGAGAGACCTGGTAAAAATTTGTTCAATATGCAAATAAGAGCATTTGTTTTGAAATTTTCTTCAATCTCCACCACTTTGTAATAATATTATTATTTTAAAAATTAAAAAATATATAATAATATTATAATATGTAAAATAATATAATATTATTAAATATGATTATGTTATATTATTTAATGTATATTAATATTTTAAATATAAATTTGTTTGTGTTATAAGGGATGTAATTTTTTGTTTTCCTAAAGTTCAGGGTTTTGTAAAGTGAAGGGGTGTAAATCGATAGTTGTACTTCATTTGAAATTTATCTCTGTTGACTCCATATTACCTTTTGTACATGAAGGTTTAAGCAACAATATTATTATATTTCTGGTGTGTTGTGTTTCTTCATACAACATAACAATGTGTTGTGTAGGGAGGAGAAATTCTATTTCATGATGAACATGAGCAATACCAAAATAGTGGTAAAGCACAAAGCCATACAGATCATGTAAGTGATGAAATATGGTGATATGCACAGTGGTAGTTAGGACAATGATAGGATATTTAAAGTAATATCATACACCATACCACGATTCAAAGCAGTGAGCAAATTTACATGACATGTGCCTATTATAAAAGAGTGCAACTTGTACATGTCGACATCTTGGATTAATCATTTTTATTGTAAAGGTGGATGATAACATCATGAAAGCTGATTTGATTATGGAAGGGCTCATCTAATATGTGACGTTGCAAAATCTAATTACTATTAAATCATAATTATTAATCACATGAAGGGTGACATAAAGCTTATACGCACTAGAGATGCTGGATAGGAATGGGGACGCTACAAATTTTCAAAAATGGGCAAAAAGATTTGAATAAGGTTTTGACAATTGATGGTTGTTTCAGTATATAGGGCAGGTCAATTCACTACATTTATATCGGTTGTGGAATAATATCTCCGAAGCAAGAAAAAGATGCTCTGAATTTTAATCCTCGTGAGGGGTCAATTGAAATGGATGGGGATTTTGGTGGTGGGGGAAATTTGTTTGAGGAGACACAAGTTAGCACGAGGAATAAAATTTTGACATCTTCAAAACAATTGTAAAGGAAAATTACAAAGCTCCTTGTGAATCATAGATATTGGACAAAAGTTAAGTCTCTTGTAGCATCGAATATCCAAGTCAGAGACCTGACGTAAAATGCTAAATAATGTGTACCTAAAATTCTTAGTCCAACGACCTATGCAAGTAGCATCTAATTTATTAGCTCTGCTTCTTTCTTGCACAAATCAATTTTATCTTTATTTAAATTATGCTCCTCATTCATTTGACTTTGCACTTATGATTTTACATGCTTTTCATCCATCTATGATATATCCAAACTAAACCATGACCCTGACCAAAAGAAATACAACACCATTACCTTGCTTGAGTTTGTTTAGGTGTTAAGCATCTCTAGTCATTGTAGATCGAGTAGTGTCAATTCAAACCTAGTAAGATTTTGTTCCTCTTGAGCATGACTCTCCTAACCACTTTCAAGCCATTATGGTTTTAAAGGAATGGCAAGAACTTTCTAAGCAACAAGGATTAAAACCTTCCAATTTTTATCCCTACAAAGGGACACATCTGAACCTATTATAAAAGTGACCTTGATTATATTCTTCCAAATAATTTTTAGTTTTTGAAACCTAACTTTTCATTTGGACAATAGTCTAAAGAAGACTAGACACCATTGAACATTTCACAGATAAAAATTTGAACTTGCTCTTAGTTGTTGTTTGTGATTGTTTTTTGCCATAAAATGCGGCTCTGAAAGGCAACAGTGAAATTTGATAAATGAAATATATTTTGTAAAATTGTAATCTATCACTTTAAGCTTCCAAGTACATTCTTTAGCACAAATTGATTTAAAAACACTACAAACTATACTAATGGATTTCTATTATGAACTCATCATAATATACAAACATAGATCATGAAGTGGGAGGATGAAGCATGTAACATAAATATCCAAATAACTTTCTAAAACATTTCTTTCGACGAAAACAAAATGATAGAAGTAACAAGGTATCAATTATATGAAGACAATAAGATTGAATTAATGAAAAGAAAGAAATAAAACTACATGATAGGAGAATGGCAAATTCAAACATTTTTTTGTTTAGAAATCAGAATCCTCAAATAGAGGGAAGTACACAAGTCACAGAAAGTAGATGCAACACTTTGAACATAAAAGATTAGTAAAATTAAAATAATGAAATACATTTTGAATGAAAAAATGTGTAATAAAATTAAACTTTTTAAGGCATGGATAATCAAAACCAAATCTTTGAATGCCAATCTCTGATTTATCAGTCTGCATAGTGACTATGTCCCAAGAAAAAATGCATTAGACATACTGTTGAAAGTTGGAAAAAAAACTATAAAATGAAAATTTTACCAATCATTTAAGTGTGTGACCTAAGTTCAACCCCACTCCATAACAGAGTGGCCCATGGTCTCACCCCACACAAAAAAAGGCAACCCACACTCTCACTGCTAAACATTAAGAAAAAAATAAAGGTGACAGATTAGGTATTTTGGATGCACACTGATTTGAATCTAAGAGAAAATGGAGAATAATGATGCAATCTCCCACGAGATTTATATTCAGATAGGAGATTGGTCCAGTGACATGAAAAATAGGCTAGAAAAACTAAATATATAACAAATATTCCCAAATGGGTGAACATCTACAACTCTTACAATGTAAAAGAGAGGGTGGGCTATTAAGATTCAACTTGGGGGCATCTACATATGTGAATATTCCTTTGTAATCTAGATCAATCTGGTCATCTAAAAAAATATTGGAATTATTTACCAGTTGGGTGGAGCACTTGCCACTAAGATGGCCCATGTCTGAGCTTGTTCATAAAAGTATACTTTGATGATGTATACAAAATGGTGTATAAAGGGTGGTTTTCAAACAAAAAGAGAATATTAGATCATAATGTCTATTTTCCAATTCCCCATGAAACATAGGTTATGAATCATGAAATAAATAACTACTAGGGGAACCACTTGAAAAAATGCTTATTTTAGAAGCCAAAGATGAATCACATAAGCCAATACTTTCTAAAACCACTCTCTAATCTCAGACATCAAATTAATAAACTAATCCCCTATATGATGAGCTTTATACACTTAAGATTGATGCAGGTGGTAAAAAAGAGGCAAAATTTAGCTTTGGGTTTCCATTCAACATCGGCACGTTGCTAATAATCTAGTAAGCAACATCCTTTGAAATTGACAGATCTCCAAACATCCTGACCTTGCAAAACAAAAATTAAAAAATTACAATTTCACAAAGCTATAAACTACAATAGATCTATGGCATGTTCGTTAAAATATTTTTATAAAAAAATAATAATAAAGAACAATTACTAATTGATGTTCCTAATCCCTCAGCCCCTAATTTGAAACCTTGACACCCGTTATGCCAAACCTTGCATAAATCCCTAAAGCGACATCATTAATTATCTAAACTAGATAACTCAATATCCTCAACAAGAAAACTCATAGCTACTTTTCTTGCCTATTGAGTTGCTTATGTCATCATATTACCTGAGGTCATTATGATCTAGGTATCTACAAGAATTGACCACCGCTTATTTTCTTCAACTTAGCCCTCATCACAAACAACTCCTCTACTCCAGCCCTTCCTTTGTTCAGTTGAATTTTTCTCCATCTATTCCTTGCTAAAAATATTATGTATTTTGTAAATTGCATAGTGCATGGATAACTACAAATTAGAAGGCATTGTAGGCCATCAATAAAGATACTTAACATCCAAAAAAATTAAGGTCTGGGGCATGGTGTACTTGTTTGAATTAAACAAAAACACTTTATATCACCTTCTCAATTTTTAATTATTCATCATAAATCATGACAAATGGCACATTATTGTAACTTAGACTATGGCGGCATCTAAGATATGAAGATCTACCGATACCATGCTATGGCATTATCATTCAAAGTAAGCCATAAAATATATGAATTTTTTATTTTTGTGTAGTGTTATTGGAACTTGAGAGAGTGGCTGACAACCAATAACTCATATGTCAACTTTCACAAGTTACGCTCATATGTCAAAGCAACTCCTCTATAGTTTTTTATTTAAATATCTAATTGTAGTTTATTTTCTCTATACTAAGGACTTGCCCTTTTCTCACTTCTCACGTAAGAATTGAAGGGTGTTTTGAGCTTCACACCCTAACAATGCATTTATTTCCATGCAATATTCATAACATTAACACTCTATGTTTTAATAATATGTCCACAATCTCAACCAATGAAAACATAGATAAATGGCTTTTTAATATTTTTTGTTAACAAATGCATAAGTTGATTAATGGAAAACTACAAATATTTGAATGTATAAAAATTTATAAATTTTGATTGGTCTGAAAGATAGAGTTTAATCAAGAGTTAAAATAAATTCATTCCTTTAGAATACCCTTTAAGACTAATAACGTGAGGGAAAAATGGAGTGGGAGTTCTCCAGCATGTGTTATTAGGGGGAACCCAAGAGTTTCTAGAGTAATATGTGTTATTTGAAATTGTGTTGGTTCTCTAATCCAAGTTGTATTAAATAAATTTGTAGATGGTACTAATAATGATGTTGAGGCGTAATCTCTCATCTTGGGGTTGGATATTGTGATGCAATGTGGGATCAATCAAATCCTAATATAAGGTGACTAAATGGTTATCATCCAGGCTTTACGAAACATGAAGGCTAGATCATGGAGTACTAGCAACATCAAAAGTCATGCATAGGGAATGTTGGATAATCTTAGCTTCTGGGAGGCCTCACACTATTTTATATGATGAATAGTCTAGCAAATAAAAGGTTTAGCACAGGTTGAAGAAATCATTGGTGATAGTGATTAAAATAACTTGTATTGTTAGGAAGCACCATCATGATTTGGTGGTCTAGGGTGGTGAAGCTTTTATGACAATCATGTTTATTAATTGGTACTCAATCAACATTTGGAGCCCATGTGTGGCATGCCCCTCATAGTTATATCTTCAAGGTAGTGAGATTAACAACATCTTCATTACAAAAACTCTTTATTCCCTTTGTCATTCTCCTGGGTGTTCTAGCAGGTCTCTGATGAATTTTGAGACAATAAATAACATGCTATAGGTGGTGTTGAATGAGCCCTTGCTACACATTGAAGCAACCAAGAGGGATATGGTCTTTGGTAGATGGGTGAATGACTCATGTTTGAAGCAAATTTTCATGATTCAATCTAGAAGTGTTATGTAGGTGATGAAAGAAGTGATAGATCTAGTCTATTTGAAAACAAATTATCATGTGAAAGTTAACTCTTTTACTACATCAAATTTTATAGGGAGTCTACTCTTTGTCTCAAAGGATAAATAAGTGACTATGGTGGTGGCATGCAGGATTATACATCCATGGTTTCGAGTAGGTTTGGATGAAGTTGTGGAGGGGTTTGCATGGAGAGGTCAACATCAACTTTCCTTTTCTAATCAAAATGACTTAGGGTTAATCCTTCTATGACCATTTTGAGATTTGGAGGAATCCTTTAGTATGTTGGTGGAGCATCTCAATCACCTATAAAGTTATTTGGAAAACCCAAGTCCAGAGGATGTTTTTTGCCTGTGAAAGACATGGATGCTATGTGAGCCCCAATTGCTTCAGAAGTGGCAACTCTAAGCTTGATAAATTCCACTAGGATGGTGGTTGTAGTTAAATATCTTGTCAGGTTGTTTGGGGCTCCTCTCCAACCACCACTGAACCCTCTACCAGGGTTGGTTGTGGGTCCCTCAATTCAAAGGAGTGTGGCCTCTTCCCATGTTTAGGCTCAATTGGCCTCCATGAGAGTGATGCCAGGTGTGGGTGGTGTGCTTCTAAAGAAATGAGTGGGCATGCTAAGACTTCAAAGGTGGAAGGTAATTGTGTCATGTATTATTGGGCCCAGTGATGTTTCAAGATATTGTGGTTCTAGTTTAGGGATATGACGTGGAGGGTGGATAAGTGAAATGTTAGATGGCGAATAATTAGCATAGGTGGCTAATGGAGGGGATCCTAATGGTGATGTCTCATCGATAGATGGTTGGGATGGCTCCTATGTGGGCAGTGCATTAATAATTTTTTTATTGTTTGGTGGTTCCCCTTTGAGGTGGTGGTGTTTTATCTCCTCATGTGCCTTACGAGACTAATGTTTTATAACCATTTTGAGTCTTCTTGTTTTCGATATCTCAAATTTTTTCTGCTTTTTGTCAATTTTATTTTTTATTTAATATAATGGGTGAGGACCCTTCAAATCATCTATAAAAAGATACATAAAATAAAAGATAAGATTTAATCAAAATTTAATTTCATTGAATAGATATTTTTATATTTTTTTATTTTTTTAGCTCAATGTCAGGGTTGAGGGTTCCCTATCCCAATCACTTTTGAATGGAGCTCCAACCAGTTTAGGACACAATTGAGGGCCTAGATCTCCAAGAGAATACTAATGAATGGTCACAACTAGTCTGATAATACCATCAATAGCCAGAACCAGCCCAAGAATACTAATAATGAACCACAATTGGTCCAAGAATATTATTGATCAATGACAACTAACTCAAGAATACTAATGATCGACCATAACCAGTGCAAAAATACCAATGATCGACCATAACCAGCGTATGAATAATTAATGATTGGCCATATCCAACCTCTGATACCATACTGAGATTTGATCCTGGATGATATTTGAAACAACTAAATCACTTTACCAACTCACCTACATCTCATCAATAATATATTTTTAATTTTTAATATTGAATAAATAAATAAATTTAGTGAATAAATATAGATCTTCATCTCAACTAACAATTTGATTATTATAATGATTATTCTGTATTACTATTTTTTATTAAGAATAATTTTAATAATAAAATATTTATCTTTCAATTTAAAAATTATTTTCATAAATTAAATTAAAAATGAAACTCTAAATCAATTGGTCGCCAAGTGCTTCATTCTATAAAATTGTTAAAAAATTTAATCAAGATTTAGTAATATATAAAACATAAAAAAAATTATTAAAAATTAAGAAGTCATGTCATTTTGAATTATGTTTGCTTTCATAGTTTATGAGTTGAATATAATACTTTTTTTGAAAAAAATATATTTTAATTTGACTCAACATTCAAATCACTTTTATAATCTTTCATTAAAAAAGGATAAAAATCACGAATGTATATTAAATTAAATAAAAAATATAATTTTTTTCCAAAAACTATTATATTTATATACTATATTATATTAAATTTGAAATAATTATTTATATATTATATAAAATAAAGTGATAAATGATGATCTTTTAACCGTTATCAAATTTGGTTTCAATGATTTATAGCCTCTCATAGTTATATGTTCAAGGTAGTGAGATTAACGTCTTCATTACAAAAACTCTTCATTCTCCTGGGTGTTCTAGTAGGTCTCCAATGAATTTTGACACTATGGATAACATGCTATAGGTGGCGTTGAATGAGCCCTTGTTGCACGTTGATGCAACCAAGAGGGAGATGGCCTTTGGTAGATGGCTGAATAACTCGTGTTTGAAGCAAATTTTCATGATTCAATCTAGAAGTGTTATGCAGGTGGTGAAAGAAGTGATAGATCTGGGCTTCTTGGAAATAAGTTGTCATGTGAAAGTTAACTCTTTTATTACATCAACTTTTATAGGGAATCTACTCTTTGTCTTAAAGGATAAACAAGTGACTATGGTGGTGGCATGCAGGATTATACATCCATGGTTTCGAGTAGGTTTGGATGAAGTTATGGAGGGGTTTGCATGGGGAGGTCAATGTCAACTTTTATTTTTGGATTGAAATGACTTAGGGATAATCCTTCTAGAGCCTTTTGAGATTTGGAGGAATCCTTTAGTGTGTTGGTGGAGCATCTCAATTTTCTATAGAGTTAACCCAAGTCTAGAGGATGTTTTTTGCTTGTGCAAGACATGGATGCTATGTGAGCCCCAATTGTTTCAGAGGTGGCAACTTTGAGCTTGAGAAATTCCACTAAGGTGGTGGTTGTAGTTAAATATCTTTTTAGGTTTTTTGGGGCTCCTCTTTAACCACCAATGAACCCTCTGCTAGGGTTGGTTGTGGGTCCCTCAATTCAGAAGAGTGTGGTGTCTTCCCATGTGCAGGCTCAATTGGCCTCTATGAGAGTGATGTCAGGTGTGGGTGGTGTGCTTCTGAAGAAATGAGTGGGCATGCTAAGACTTCAAAGGTGGAAGGTAATTGTGTCACATATTATTGGGCCCAGTGATGTTTTAGGCGATGGTGGTTCTAGTTTAGGGATATGACATGGAGGGTGGATAAGTGAAATGTTAGATGACGAACAATTGGCATATGTGGCTAATGGAGGGGATTGTAATGGCAATGTCTCATCAATGGATAGTTCAACCAGCTCCTAGGTGGGTAGTGAATTAACAATGTTTTGTTTCTTATTTTTTATTGTTTGGTGGTTCCCCTTTGGGGTGGTGGTGTTTTATCTCCTCTTGTGCCTTACGAGACTAATGTTTTATAACCATTTTGAGTCTTCTTCTTGTTTTTGCTCTCTCAATTTTTTTTCGCTTTTTGTAACTCTTATTTTTTATTTAACATAATGGGTGAGGACCCCCCAACCCTCAAATCATATATAAAAGGATACATAAAATAAAAGATAAGATTGAATTAAAATTTAATTTTATTGAATAGATTACTTTTTATTTTTTATTTTTTTAGCTTGATGTCGGGGTTGAGGGGTCCCTGTCCCAATTGCTTTTGACCAGAGCTCCGACTGATCTAGGATACAATTGAGGGCCCTGATCCCCAAGAGAATGCCAATGATCAACCACAATGAGAGACTTAGCGATTGAGAATGACTTTCGCTAGATTATTGATAGGAAGTTTTTCTGTAATTAAAATGCATATTTTGGTATAAAAGTATCCAATATATAGATAAGAGTCTAAACCTTGTTTGAAGTGGCTGATTCATATGTTTGTTCTCTCTCTTAGTCTCTTTCTAAGTCTCACATAAAAGAGATTTTATTTATGTGGGATCTCACTGGTAATGTTAGCACCCAACATCATCAACTTGGGGGCTTCCATCATAATGTTAGTGCTTTTGGATTTTTCATTGGTAGTTGAGATTGATGCCAACATATCAATTTAGGTGTCGGTAATTTAGAAATAATTTTTAAATATTTATTATTTGTAAATTTGTATTTTTTTATTATTGGTAATGTTTTTTTATTAGAGTTATAAATCAATTTAGGATATTATGGAGATTCAGATTTTTAAGTGATTAATCATTGGAATATTATTAAGAGTCATAATCGGTTTGAAGAATACTACTAACAGTGACATTTGGGCTCGATAATAGTATCAATGGCTATAATAGACCTCGAGAATACCACCAATGACAACTACTCAACGAATGGTACCAATGGTTACAATTGACCTCACAGGCTAGGGGAGATCAAATTTTGCCACTAAATTTTCTAGAATGATCTCCTTTGGGTGCCCTTGCCTGCTTAACATGTACATGCCACATGCCCATAAAAGAAATGACATTCATAATCTTGCAGTAGTTAAATATCCCTTATGTATCTAGTAACTATGTATTAGATTTAGAGGGCATCACACATCTTTAATTTGTATTGAAAGTTGAAATGCAAGGTGATCTTTTCTTTTCTAAGGCCCTATCCTTTGCTCACTTCTCACATAAGAATTGAAAGGTTTTTTGACCTTCACACCCTAACAATGCATTTATTTACATGCACTATTCATGACATTGGCACTCTATGCTTTAATAACATGTCCACAATCTCAACCAATGAAAACACAAATAAATGGCTTTTTAATATTTTTTGTTAACAAATGCACAAGTTGACTATTAAAAAACTATAAATATTAGAATGCACAAAAAATAAATTTTTTTGATTGGTCCAAAAGATAAAGTTGAATCAAGGGTTAAAACAAATTCATTCCTTTAGTATACCCTTCAGAACTAATAATGTGAGGGAAAAATAGAGTGGGAGTTCTCCAGCACTATTCAAAATATATTTTGAGGGGGTTGTTAGGGGGAACTTAAGAGTTTTTGGAGTAGAATATGTTATTTGAAATTGTGTTGGTTCTCTAATCCAAGTTGTATTGAAGAAATTTGTAGATGGTACTAATAACGATGTTGAGGTGTAATCTCTCATCTTGGGGTTGGATATTGTGATGCAATGCGAGATCAATCAAATCCTAATATAAGGTTACTCAATGGTTATCATCCAGGAGTTACAGAACATGAAGATTGGACCATGAAATACTAGAAATATCAAAAGTCATGCATTGGAAATGCTGGATAATCTTAGATTCTAGGAAGCCTCTCACTATTTTTGGGAATCCAACTCCATGATGAAAAATCTAGCAAACAAAGGTTTATCATAGGGTGAAGAAATCATTGGTGATACTAATTAAAATAACTTGTATTTCTAGAAAGCACCATCATGATTTGGTCATTTAGGGTGGTGAAGCTTTTACAATGATCATGTCTTTTGATTGGTACTCAATCAATGTTGGGGGTCTCATTTCCCATGTGTGACTTGCCCCTCACAGTTATATCTTCAAGGTAGTGAGATTAATAACGTCTCATTACAAAAACTCTCTATTCCCTTCATCATTATCCTAAGTGTTCTATCACATCTCTGATGAATTTTGACACCATGGATAACATGTTACAGGTGGCATTGAATGAGCCCCTGCTACACATTGAAGGAACTAGGAGGGAGATGGCCTCTGCTGGATGGGTGAAAGAATCACATTTGAAGTAGATTTTGATGATTCAATCTAGAAGTGTTATGCAGGCAGTGAAGGAAGTGATAGGTCTCATTTTTTTGGAAACACATTATTGTGTGAAATTTAACTCTTTTATTGCATCCAATTTTATAGGGAATCTACTCTTTGTCTCCAAGGATAAACAGGTGACTATGGTGGTGGCATGCAGGATTATGCATCCATGGTTTCAAGTAGGATTGGATGAAGCTATGGAGGGGTTTGCATGGGGAGGTCAACGTCAACTTCCCTTTTTTGAGTGAAATAACTTAAGGCTAATCCTTCTACGAGCTTTTTGAGATTTGGAGGAACCCTTTAGTGTGTTGGTGGAACATCTCAATTTTTTACAGAGTTATCTAAAAAATCTAGGTCCAAAGGATGATTTTTTCCTATGCAAGACCTAGACACTATTTGAACCCCAATTGCTTCAGAGGTGGTAACTCTAAGCTTGAGAAATTACACTAGGATGATGGTTGTAGTTAAATCTCTTATCAGGTTGTTTGGGGCTCCTCTCCAACCACCACCAAACCCTCTACAAGGGTTGGGTGTGGGTCCCTCAATTCAGAGGAGGGTGGCTTCTTCCCACATGTAGGCTCAGCTGGTCTCCATGAAAGTGATGTTGGGTGTGGGTGGTGTGCTTCTGAAGAAACGAGTGGGCATGCTGAGACTTCAAAGGTGGAAGGTAATTGTGTCACGTGTTGTTGGACCCAGTGATATTTTGGGTGATGGTGGTTATGGTTTAGGGATAGAATGTGGAGGGTGGATAATTAAAATGTCAGATGATGAACAATTAGCATAGAGGGTTGATAGAGGGGATCTTAATGGCGATGTCTCATCAATGAATGGCTTAACCAGCTCCTAGGTGGGTAGTGAATTAACAATGTTTTGTTTCTTATTTTTTTATTGTTTGGTGGTTCCCCTTTCGGGTTGTGATGTTTTATCTCCTTTTGTGCCTTACGAGACTAATGTTTTATAACCATTTTGAGTCTTCTTCTTGTTTTATCTCTCTTAATTTTTTTTCACTTCTTATAACTCTTATTTTTTATTTAACATAATGGGTGAGGACCCCCAACCCTCAAATCATCTATAAAAGGATACATAAAATAAAAGATAAGATTGAATTAAAATTTAATTTTATTGAATAGATATCTTTTTATTTTATATTTTCTTAGCTCGATGTCGGGGTTGAGGGGTCCCTATTCCAATCGCTTTTGATCAGAGTCCAACCGATCTGAGTACAATCAAGGGCCCAGATCCCCAAGAGAATACCAACGATCGACCATAAGGAGAGACTTAGCGATTGAGAATGACTGTCACTAAATTATTGATAGGAAGTTTTTCTAAAATTAAAATGCGTATTTTGGTATAAAAGTATGTAATCTATAGATAAGATTCTAAGCCTTATTTGAAGTGGTTGATTTATATGTTTATTCTCTCTCTTAGTCTCTCTCTAATTCTCTCAATTAAAAGAGATTTTATTTATATGGGATCTCATTGGTAATGTTAGCACCCAACATCATCAACTTGGGGGCTTCCCTCATAATGTTAGTGCTTTTGGATTTTTCATTGGTAGTTGAGATTGATGCTAACATATCAATTTAGGTGTCAGTAATTTAAAAATAATTTTTAAATATTTATTATTTGTAAAGTTGTATTTTTTTATTATTGGTAATTTTTTTATTAGAGTTATAAATCAATTTAGGATATTATGGAGATTCAAGTTTTTAAGTGATTAATCATTGGAATATTATTAAGAGTCATAATCACTTTGAAGAATAATACTAATAGTGACAATTGGGCTTGAGAATAGTATCAACAGCTATAATCGACCTTGAGAATACAACCAATGACCACAACTACTCAATTAATAGTACCAATGGTTGCAATTGACCTCACAGGCTAGGGGAGATTGAAGTTTGCCACTAGATTTTCTAGAATGATCTCTTTTGGGTGCCCTTGCCTGCTTAACATGTACATGTCACATGCCCATAAAGGAAATGACATTCACCATCTCATAGTAGTTAAATATCCCTTATGTATCTTGTAACTATGTATTAGATTTAGAGGGCATCACACATCTTTAATTTGTATTGAAAGTTAAAATGCAAGGTGATCTTTTCTTTTCTAAGGCCCTATCCTTTTCTCACTTCTCACGTAAGATTTGAAAGGTTTTTTGACCTTCACACCCTGACAATGCATTTATTTCCATGCACTATTCATGACATTGGCACTATGTGCTTTAATAACATGTCCACAATCTCAACCAATGAAAACACAAATAAATGGCTTTTTAATATTTTTTGTTAACAAATGCACAAGTTGACCATTTAAATACTACAAATATTAGAATGCATAGAAAATAATAAATTTTGATTGGTCCAAAAGATAAAGTTGAATCAAGGGTTAAAAAAAATTCATTCCTTTAGTATACCCTTTAGAACTAATAACGTGAGGGCAAAACAGAGTGGGAGTTCTCCTCCAACACTGTTTAAATTATATTTTGAGGGGGTTGTTAGGGGGAACCCAAGAGTTTTTGGAGTAGAATATGTTATTTGGAGATGAGATTAGGATAATAGTAAAACTTACAAGTAAAAATATATAAATATTGGAGGGAAACATGCTCCCAACCTTAGATAAAATGTGAGTTCCCACTTGATAGTTGAGACTTGCTCAACCATGAAACCCAATCATTTTTATAACCTAGTGAGCATGAGTGATCTAAGTCAAATCACCATAAATAAGTGAAGGTGGATGATTCGATCACTCTATCTTATGAAATTAGTAATATTGAGTGATATAATCACCTCAACCATTCCAAAAGAGAACCAACTACTGAAGTAGATTGGCTCAATAACAATATGTAAAAATACATCCTAATATATGCTAAAGTCCATAGAAGTATTTTAAATCTCAAAGCTGGTATGATTTTTAAATTTAAGGTGTTATTTTTCATGGCATATGCACCTCATATATGTCTCAAGATGAAACTTAGGTATAATAATAGAACCAACGTATAGAATGTTACCATAAATGTGTATCTAAATCATATAACTATGTAATTTGGCTAATTTGAAAATTACGTAAGTATGAAAGACATGTTTCCATGACAAGCCCCCAATAAATATGGAGAAAATTAGAAATGATGTAAGTGTGAATAACATGTTTCCATAAAATGCTCCACTATAATCTAAAAATATTGAATATTGAATAAGTGTGGAAGTCATGCCTTTTTGGCATGCCCCCACTGAAATATAAAACTATAAATGTGTGAAATCCATGTCTCTATAACATGCCACCACAAACATGCCCCCAGTTTGAGGTGAGTGGAAGAAGAAACTAATAGTGACCTTACCTCAAAAGAATATGATAACTATATAATTCACATAAGGATCATGTAGCTTATAAGAGTGACATGTCTAGGTAAATATAGAAATAAGGTACATAATATGTGATCACATCAAGCTCTAAAATAAATGATGTGAATCATGTCAACGTCTAGATAGTAATTGTACAATCTCAACAATAAATCAAGCACCCACATAAGAATAATTAAAATCAAACAAAAGAATATGGTCCAAAGATATCTCAAACAAGGGTCATGTTCAAATGCCACATAATCAAAGGAACATGACTTAGTCAAATGTCCACAAGGCATAGAAATACACATTCAAATATTCACATACAACAAACTATTACATATGTAAATGTCACAATAGGAAAACATAGGCACAAGGGCCACAATCAAAGGAACATATTCAAATGATAACAAAATCAAGACAAGACACTCAAGGAAGTACATAAATGGAAAGCATGAAACATAAAAAACCAACACAAAAATCTCATATTGGTCCCTGGGTATATGTGTTAGTAAAAAACATTAAGTACATAACATGTCAAATATATTACGAAAGATATAAGCATGGATAAAGGCATGTGTAAGTATATAAACTAAAACATGATAGTAAAAATTATTATATAAAAATATAACCTGGGTGTATCATGATCAAAGAACCAGATGCCTCCAATGTCCAAATTACATGAGTATAGTGAAGACCCAACATCTGAAAGTGCATAGATCATGTACATGGGTATGCTTGTATCACACTAAAATATGCATGAAACACATGGGTATATATAAATATATTATATGCTATCTACCAACATGGAATAACAACATACATGCCAAGGAACTAATAAGGTATGTAAATATTTTTTTTAAATAATTTTTTTGATATTTTTTGGAACATTGGAAAAAAATAGACTATCTTATGATCTCACCCAATGGATGCTCATAGGTATCTCCCCACTAGGAATTTGTTGAAATAAATTGGATATATTTCCAAGGAACATGTATAGGTTGAACATTTGGCAATGTAAGATCTGCAATGCTCTGTATATGTTTAATATGACTCTATGGTCATTAGGGGACAATAGGAGTAGTCGTCATGAAACCCATCACTAAATGCTTTATTGTTTCTTTTAATATCAATAATAGGAAAATGTTTAGGTGTTTTAGATATCTATATATGATGCATAGTAGATAAGGATTATGTGGAATCCACTGTGTCTTTGACATAATGGCCTCTCAAGTATTGGCCACCTAGGAAAGGGGATTGCCTATTGCTTACCATTTCACAAAGGATTAACATTAATAAGTTTGATAATTCATTTCTTGGGTATGAACTTATTTTTTTCAAGTGGATGTTTATATGGAATTCTAGAAATTATAATTACCATGTTTGCATGAATGTATTTAACACACCTATGCACTATAGAAGGTATTGTGCATAGTGTATGTATCTAGAGTTGTCCCAATAAGATATCAAAAATAAATGTGTAATGGATAATGGAAAAGGTAGTAACCACATGTGTTGGGTACACCTGTAAAGGTAAGTCAATCTCACCAAGAACCTATTACAAGATCGATTTAGTCGAGGGATGTAAATCATCATGTGTATAAACCAAATGCATAATAAATATCATGGTGCAAACATTATCACTTGCACAATTATCAATCATAACACTG
>JARHVA010000488.1:2045000-2050000 GCA_037957365.1 Torreya grandis
ATAGTTGAGACTAGCTCAACCATGAAACCCAATCATTCGTGATCTAAGTCAACTCACCATAAATATAGTGAAGTTGGATGATTTGATCACTCTATCCTATAAAATTAGTAATATTGAGTGATATAATCACCTCAACCTTTCCAAAAGCGAACCAACTACTGAAGTAGATTGGCTCAATAACAATCTGTAAAAAGATATCCTAATGTATGCTAAAGTCTATAGAAGTATTTGAAATCTCAAAGCTGGTTTGATTTTTAAAATTTAAGGTGTTATTTTTCATGTCATATGCACCTCATATATGTCTCAATATGAAACCTAGGTATAATAATGGAACCAATGTATAGAATGTTACCATAAATGTGTGTTTGAATCATATAAATATGTAATTTGGCTAATTTGAAAATTGTGTAAGTGTAAAAGACATGTTTCCACAACAAGCCCCCACTAAATATGGAGAAACTGAGAACTAATGTAAGTTTGAAGAACATGTTTCCATAACATGATCCACTATAGTCTGAAAATATTGAATATTGAATAAGTGTGGAAGTCATGCTTTTTTGGCATGCCCCCACTAACATATAAAACTATGAATGTGTGAAAGCCATGTCTCAATAACATGCCCCCATTTTGAGGTGAGGGGAAGTAGAAACTGATAGTCACCTTACCTCAAAATAATAAGATAACTTTATAATTCATATAAGGATCATGTAGCTAATAAGAGTGACATGTCTAGGTAAATATTGAAATGAGGTACATAATATGTAATCACATCAAGTTCTAAAATGCATGATGTGAATCATGGCAATGTCTAGATAGTAATAGTACAAGCTCAAAAGTAAATCAAGCACCCACACAATAATAGTTTAAAAAAAAAAGACAATGGTCCAAAGATACCTCAAACAAGGGTCATTTTCAAATGCCACATAATCATAAAAACATGACTTAGTCAAATGTCTGCAAGGTATATAAATACACATTCAAATATTCACATACAACAAACTATTACATATGTAAATGTCACAATAGGAAAACATAGGCACAAGGGCCACAATTAAAGGAGAATATTCAAATGATTAAAAAATCAAGACAAGACACTTAAGGAAGTACATAAATGAAAAGCATGAAACATAAAAAACCAACATAAAAATCTTATACTGGTCCCTAATTATATGTGTTAGTAAAAAACATTAAGTACATAGCATGTCAAATATATTACAAAATGTATAAGCATGGATAAAGGCATGTGTAAGTATATAAACTAAAACATGATAATAAAAATGATTATATAATTATATAACTTAGGTGTATCATGATCAAAGAAGCAAATGCCTCAAATGTCCAAATTACATGAGTATAGGGAAGACCCAACATCTAAAAGTGCATAGATCATGTGCATGGGCATGCTTGTATCACACTAAAATATGCATGAAAAACATGGGTATATATAAATATATGATATGTTATCTACCAACATGGAATAACAACATACATGCCAAGGAAACAGTAAGGAATGTAAAGCTTTTTTTTTTGTTTTTATAATTTTTTTGATATTTTTGAGAACATTGGAAAAAAATAGACTGTCTTATGATCTCAACCAATGGATGCTCATAGGTATCTCCCCACTGGGAATTTATTGCAATAATTTGGTTATATTTCCAAGGAACATCTATAGGTTCAACATTTGGCACTGTAAGATTTTCAATGCTCTGCATATGTTTAATATGACTCTATGGTCATTAGGAGATAATAGGAGTAGTAGTCATGAAACCCATCATTGAATGCTTTATTTTTTCTTTGATATCAATAATAGGAAAATGTTTACGTGTTTTAGATATATACATATGGTGCATCATAGATAAGGATTATGTGGAATCCACTGTGTCTCTGACATAATGGCCTCTCAAGTATTGGCCACCTAGGAAAGGGGATTGCCTATTGCTTACCATTTTATAGAGGATTAACCTTAATAAGTCTGATAATTAATTTCTTAGGTATAAACCTATTTTTTTCAAGTGGATGTTTATATGGAATTCTAGAAACTATAATTATCATGTTTGCATGAATGTATTTAACACACCTATGCACTATAGAAGGTATTGTGCATAGTGTATGTATCTAGAGTTGCCCCAATAACATATCAAAAATAAATGTGTAATGGATAATTGAAAAGGTAGTAACCACATGTGTTGAGTACACCTATAAATGTAAGTCAATCTCACCAAGAACCTATTACGAGGTCGATTTAGTTGAGGGATGTAAATCATCATATGTATAAACCAAATGCATAATCAATATCATGGTGTAAACATTATCACTTACACAATTATCAATCATAACACTATGTATAGGTTTGTGATCAAGATATGCTTGAATGAATAAGGAATTAAGATATGAATCATCATCCACAATCTCATTGTCATGAAAAGTAATAGAAGTTATCTGGACCATAAGAGGTGTATGTTGCATATAAATAAAAATAACTCCATCTAATGGGTGCCCATAATGTGATGGATGAGGATGTGCATTATATTAAAATGTATAATGCATTTATTTTTTTATTTAAACAAATAGATTAAATGATTAATCATAAAATTTTCTTTTTATCATTTTTTGATTAGTGTAAATGGGTCAGCATCTAATTGGAATCTAAGAACATAATCTGAGATATAAATGAGAGGTCCAAATCTCCCTAGAATGTACATATAACCATCATTAATATCACCAATTGCCACCATCAGTTTACTAAAGAAACTAATATCACTAATGACTGCTACTGATCTAACATGTTATAGCAAGATTTGACCCTGGGTGGGGCTGGACACAACCAAGCCTCTTAATCAATACACCCACATCTCATCAACAATTTTTATCCTATAATTAATTAGTATTCTACTCATACTTATAAAAAATCAATCGATGATTTTAAATATCATTTTTTTATTTTACAAAACTCTATTAATATTGAAAAGAATAAAAAAATTACATTGAAATTATTTAAAACTTAAATAACAGCATAAGTGCAATTAATATTAACTCTATTAATATTATAATTATTTAATAAAATTTAAATATTTGTTAAAGTTTGTTGAGATACAAAGAAAGTAATTTATATACTATTTTATATCTAGAATATTTTATAAATTTGTTGATCTATTTTACATATAAAAAACCTTTTTCATAACAAATATTTATTCAACATTACTCTTCAAATACTAATATCAAAAAATCTTAAAAATATATATATATATATATATATATATATATATATATATATATATATATATATATATATATATATATATATATATATTTATATTTATATTTATTAAACTTGAATTATTATATTAGTATGGCACTTACCTAGATTTGTCTCGATATCAAAAGATACCTTCCGTCACCTTACATTATCTTGGTAAGGGATTATTTGGATGTCAATAAACTTATTTCTTGACATTAAAGGTAAAATTTTAGATTCAATGAAAGTGTCGTGATCAAAATCTCAAATTTTATCTTGATAAAAATCTCATATATTGTATGTGAATGTATGTGCATATTTCCAAATGGGCCTTATATATGTGTTTATTTAAATATCCATAAACAATTCTCAAGTATTGTATGCAAACTTATGTTTGTATGTCTTGATAAGGTAAGAATATAATCTAAACTTTATATACATGATTTTTTGTGTGTATTTTATGGCTATTTATATTTATCATTTCCTTCATTCTCATTATATATATCTATGCAATTTCAAATTAAATAAATATATACTACAAGAAATAGGTTTTTTTTATTAGAATTATTCATCAATTTTTTACAATATCTGATGAGTGAGTGTTGACAGATGGTGGTGACTAGATAGAATTGTGAAGAAAGATATTGAATATATTCTTTTAATATGTTCTTTTTCACTATTTGAACCATAATGCACTATTTACAATGAAGGTTGTTGTCTTGCTCACTCTTTCCATCTTTATTAATACCACATCTTCTTATTTACATCTCAATGACCCAAAGTATCAGAATAGGATAGTTTGGAACACTGGAGGAGTCAAATGCACTAGAGCATTGGAATAATGGCTTTTAGTTTGTTTGGGAAGCAAAAAGAAGAGGAGACACATGAGCAACATCCTAGTGGTGTATTCATTATTTCAATACATTACAAAGTATATAATGCATCGTTATGACATAAAATAGGTTAGAATTGATTCTAAACTATATAAATAATTATGCAACTATATTTTAAGTTGGAATTTAAAAAAAAATGTTTTTAAGGTTCCTTATTTTCGTAATTTAAGATATGATGTAGTTACTTACCTAGGTTGA
This sequence comes from Torreya grandis, assembly GCA_037957365.1. Lineage (NCBI taxonomy): Eukaryota > Viridiplantae > Streptophyta > Pinopsida > Cupressales > Taxaceae > Torreya > Torreya grandis. The sequence continues at coordinate 2,049,327 of JARHVA010000488.1, forward strand.
AGGATCCTATTGAAACAGTTGATTTCATGTCAAATTTGGTTTCAAAATTTGATGTACTTCACTCAATTATTAGATTTGAAAGGGGGTAAACTTTGAACTCTCCTTCAGGTTAATTAGGGTATATCTAATGGTGAATAAGTTATTTAAGGCTAAGAAAAGCCTTAAATAACTATTTACATTGCATGTAAAACAACCCATTTGCATCCATTTCATTTATTCTTCCCACCCCAAAATGTATATCAACAAAACCCTGACTCTTCACACCTAAATTATATATCTTCAACACAATCCCCAAGTCGTTATGTGCATTTAACTAGTGTATGGTTTCAATAGTTTGCAACTAATCAAGTGTAAATTTATTGTTTCATTATGGACCTTCTTGGTTATGCCAATCATCTAGATGAGGTATAATAATCAGTTAATAAAATTCCAATGAATCATATAGTTGATTTCAAGTATTTGCTTAGTGCTTGTAAATTACATAACAATTTAAAGCTAGGAGAATAGGCTTCAAAACAACTTCTTAATTTGGAATCTAAGAATGGTGCAAACTATGTGTTTTAAGATTTTAAGAACAAACATCAAACAAGTTTAATTAAAACATTAAATTTCATGTAACTAGGATTTGTGCCTTCATAACTGGTAGAATATAAATATTAGAGCACTCCAAGCCC
>JARHVA010000488.1:2055000-2112500 GCA_037957365.1 Torreya grandis
AAACTTGACCATAATATATGTTGGTGGTTCTAGTGGGGCACTCCTAGATTTATAGATTATACTTCTGATATACCCTAGAGCTCCATTTATAATACTTGATTCTATCCAAAGATTTTAAGTTAGCATGACCCTTACATCGATATCAATTAATAAATCCATATAATGTTCATCATTTGGACCTCCCATTGGTGCATTGACACTTCCTACTTTGGTTACAATGGTACATTCAACTGGGTTTTTCAATGAATATAATTTTATTTTATTGTGGTTACGCACATTATCATTTATGTAAAATAAATGAATAAAATTATCAAACTCTTCATTGGTGGCTCTATCTATTCCAACATTCATTCTAGTCATAAATAACTTCCAATCATATATTGTTGGATTTGTATCTCTTATATTTATGAGTAGACGATAAAACCTTTGTTGGTCATCACTTTCTCCTTCTTATCTTATTAGTGTAGGTTTTTATTTTTCCCTATTTATTAATTAGAGAAATTGTATTTCTTGTGCATACATGGAGTTTTCCTACATTTGTGGGATAGGCTAGCTTATGTGGAGGTGTGTGTCATAGATGTGTCATAGGTGTCATAAGAATGTCATAAGTAACTCCCTTGATGGGAGTTACTTCTCTATTCTTAGCACCTTGTCATCACCTTTCATGGAGGAGTTACTGACTATTTTTGGTGTGCCTTGTCCACCTTTTGTGGAGGAGTTACTTTCATACTCTCCTATTTGTAGTCCTCATTTTGGCCATTCCATGCTAATCAGAGTTTGGTTTTCTCCATTTTGTTTTGTGCAATTTCTCTTATTGTGTTATTTTTAAATTGCTTTGGCATCTATGTGGTGTGCACTTGTTCATCGTATGTGATCACATCTTCATTACACTCACGTTATCCAGATTTTGTCAACAACTCCGATATGGTATCAGAGCTTTCCTGATAATCTTGTGTGTGATTATGCTTTTAGCTTATTTTGAAATCAATAAGATGGAGGAATTTTTTGTTATTTTGCAAAACAAAACTCTACATGTTGTTTGCTACTCTTGGACGCCACCCTTCTCTGCCTTGTGTTTGTGTGACTCCAGCTTGAGGAAAGAAAGAGGACGCTCCAGCTGCTCCATGCCACCTTTCAGCCTGCTGCTCCACAGTGTTCAACCACTACCCAGTCTGTATGGCACACTTCTACACTTTGTACGGCGCGCTTTTGCATTCTGCTTGCTGCGCCACACTCCTTCCAACTGGGTGCCTTCAGTTCTAGCAAAAAATTGAGTCTTTTGCCAAGCCTTCTTCTATTTTGTTGTGCCAAGCTTCACCCCTGACCAGGCCGTACGACACGCAGTCTGCAGGTTTGTCTTTTTTTGCAAACATATTTCTTTTTGTGCCTAGTTTCTGCTTTCTCCAGCAAGGCGCCAGGGGTATGGTGTTTCCAACAGGGTTTTTATTTTGTCCTAAGCACCATCTGACAGCCATAAGATCCTGCATTGGCTGAGGTGTCTTTTGTTGACACATTCAGCTTTTGATTGTCTTTAAAAAATGGCACTCCTTTTTGGCGTCCAACACCTTCTTTAGTGGGCCCACTCTCTCTCCCTGTTTTATGGGTAAATTTGCCTTTTTAAATTATTCTGATTTTAATTCAGTCATTTTTTTTTGAATTAAAATCAAATTTGAAATCTAGCATTCAAAAAGGCAGTTTAGAGGTTTAATTTCACCTTGTATCTTCGACTTACGAAGACGAAGGGTGAGGCCCGGGTTGGTAGGAGGCCAATTCCCCCTCACACAAACCTCATTTGGATTCTTAATTTTGTGCCAAATCCAATGAGTGGTTAGAGGGCCACTTTTTCTCCCCATAATGGGCATTTTTTTAATGTTTTAGTGCTTTTTTTGCAAAAACACTAGTTTACGAAAAAATTGTAACTTTAAAATCTTGCAAACGGTAGCTCGATTTTGGGTGCCATTTTTTGCAAAAGTACTTGTAATTCAATTATCCATAGTGTAAACTTGTTATTTTTCAAAAATGCACTAGTTTATAAAGTGCCAAAAATTTGGGTCTCCTGGGACACATTTTCGGCTGAGTCTGACGTCCTATTTGCTTTAGTCTTGCACTGATTTCTCTAAGACGCATTTTTGGCTAAGTCTGATGTCTTTTGAGAGTGCACTTGCATATTTGGGGGGGGCTCAATATTTCAGGGGGGTGTGATTGTTTTTTCACAACTTGCAAATTTTCTCTTTCATTCTCCTTTCTGCATAAATTCACAACTTGCAATCAACACAACTTCACCTAAATTTAGCTAAAACATGGATTCTTTTCAACTTAAACCCCTAACACCCTTCAACTATCATGAATGGAAATTTAAAATGTCAATCATTCTTAGAAGCAAAGGGTTGTATAGGATCACCATGGGTACAGAAGTAGAACTTAACACAGATGCTGAAAAGGTTAAGTGGTACAACCGTAGTGATGAAGCCTTTGGGTTATTGAGCTTGTCTGTGTCTCTAGAACTTCTCTTCCACTTAGAATCATCTCAAACTCCTAATGACATATGGGACACCTTAGAAAAGTTATTTGGGAAGCTTGATGAGATGAGAGGTCATGAGCTCAAAAACAAACTCATAAGTCTAAGTCCTAGCAACTTTGACACCCTACAGGACTTCTTCATTAAGTTTAAGGCCCTTAGATTGCAATTGAAATAATGTGGGATAGAGAAGAAAGATGATCAAATCATACTTTCTATTCTCTCAAAGTTAGGTCCAAGTTATTCAGTCTTTGTCTCCACTTTCCATGCCACTAAAAGTGCCCTTGGCACTGCATGGAAAATGCCTTCTTTGGATTCATTCATCACCGACTTGACTAGGGAGAAAGATAAGCTAATTCATATGGGCACAATGAAGTCTACTCAACCCCAAGCTTTGATAGCTAGAAATGGTAAGGATAAGACTTCAACAAAGGAGAAGAAGAAAAAGAACAAGGACCAGAAGAAGAAGAAAGAAAACACTAATCCTGCCAAAAACAACACTGAGACTTCATCCTCTAATGCTAAACCTAAGAAGGAGAAGGTTAAGTGTGCCTATTGTAAAAAGACAGGGCATGATGAAAACAAATGCATGAAGAAACAAATAGATCACCTAACTCATCTTTTAGAGAAGAACAACATAGGTGTTCCTGAGTCCATCAAGCAGAATTCATCTACCCAAGATTCTACTAAGGAAAAAGGCAAGGGTAAGGAGAAAGAAAAGGGCAAGGCCCTTGTAGCTACAACAGCTTCCACATCTTCATGGGTCATCGGCTTGGGTGCTTCTCACCACATGGGCTCTTCACTAGTTGAGTTTTCATCTTTAGAGCCTTGTAGCATGACTTCAATTAGTTTGGGTGATAACACTTCAATTTCTGTTGCAGGGAGAGGGTCAGTTAAAATGGAAGGAAGAACATTCAACAATGTTCTAAGTGTTCCTTCTCTTTCAACCAATCTCCTATCAGTGTACCAAATCACTCACATTGGTCAGGGCATGAGAGTTCAGTATTCACCAGATTCAATGTCTATTAGGGAATTGCATAGTGATACTACAGTGGCAGTGGGAAGGGCAGATCACCAAGCCAGGTTGTACACCTTTTCACATTTTGCATCAGATTCTTCTCCTACAACATTGCTGACTCATTCAGATGGAGTTAGCAAATTGTGGCATGAGCGGTTTGGCCACCTTAACTACAAAAATGACATGGTCATTGGCTTGCCTCGTGTCCAATTTTCAAAAGGACTTTGCGAGGGGTGCTCCCTTAGGAAGCATCTCGAAGCAAAATTTGACAAAGGCAAAGCTTGGAGGGCTTCACAACCTTTGGAGTTAGTCCACAATGATGTATCGGGACCCTTTCCCAAACCATCTTTCACAAGGGCCAAGTACATCCTCACTTTCATTGATGATTTCTCTAGGTACACTTGCATATATTTTTTCAAACAAAAGTCTGAAGTGTTTGAAAATTTTCTAGACTTCAAGGCTCTTGTTGAGAAACAGAGTGAGAAATCCATCAAAGTTCTTCGAACTGATAATGGAGGGGAGTATGTCAGCATTAGGTTTGAGTAGTTTTGCACCACAAAGGGGATTGATTTGCAATACACAGTCACCTATAGTCCTTCACAAAATGGGGTTGCAAAATGCAAGAATAGGTTCTTGAAAGAGATGGGTAGCTGTATGATTCACTCCAAATCCCTAGCACCATAGTACTGGGCTGAAGCCATCAATTGTGCTTGCTACATTCAGAATAGGGTTCCTCATAAAGCTTTGAAAAAAATAACACCCTTTGAAGCTTGGCATAAAAGGAAACTTGATGTTGAGCACCTTAGGGTTTTTGGATCCCCAACCATGGCAAGCATTCTGAAGAAGAAACACAAAGCTATGGGATGTTAGTCCAAGCCTTGCATCTTTGTAGGATATCCAGATGGTATTAATGGATATCGCCTTCTAGATCTAGTCACACATGAGTTGTTCATCGAGAGAAGTGTCCATTTTTAGGAGAGTCTTAGAGACTCAACACTTGACACTTCTTCTCCCTCATCAGATCTACTTCTTCATGATGATTCCTCATCAGATTTAGATCAGCCACAGTAGGTTCTTGAGCCAGAGTCATATTCTTCTTCTTTGAGTTTAGACATTGAGGATAGTGATGTAGAGTCATCCACCTCTAGTCAGTCAGAGGATGAGGAGTTAGCACCTGACTCACCCACTTTTGGGCCACTTTGGGCCAGACAGATACTTGAGAGTGTTGGCACTTGGGCAGGAGATCTCACAGATGACAGACGTACTAGGGGGGATTTTTAGAGAGATCCACATGCCTTCTTTGCTTCAGTTTTAGATCCACAGTCTTTTCGAGAGGCATCAGGGGTACCTGAGTGGGATAGTGCTATGGAGGAAGAATATTTTTCCTTAATCAAAAATCACACTTGGGACTTGACATCACTTCCTAAGGGAAGAAAGATGGTTTGATGTAGGTGGATATATCAGACCAAATTTGCAGCAGATGGGTCGGTTGATAAGTATAAGGCATGACTAGAAGCCAAGGGTTTCTCATAGGTGGCAAGCATTGACTACTCAGAGACCTTTGCACTTGTTGCAAAGATGACTTCTATCCAACTCACCTTGGCTATTGGTGTAGCACATGGTTGGGATGTGCATCAGATGGATGTGAAGAGTGCCTTTCTTCATAGAGACCTTGAGGAGGAGATCTACATGGATCGGCCGCTAGGATTTGTTCAGGATTCTTCCTTAGTATGCAGACTTAGGAAATCTATCTATGGCCTCAAACAGGCCCCTCAAGCTTGGTATGCCAAGATGGATTCCTTCTTTCTCACAGTGGGTTTCACTAGGTGCCATTTTGATCCCAATGTCTACTTCTTGTGGCAAGATGATTCACTTCTGATTTTGGTTCTATATGTTGATGACCTTTTGATCACTGGGAGTTCTTCATCGGCTATTGGAGTGGTGAAGGCATCTCTTCAGGATAGATTTGCATGACAGACTTGGGTTTGTTGCACTACTTCCTTGGCATTGAGATCTCACAGTCAGACTCAGGGATTTCACTTGCATAGCCTAAGTATGCTCTTGACTTATTGGCTTGATTTCACATGACTGATTGCAAGCCATCTCTGACTCCCTTTCTATCAGGAGTCAAGCTTGAGACTGATTGTTCTTCACCATTGGTTGATGCCACTCGGTATTGACAACTTGTTGGTAGTCTCATCTACTTGACTCACACCAGGCCTGACATTTCATATACAGTGGGACTTGTCTCCAAATTCATGTAGGAACCCCATGAGCTACATTGGAAAGCAGCTAAGAGGATCTTGCATTACATACAGGGTTCACATAGATATGGGATTCACTACAGATTTGGCACAAAGGTTGACTTGGTTGGATATACAGATTTAGACTGGGCTGGCGATTCACATGCTCGTAAGTCCACTTCTGGTTACAGTTTCTCTCTAGGTTCAAGTCCTATCAGTTGGTCTAGCAAGAAGCAGAATGCTATTGCTATATCATCCACAGAGGTAGAGTACAGGGGAGCTGTTAATGTAGCTACTGAGGCTATTTGGATTTAGGGGATTCTTTCTGAGTTTGGCATTCCTATCAGGCAGCCCACCATCATTTATTGTGACAATCAGAGTACCATACAGATTTGTAGGAATCCAGTTTAGCACCAGCGGACCAAGCACATAGAGATTCACATGCATTTCATTCGGGAGCTTATTCATAGTCAGGTCATTAACTTGATATTTTGCCAGTCTTCAGAGTAGGTTGCAGACATCTTCACCAAACCTTTCACTGAGAGCAAGTTTATTCATCTACGAGCTCTTCTTGGGGTGTGGTCTACATCTGCAGCAGCATCATCTTCAGGGGTGCCTTCTAACCTCTTCTTTTCTTTTATCTCTCTTTTAGGGGGGAGTTTTTTCCTACAGGTTTTCTCCTTTTCTCTATCTTATGGGAGATTGCATATGTACATGGGTACCTCATCAGGCCTAGTTGCCGGGACCCATTTTATACTTCCACACTTCCCACCTAAAATGCGCTTATGGCGGGGTATTAGTGTAGGTTTTTATTTTTCCCTATTTATTAATTAGGGAAATTGTATTTCTTGTGCATACATGGAGTTTTCCTACATTTGTGGGATAGGCTAGCTTATGTGGAGGTGTGTGTCATAGATGTGTCATAGGTGTCATAAAAATGTCATAAGTAACTCCCTTGATGGGAGTTACTTCTCTATTATTAGCACCTTATCACCACCTTTCATGGAGGAGTTACTGACTATTTTTGGTGTGCATTGTCCACTTTTTGTGGAGGAGTTACTTTCATACTCTCCTATTTGTAGTCATCATTTTGGCCATTCCATGCTAATTAGAGTTTGGTTTTCTCCATTTTGTCTTGTGCAATTTCTCTTATTGTGTTATTTTCAAATTGCTTTGGCATCTATGTGGTGTGCTCTTGTTCATCTTATGTGATCACGTCTTCATTGCACTCGCATTATCCAGATTCTGGCAACAACTCCGATATATCTAAATATCTTGTCCAAAGTAACAAATATTTTTAGTTATTCCCACAAAAAAAATTCTCATATGTTTCTATTGTATGGTGGTCTATCACTAACAAGAGGAAGTTGAGCCAAATATCCAACCAAAATAATAGATATACCACCAAAGCTCATGTTTACATTTTCAATAAATCTTTGATGAAGTCTAGAGTCTGTGTTCTATAGCAAATTTTTCCCAATGAAGCTCATTTCATCAATTAATATGTATTTTATATGGTGGGTATCCTCTTGTGTTACTTCTAATTCAAAAAAATCCATAATTGGGATTCAAAGTTGTGCATGGAGAGTTGAGGCACCAATATTGAATATTATAACTTTATGTGGTGTAAGTAATAGAAGTGGTGATCACTCGGGGAATGATGCATCTTGAAGAGCTCGATGAATGGAACCTATCATATATGATTTTACTATTCTTGTTATTCCTTGGAATATCATGCTTCAGGGTGAAGTATTTTGACCTCCATGAAAATGTTTTCTAACCATATCAAGTGTTTTTTTTTTTGGTTTGACACACAAGGTTTCATAATTCATCTCTGGTGTTATATCGTCATCTATAATAAATCCATTATCTTTCATGGTGCTTATGAATTTGATCACTTTATTTGTGTATTATTCACTTCTATATTCATTATTCCATATTGCTTGTCTATTAATATCTCTTCTTACCAACATATCTATCTCACTAACTTCCATAACTTGGCCACATTGTAGCCTAGATATAATTTTCCACTCGTGTTCCATTGTGTTTTGTTTAATAGGTTGATTATCCTCATCTTTAGTATCACCATGAATTTCAACATCTTCTGGAATTTTTTTTCTCTCCACATGCCAATAGTTATAACTAAATGAATCCTAATTTGATATTATTTATTCATCATCAATTCCAATATCTCTTTGTATATCATGAAATGGCTTGTAAAGTAATAAATTTGACCAACATAAATCAATCCATTTATTTTATTCATGTGCATGGGTGAAGGAAAACCTTAGAAATACTCTCACTATAACTACAGTACTCCTTTCCTCCCATTTGTTGTCTTTTTTCTGGCCTGGATTATATGTCCAAGATCTGGTTGCTTTAATAAGTGATGTTCTTTCCATGGAAAAAGTCTTATTCTTGCATCCATCAATGAAAGACATTTTTATGATCTTCATGATCATCTTATTAATTTTTTTTTATAGGCTTGAACCCATGACATGAAACATTCAATTTCACAAATATGATATTACTCTCTACTAACAAAAGCTCAACAACATGTGACATGTTTCTTACACCCCAATGTCTCTTTCAAAAATTGTCTCAGTTAGATGTATTATATATGATTTTACTACTAATTCATTAGGGTTTTCAATGTTTTCAAGCCACATCAACATTTGATGATAAGTTTTAGAACTATTCTCTAACTTTATTACATACTTAGCAATGTATCCGACCATGACGTGTTTGGACAGAATAGGTTGCCAATCTACATTTGCTCTCCATAGCTGTAATATATAAATATTGTGTGTAGTTACTCTATCATCATTTATTGTATGGTCAAAAATTTTATCTCCTGTGTCTAAGTCTTCATATAATTTAGATCCATTCAGATTTAATGGCCATGGTGCACCATACCTAGAAGAAATAATAACTCAATTGTTAGCTCTTTTATAAATATCATGTATAATTTTTATATAAATATTTATATGATTGAGAATCTTACCTACAAACCATTTTTCCTCTTTTCTTATGTAGGCAAGCACCATCTCTACATATTGTATGTCGTTATACACAATTAAGTAGCTCTTCATAATCACAATCCATATCCACAAGTGTAAGTTGTCTTGTATTTTGAAGACATAGATGTTGCATAAAAGTTTGACATGCCTAAAATTAATGATGTATTATAATTTGTTAGTTACACTGACAAATATAGTTATTACATAAAACATAAATGACCTGATGATTGATAGCATAGTTGTATATTTCATTGGTTTGGATCTTCTCGATAATTTTAAGAATGAATAATAGAATGGAAGTAATTCTCAGTATTTTTTTCTTCAAAATAATTTTTCCAATCAAGGTTATCCATATTTGGTACACTATCTAACCATATGAAATTATGCACATGTGGTGAACCTTTATGTCACCATTCATATCTAGACTAGTAATCTTTTGCTTTCATTCATTTTTGCAATATCTCCTTACAAAAAATTGAATGTCTCAAGTGCATATAATGTGCCACTATATGAGGATAATCATTAATATTATATCTTCACTAATTTAGGGTTTCTCATGGATCTCTTAGTGGGGTTCCTGGCATCAATGCATGTATATCAGGCCAATACATATTTGTTGTACTCAATGTGAATAAAATGGTAGGTGATCCAATCTAATGAAAGATGCCCATTAATTCACCATGACATTTTGCCCAATATGACCTTATACACTTAAAGGAGGTTCCAAACTGCATCAAACGATATGCTAGATGGGAGTGGGGTACATTATCCATATGCTCACGTAACTTAGTAATAGTGATTAGCATCTCTTGAAGGCTTTTTTCATGAGCACTACACTTGAATTTTATGTCTGATGTCTCATAATCATGTTCATCATGTAATACCTAAATCATGGATGTCATCAAAAATGGTGATCCCTATATTGAAATAGATGTAATAACAAATTCATGCAGATGTACTCATTTCAACCTTATTTCTATCTAATCACATCTTCCATCAAGAAATAATGTTGGAAATGCCATATCAAGTAATCCTAATGTGACATACTCATTTATAATAGATGTTCTAATCCCCATCCAATCAATCAGTGATCCAGGATCTGCATTAGGGTTATTTACCCATGCATTGATTAATTCCATCTCCTTTGGCACATTAGGGGGTTTAGAGGCCATTGAGGTTGTGTAATCAATGATATTTATTTCATCCATCTCCATTAGTGGACCCATAAACAGAACTTCATTTGCATTAGAATCAAATTGCATATGGACAAAGTTCAGCGAGTTAAATATATTTTCATCAGAGTCAGGTGTAAGATCGTTGAGTGCATTTTCATCAATCTAAACATCTGAATAAAACATGTCACATTTTATTTTATATTTTAGTGCCTTATATATTTTCTCTCTATTGATAGTAACGTTGTAATTTGTTCCACACTGATCCCTTCGTCAAACTATAATCATTGGCAAATCTTTTATTTGATTGGCTAAAACCTTATTAATTTCTTTTACTTCTTACAGGAAAATGATTGTATGTCCTTTATATTTATATTGGCCTCTTGTTACATATGCCACTTGTAGGATTGGGTTGACATGGGCTATTAACATTTCCTCAACTTGTGTTAAATTTGCAAGTTCTGGTCATTGTGGTCTAGGATCCATATTATTTAATGTTGAAAATTGATGATGACCTTTATCTTATCGACATCTATTATATACAGGGCCTTCAGGGGTTCGAGAAATACTTATTTCAATATAACTTTCTTGACAAATATAGCACATGTTTGGTGAAGCAATATTATCTAAGCCATGTCAAAAAATCATTTGAAATATTTTTAAATCTCTCCCAACCATTCCATTAGGATCAGTTATATTTTGTTCTCCTTCAATTTTTGTATCTTGTATTCTTTTTTTTAGTTTGCAAAGTTGACTCTTCTTCTAAGTCATTATTTTCTATTCTTCTTTTTGTAAGTTGAGATGTTATTTGCTCTTGTATATATTTATCTTGTGTAGTATTTGTAACATCATCAACCATTACAACTTGAAATGCATTATTTGGTGTTTGGAGCACATGATCTATCGATATCAAGTTTGTTTCTTCAGAATTGATGTCAACATTATGAATCGACCGTTGGTAGTGCTTTTGAGATGCTTCACGATGAAGTTCTTGTTTATGTTGTCTTTCTATCTCAGTTAATTAATCTAAACACATTTGTCTTTGTAATCTTGTTCTTAATACATATTGTTCATCTTGAGATGTTTATTCTTGAATGTCTTTCATCTTATTTGCATGTTGCATCTTTTCTAATTTTAATTGTTCAACAATCAATTCGCCGTTGCATTATTAAAATCTTTGTCTGTCATTATCATTTTGACTTTTTCTTTCTTTCTCTTATTGTACATCAGAAAATTTTTATTATCTTCATCTACAATATTCTCTTTGTTGTTCTCTTTAATATTTTTTTAATACTTTTTCGTTTGTAAAATTTAATTTTGATCGAACCATGTCTACACAATTTTTAAGTAAATAATATTGCATCAAATATAAATATCATATTAAATTTGATCATTGTGAGATATATAAATCACATTTGTAATTCACAAATATATAAATACATCAAATAAAATAATACATAAATATATAAAAACATTATATAAATTAATATATATTAATAATTTATTAAAATAATATTTAAAATTTTGTGTAAATTAATTAAATTAATATATTAAAAAATTTAATTAATAAAAATATATAACAATAATTGATATCTTTACTAATTTTGATAATTATATATAATTACAAAGAATATAAACTTATCTAAATTAACCATAAATTATTATAAAAATATATTGTAGCATACTTAAATTTACTTAAATAAATAGTTGATCTTATCATAAAAATAGATTTACCTAAACTTATAATTTATGTAGCATGGAGTTGTCACATAAACTATAAATTCTTAACGTTTTAGGTAATAAAATTAATCAAAAAGCATCCCAAAAAATAATAAAATGATATGCATTTCATTTTCTTAATATTAAATGACCATTCCATGTTCGTTGTTCATCTTAAGTTTTGAGATATGATCCTAAGCAAATAATACCACTTTCCATGTTTTGTTTTGTCACACTCTGCACCAAACAAGAATATTATTATATCATATTCAAAATATCATTGGAATGCTCCATTAGTGAATATAGAGCAATCGACAATTTTATAGAGCAAACTAAAGGTTATTATTTGGGTTCATAATACTTGTAGTGATCCAAAGGTTATTATTTGGGTTTATAATATTTGTAGTGATTTAAAGGTTATTATTTGGGTTCATAATATTTGTAACGATCTAAAAGTTATTAGTAAATTAAAGGTTATTATTTGGGTTTACAATATTTACAATAATTTTATTTGGGAATTGTTAATAGTTTTATCTATGTTCATCTATTTTATTTATTTTTGGTAGAGGTACTACCAAATCTACAATTACCCAAAAAGAATAGGTTATAGTTTTAAAATAGATTGATTTTTAATATTGGGGGATACTATGAAATCCACGACCCTTCCCTACTCTATAGAACATATATTTTGTTGGAGAAGCCAGATGGTTTTCCATTCATCTTAAGGGGCCTCACTTAAAATGTTATATTTAGTGGTATAATTAGTAATTGTTTTAAAGGTATATTTGAAAAAAAAATTAAAAAATAAAGTTGTGTAAAGTGAGAAAGTGTAAATTAATATGAATGTTAATTTTATTTTAATTTTTGTATATGAAAAATTAAACAATAATATTATTATATTTTTGGTGGAGTTAATGGTAGAAAATAAAATTGTATATTTTTATATGACATAAGAAAGTGTTATGTGGAGAGGAGATATTACACTTCATAGTGAGTTTGAATAATGAAAAAGTAGTAGGGAACGACAAAGCTACACAAAACATGCAAGTAGTAAAATATTTTAAGATGAATTAAATAGTAGTGATGAGAGGTAATAACAAAGTATTTCAGGGGATATCATTTATTAAAGAGCTCATATCATACCCCAGACCCAGATTCAAAGTAGTTAGTGGATTTACATTGTAGATGGATTTACTAATTATAAAGTGTTGAGATTTTTGATTGGTCATTTTCTATTGTCCAGAATGGATGAAGATGTCATGAAAGTTGATTTAATTGCAATAAAACTCCACATTTTATATGCGACTTGAATCATCACTATAATACTTCTAGAGTCTATATTTATATATACTAATTATATTATATATTTATAAATATAAATAATATTTTAATATATAAATTACTATATATAATAATATATGTTTTTAGGAAAAGGTGTGAGTAGATTGGTAGAGCGATGGGCAATCACAATCCACATGGTGACTCGTTGGTTGTCATCAAAGCATCATTAGGCATTGAGGAGGAGGGACAGGGGCGGGGCAGAGTTATGTTGAATAAATAGGTAGACAAGTCGAAGCTCTAGAGGAGGAAGGTGACCACTCCTCATGTTGGTGGATGTGGGAGTGTTTTGAACGATGACGAAGTTGAGGTGGAGGTGAGCTTTGGAGAATGTGGCATAGACAATGAACATTTTGACCCACTAACAATTTTTAGTGGTCCCACTTCTAATGGTGGTGGTGCTCTAGTGGAGGCTATAATTGGTCTCTAGTGGTATTCTTCATCCTCTTGTTTTGGCTCTTGTGTGTTATTTTTTAATGTTACCCTTCAAGGTGTTTGTGATTTCGATGTTTTGGTGCCCCTTGAGACATATTTTAGGTTGGTTTTCATTACTTTTGGTGTCTTGTTCTCTATTAGATTATCCCTATTTCTTTATAAACTTTTGACTATTTTAATTAATAAAACAATGAGAAACCTCTCAACTTTCATATCATCTATTAAAAAATATGTATATGTGCACATGCACAAAATAAAATATATAATAAAAATATTATTGTTATTATAATATTAACAGATTGCATATATTATATTTTTTTATTATAATACTATTAATATATATTATTACAATATAGGTAAAAATGTATGTCTTATTATATTGTATCTAATATAATATAATATAACTGTAATTATTAGTAATTTAATATCTTATTAAATATATTTAATTTATTAATTATTATTATAATATATTATTTAATGATATGGAATGATATGGTAGGATTTTATATATAATATTAATATTTATGAATTACAAATTATTCTTTTATAATAATTTTTATATATTATATAATATAAAAATATGTATTATATATATATATATATATATATATATATATATATATATATATATAATTTTAATTTTTTAAATTATTGGTAAATGGTTTTTTAACGGGGACCATACCCCAATTATAAAAAGGGCTTCAAATCTAGATGGAACAAAGAGAGCACAAAAGAAAAAGGGTCTCAAAACTCCAGATGGACAATAAGTACAAAGAAAGGTAGTCAAACTGTCAAACAGAAAAAAAATAGAACAAAGCAACAAAACAATCAGAATGTAGCTGCAAAGCAGCCTGAACATAGAAAAATTACAGCTTACACACAACAACGAAGGCCTAAATGCCCAGATTCACTGGTAAAAATAGAGGACAAACACTCAAGTCTTGTCCGAGCAAATGGGGGGTCTGAGTTTGTAGTTTCTTATTTTTTTCTTACCCACCTCCATCCATTCCTCATTTCCTTCCTTAGTGAACACCAAAAGAACAACCTCTAGAATAAGAGACTTGATTGTAGGGTGGCCCTGATCTAATGGCACCGATGTGCTAACCTTTTGAGTCCTTGTACTAATATCCAAAGCTTTGCTCAAGGGGTTGAGTTACCCCTGAGATTGAGCTTCAAAGTTCTTGCTCATCTCGTGAGAAACATGAGGATTTTTTGCAGGAGATTTTGAATCCATAGAACCACCAGGGGTTGATTTATCATAAGGAATCCTCATTCACTATCAAATGACTATGCCTAGCATCTTTCCACCACGAACCCCTTCCATTAGATGTTCTTTTAACAGTACAAGCAGAGACCAGGTGGCCCAATGAAAAGCAATTTCTACATCTAAAGGGCATTCCTTCATAATCTAGAGATTGGATCCACACTCTATCTTTGACTTTGAGATCAATGTTCATTGAAATATCTTTTGAGGTATCAATCTCTACCAAAATTCGAGCATACGTAGGGTGAAGGCAATCTTCTGTAAAAGGATCAATAGCAATGATCTTCCCTATAGCATTTCTTATGGAAGTCAGACTATTTTTTGCCTAAAACAACAATGGAAGGTGTGGTAGTCTGATCCATACCGGTTTAACCAAAAAGGATTCCGTGAAAGGATCAAAAGACGAAAACTAGGGTTTCAAAATCAGCAAATGTCCTTCACAATCCCAAGGTTTGCTAAAAATATGATCCCTATCTTCAGTAGAATAAAAAACAGTAATGAAAAACCCTCTGGAGCAAGGATAGATATCTACCTGACTAGTTAGATATGGCTTCCAATATTCGGAAATCCAAGCATGAAGTGCTAGGAGACCTGGTAAAAAATTGTTAAATCTGCAAATAAGAGCATTCGTTTTGAAATTTTCTTCAATCTCCACCACTTTGTAATAATATTATTATTTTAAAAATTAAAAAATATATAATAATATTATTAAATATGATTATGTTTTATTATTTATTGTATATTAATATTTTAAATATAAATTTGTTTATATGTTTTAAGGGATGTATTTTTTTGTTTTCATGAAGTTCAGGGTTTAGTAAAGTGAAGGAGTGTAAATTGATAGTTGTACTTCATTTGAAATTTATGTATGTTGACTCCATATTACCTTTTGTACATGAAGGTTTAAGCAATAATCTTATTATATTTTTGGTGTGTTGTGTTTCTTCATACAACATAACAATGTGTTGTGTAGGGAGGAGAAATTCTATTTCACGATGAACATGAGCAATAGCAAAATAGTGGTAAAGGACAAAGCCATACAGATTGTGTAAGTGATGAAATATAATGATATGCACAGTGATAGTTAAGACAATGATATGATATTTAAAGTAATATCATACCACGATTCAAAGCAGTGAGCAAATTTACATGACATGTACCTATTATAAAAGAGTCTGCAACTTGTACATGTCAACATCTTGGATTAATAGTTTTTTTTAAAAAAAATGGATGACAACATCATGAACGCTGATTTGATTATGGAAGGGCTCATCTGATATGCAACGTTACAGAATCCAATTACTATTAAATCATAATTATTAATCACATGAAGGGTGACATAAAGCTTATACGCACTGGAGATGCCGGATAGGAATGGGGACGCTGCAGATTTTCAAAAATGGGCAAAAAGATTTGAATAAGGTTTTGACAATTGATGGATGTTTCAGTATATAGGGCGGGTCAATTCACTACATTTATATTGGTCGTGGAATAATATCTGTAAAGCAAGAAAAAGACGCTCTGAATTTTAATCCTTGCGAGGGGTCAATTGAAATGGATGGGCATTTCCTTCCAGGCTTTCATGAGCATTACGCCACGTATGCAAAACAAGATCAAAGAAGTCGGTATGCGAGATAGTCACGCGGCCTTCCCCAATCTGTGTCGGTGACAAATGAAATCCTGCCATGTCTTTCTTTTTCTCGTTTAATGAGAAGGAAAGACGAATCTAAGAATATCCATGCTACAGATATATCTACAATTCTCCTTAAATTTATTTAATGAATAGATTTTTTTAAATGGTTTGGCTTAAACTTATATTGATTTTATTTATTTATTTATTTATTTTTTATTGGAGGATAATTGTAAGTTATATTTGTTAATGATATATAAAATAAAGTTGTTATGTGTCAAAGTTCTTGTGTGATGGGTAAAGATGAGATTTTGGAAGAGGATAAAATAAGTAATGTCAATTAAATAACAGATATTGAATTGTTTGTTGTTGTCAAGGAACATATTTTGTAGTTGTATCATAAATATTTGAAGAATATAAAATTATATCGAATACGTGATGTGTAAACATATTTTGTCATTCAATTCATAATGGCCACATATTTTACATATATCCATTACAATATTTGCAATTGAAGCATGTGCAATGTAAGATTTTGGTGGTGGGAAAATTTGTTTGAGGCACAAGTTAGCACGAGAGAGAAATTTTACCTTTACAAAGCAATTGTGAAAAAAAGGAAAATTAAAATGCCCCTTGTTTTTTAACATATATTTACCACAACATCTGTAGTCGAAGCATGTGTGGGGTGGGATTTTGCTGGTGGGGGAAATTTGTTTGAGGAGACACAAGTTAGCACGAAGGATAAAATTTTGACATCTTCAAAACAATTGTAAAGGAAAGGAAAATTACAAAGCTCCTTGTCAATCATAGTAATGGACAAAAGTTAAGTCTCTCATAGAATCGAATATCCAAGTCGGAGGCCCAACGTAAAATGCTAATAAATGTGTACCTAAAATTCTTAGTCCAATGACCTATGCAAGTAGCATCTAATTTATTAGCTCTACTTCTTTCTTGCACAAATCAATTTTAACTTTATCTTACATTATGCTCCTCATTCATTTGACTTTGCACTTATGCCTTTACATGTTTTTCATGCATCTATGATATATCCAAACTAAACCATGACCCTAACCAAAAGAAATACAACACCATTGCCTTGCTTGAGTTTGTTTAGGCGTTAGGCATCTCTAGTCATTGCAGATCGAGTAGTGTCAATTCAAACCTAGTAAGATTTTGTTCCTCTTGAGCATGACTCTCCTAACCACTTTCATGCCATTATGGTTTTAAAGGAATGGCAAGAACTTTCTAAGCAACGAGGATTAAAACCTTCCAATTTGTATCCCTACAAAGGGACACATCTAAACCTATTATAAAAGTGACCTCGATTATATTCTTCCAAATAATTTTTAGTTTTTGAAACCTAACTTTTCATTTGGACAACAGTCTAAAGAAGACTAGACACCATTGAACATTTCACAGATAAAAATTTGAACTTGCTCTTAGTTGTTGTTTGTGATTTTTTTTACCATAAAATGCGGCTCTGAAAGGCAATAGTGAAATTTGATAAATGAAATATATTTTTTAAAATTGTAATCTATCACTGCAAGCTTCCAACTACATTCTTTAGCACAAATTAATTTAAAAACACTACAAACTATACTAATGGATTTCTATTATGAACTCATCATAACATACAAACATAGATAATGAAGTGGGAGGATGAAGCATGTAACGTAAATATCCAAATAACTTTCTAAAAACATTCTTTGGACAAAAATAAAATGATAGAAGTAGCAAGGTATCAATTATATGAAGACAATAAGATTGAATTAATGAAAAGAAAGCAATAAAACTGCATGATAGGAGAATGACAAATTCACACCTTTTTTTGTTTAGAAATAAGAATCCTCAAATAGAGGGAAGTACACGAGTCATAGAAAGTAGATGCAACACTTTAAACATAAAATATTAGTAAAATTAAAATAATGAAATACATTTTGAATGAAAAAATGTGTAATAAAATTAAACTTTTTAAGGCATGGATAGTCAAAACCAAATATTTGAATGCCAATCTTTGATTTATCAGTCTGCATAATGACTATGTCCCAAGAAAAAATGCATTAGCCATACTGTTGAAAGTTGAAAAAAAAATCAACTATAAAATGAAAATTTTACCAAACATTTAAGTGTGTTACCTAAGTTCAACCCCACTCCATAACAGAGTGGCCCATGGTCTTGCCCCACACAAAAAAAGGCAACCCACACTCTCACTGCTAAGCATTAAGCAAAAATAAAAGTGACATATCAGGGATTTTGGATGCACATTGATTTGAATCTAAGAGCAAATGGAGAATAATGATGTAATCTCCCAAGAGAGTTATAGTCAGACACGAGATTGGTCCAGTGACATGAAAAATAGGCAAGAAAAACTAAATACATAACAAATATTCCCAAATGGGTGAACATCTACAACTCTTACAATGCAAAAGAGAGGGTGGGCTATCAAGATTCAACTTGGGGGCATCTGCATATGTGAATAGTCCTTTGTAATCTAGATCAATCTAGTCATCTAACAAAAGATTGGAATTATTTACTAGTAAGGTGAAGCGCTTGCCACTAAGATGGCCCAGGTCTGAGCTTGCTCATAAAAGTCTACTTTGATGATGTATATAAAATGGTGTATAAAGGGTGGTTTTCAAACAAAAAGAGAATAGTAGATCACAATGTCTATTTTCCAATTCCCAATGAAACATAGGTTATAAATCATGAAATAAATAACTACTAGGGGCACCACTTGAAAAAATGCTTATTTTAGAAGCCAAAGATGAATCACATAAGCCAATACTTTCTAAAACCACTCTCTAATCTAAGACATCAAATTAATAAATTGATGCCCTATATGATGAGATCTAGAGGAATCCTTTAGTGTGTTGGTGGAGCATCTCAATTTTCTATAGAGTTGACCCAAGTCCAGAGGATGTTTTCTGCTTGTGCAAGACATGGATGCTATGTGAGCCCCAATTGTTTTAGAGGTGGCAACTCTGAGCTTGAGAAATTCCACTAGGATGGTGGTTGTAGTTAAATATCTTGTCAGGTTGTTTGGGGCTCTTCTCCAACCACCAATGAACCCTCTACCAGGGTTGGTTGTGGGTCCCTCAATTCAGAGGAGTGTGGCCTCTTCCCATGTGTAGGCTCAATTGGCCTCTATGAGAGTGATGTCAGGTGTGGGTGGTGTGCTTCTGAAGAAATGAGTGGGCATGCTAAGACTTCAAAGGTGGAAGGTAATTGTGTCACATATTATTGGGCCTAGTGATGTTTCGGGCGATGGTGGTTCTAGTTTAGGGATATGACATGGAGGGTGAATAAGTGAAATGTTAGATGATGAACAATTGGCATATGTGGCTAATGGAGGGGATCCTAACGGTGATGTCTCATCGATAGATGGTTTGAATGGATCCTATGTGGGTAGTGCATTAATAATTTTTTGTTTCTTATTTTTTGTTGTTTGCTGGTTCCCCTTCGGGGTGGTGGTGTTTTATCTCCTCGTGTGGCTTACAAGACTAATGTTTTATAACCATTTTGAGTCTTCTTGTTTTCTCTCTCTCATTTTTTTCCACTTTTTGTCACTTTTTAAAAAAAAAAAAAAAAGGGTGAGGACCTTCAAATCATTTATAAAAAGATACATAAATTAAAAGATAAGATTTAATCAAAATTTAATTTTAGTGAATAGATATCTTTTTATTTTTTATTTTTTTAGCTCAATGTCAGGGTTGAGGGGTCCCAGTCCCAGTCATTTTTTATTAGAGCTCCAATCAGTTTAGGACACAATCGAGGGCCCAGATCTCCAATAGCCACAACTGACCCAAGAATACTAATAATCAGTCACAACTGGCCTAAGAATACTAATGATCAGCGACAACCGACTCAAGAATACCAATGATTGGCCATAACCGGTGCAAAAATACCAATGATTGACCATAACCAACCCATGGATAGTTAACGATCGACCATATCTAACTTTCGATACCATATTGAGATTTAAATTTGGATGATATTTGAAACAACTAAATCACTTTACCAACTCACCCACATCTCATCAATAATATCTTTTTAATTTTTATATTGAATAAACAAATAAATTTAATGAATAAATATAGATCTTCATCTCAACTAACAATTTTATTATTATAATGATTATTTTATATTATTATTTTTTATTAAAAATAATTTTAATAATAAAATATTTATATTTCAATTTAAAAATTGAAAGATCGAAGTCTGCCATTGGATTTTTGAGAACGATCTCCTTTGGGTGCCCTTGCCTGCTTAACATGTACATGCCGCATGCCCATAAAGGAAATGGCATTCGCCGTTTTGCAGTAGTTAAATATCTTTATGTATCTAGTAACTGTGTATTAGGTTTAGAGGGCATCACACATCTCTAATTTGTATTGAAAGTTGAAATGCAAGGCGGTCTTTTCTTTTCTAAGGCCCTATCCTTTTCTCACGTAAGAAGTGAAAGGTTTTTTGAGTTTCACATCCTGACAATGCATTTATTTCCATGCACTATTGATGACATTGGCATTCTATGTTTTAATAACATGTCCATAATCTCAACCAATGAAAATATATATAAATAGTTTTTTAATATTTTTTGTTAACAAATGCATAAGTTGACTATTAAAAAATTGTAAAAATTAGATTGTACAAAAAATAATAATTTTTGATTGGTCCAAAAGATAGAGTTTAACCAAGGGTTAAAACAAATTCATTCTTTTAGTATACCGTTCAGAACTAATAATGTGAGGGAAAAATAGAGTGGGAGTTCTCCTCCAACACTGTTCAAATTCTATTTTGAGGGGGTTGTTAAGGGGAACCCAAGAGTTTCTGGAGTAGGCTATGTTATTTGAAATTGTGTTGGTTTTCTAATCCAAGTTGTATTGAAGAAATTTGTAGATGGTACTAGTAACGATGCTGAGGTGTAATCTCTCATCTTGGGGTTGGATATTGTGATGCAATGCAGGATCAATCGAATCCTAATATAAGGTTACTCAATGGTTATCATCCAGGCGTTACAGAACATGAAAATTGGATCATGGAATACTAGCAATATCAAAAGTCATGCATAGGGAATGCTGGATAATCTTAGCTTCTGGGAAGCCTCTCACTATTTTTGGGAAACCAACTCTACGATGAACAATCTAGCAAACAAAGGTTTATCATAGGGTGAAGAAATCATTGGTGATACTAATTAAAATAACTGGTATTTCTAGAAAGCACCATCATGATTTGGTGGTCTAGGGTGGTGAAGCTTTTATGACGATCATGTCTTTTGATTGATACTCAATCAATGTTGGGGATCTCATTTCCCATGTGGGACATGCCCCTCACAGTTATATATTCAAGGTAGTGAGATTAACATCGTCTTCATTAAAAAACCTCTCCATTCCCCTCATCATTCTCCTAAGTGTTTTAGCACGTCTCTGATGAATTTTGACACCATGGATAACATGCTACAGGTGGCATTGAATGAGCCCTTGCTACACATTGAAGCAACTAGGAGGGAGATGGCCTTTGGTGGATGGGTGAAAGACTCACATTTCAAGGAGATTTTCATGATTCAATCTAGAAGTGTTACGCAGGTGGTGAAGGAAGTGATAGGTCTCATCTTTTTGGAAACACATTATAGTGTGAAAGTTAACTCTTTTATTGCATCAAATTTTATAGGGAATCTACTCTTTGTCTCCAAGGATAAACATGTGACTATGGTGGTGGCATGCAGGATTATGCATCCATGGTTTCAAGTAGGATTGGATGAAGCTATGAAAGGCTTTACATGGGGAGGTCAACGTCAATATCCCTTTTCTAAGCGAAATGACTTAGGGCTAATCATTCTATGATCTTTTTGAGATTTGGAGGAACCCTTTAGTGTGTTGGTGGAGCATCTCAATTTTCTACAGAGTTATATGGAAAACCCAGGTCTAAAGGATGATTTTTGCCTATGCAAGACCTAGATGCTATTTGAACCCCAATTTCTTCAGAGGTGGTAACTCTAAACTTGAGAAATTCCACTAAGATGATGGTTGTAGTTAAATCTCTTATCAGTTTATTTGGAGCTCCTCTCCAACCACCATCAAACCCTCTGCAAGGGTTGGGTGTGGGTCCCTCAATTTAGAGGAGGGTGCCTTCTTCCCACATGCAGGCATAGCTGGCCTCCATAAAAGTGATGTCGGGTGTGGGTGGTGTGCTTCTAAAGAAACAAGTGGGCATGCTGAGACTTCAAAGGTAGAAGGTAATTGTGTCACATGTTGTTGGACCCAGTGATGTTTTGGGTGATGGTGGTTATGGTTTAGGGATACGACGTGGAGGGTGGATAAGTAAAATGTTAGATGATGAACAATTAGCACAGGGGGTTGATGGAGGGTATTCTAATGGTGATGTCTCATCAATGGATGGTTCGACCAACTCCTAGGTGGGTAGTGAATTAACAATGTTTTGTTTCTTATTTTTTATTGTTTGGTGGTTCCCCTTTGGGGTGGTGTTGTTTTATCTCCTCTTGTGCCTTGCAAGACTAATGTTTTATAACCATTTCGAGTCTTCTTCTTGTTTTAGCTCTCTCAATTTTTTTTCACTTTTTATAACTCTTATTTTTTATTTAACATAATGGGTGAGAACCCCCCAACCCTCAAATAATCTATAAAAAGATACATAAAATAAAAGATAAGATTGAATTAAAATTTAATTTTATTGAATAGATATCTTTTTATTTTTTATTTTTTTAGCTCGATGTCGGGGTTGAGGGGTCCCTGTTCCAATCGCTTTTGATCAGAGTCTGACCGATTTGGGATACAATTGAGGGCCCAGATTCCCAAGAGAATACAAATGATGGACCACAAGGAGAGACTTAGCAACTGAGAATGACTTTCGCTAAATTATTGATAGGAAGTTTTTCTATAATTAAAATGTGTATTTTGGTATAAAAGTATGCAATATATAGAGAAGAGTCTAAACCTTATTTGAAGTGGTCGATTTATATGTTTGTTCTCTCTCTAAGTCTCTCACTTAAAAGAGATTTTATTTATATGGGATCTCATTGGTAATGTTAGCACCCAACATCATCAACTTGGGGGCTTCCCTCATAATGTTAATGCTTTTGGATTTTTCATTGGTAGTTGAGATTGATGCTAACATATCAATTTAGGTGTTGGTAATTTAAAAATAATTTTTAAATATTTATTATTTGTAAAGTTGAATTTTTTATTATTGGTAATTTTTTTTATTAGAGTTATAAATCAATTTAGGATATTATGGAGATTTAAGTTTTTAAGTGATTAATCATTGGAATATTATTATGAGTCATAATTAGTTTGAATAATACTACTAACAGTGACAATTCGGCTTGAGAATAGTATCAACGGCTATAATCGACCTCAAGAATACCCCCAATGACCACAACTACTCAATGAATAGTACCAATGGTTACAATTGACTTCACAGGTCAGGGGAGATCGAAGTCTGCCACTAGATTTTCTAGAATGATCTCCTTTGGGTGCCCCTGCCTGCTTAACATGTACATGTCACATGCCCATAAAGGAAACTACATTCACCGTCTCATACTAGTTAAATATCCCTTATGTATCTTTTAACTGTGTATTAGATTTAGAGGGCATCACACATCTTTAATTTGTATTGAAAGTTGAAATGCAAGGCGATCTTTCATTTTCTAAGGCCCTATCCTTTTCTCACTTCGCATGTAAGAATTGAAAGGTTTTTTGAGCTTCACACCCTGATAATTCATTTATTTCCATGCACTATTCATGACATTGGCACTATATGCTTTAAAACATGTCCACACTCTCAACCAATGAAAACACAAATAAATGGCTTTTTAATATTTTTTGTTAACAAATGCACAAGTTGACTATTTAAAAATTGCAAATATTAGAATGCACAAAAAATAATAAATTTTGATTGGTCCAAAAGATAAAGTTGAATCAAGGGTTAAAACAAATTCATTCCTTTAGTATACCCTTCATAACTAATAATGTGAGGGCAAAATAGAGTGGGAGTTCTCCTCTAACACTGTGTTGTCCCCCAAAAATATCACTCATTATTGGGACAACATTTGAACTATTTTGGTCCAACAGACCAAAATCCTCTCTCCCCTTCTCAAAAATTGTTCTGGGCATTCAAATTATTCATTATTCAAGATTTTTTAGATTTCTACGGACTCTACAGGCTTAAATCTATAGACTCAATTCTACGAACTTCACAAGAAGGAATCTTTGGACCTAAATCTATGGACTCTGCAGGCTTGAATCTATAGACTCTGTAGGCTTAAATCTACAGACTCAGATCTATGGACTCTGTAGGTTTGAATCTACAGACTCTGCAGATATGTTTCTATAGACTCAAATGCTTGAAATCAGCAGGTTCAACAGGTTCAAAGGCTTCTATAGGCGAGTTCAGTCAAAAGAACAAGTTTCCAACACTTAGTCATTTTTAGGATTGATTCAATGCCTTGGTTCAACCAAAAGAGTTCATTGACAAGCTTCTACGCAATGTTTGAACCATTAAACCATTGAACCGTTGAACCTTGAACCATTTTGGTTCAATGGGTTCAATGGGTTCAAAGGTTCAACATCATCAGCAAGAGTTAAGCGCATTTGTCAAGGTTGAAAGTTTAATTGCTTCTAGGTTCAACAACTTCAAAACACTTATCAAAGAGAAGAAGGCTTGAACCATTGAACCGTTGAACCATTGAACCACTTTGGTTCAAAGGTTCAATGGGTTCAATAGTTCAAAAGGTTCAAAGCACTTGGTTCAATGCCATTTGGTTCAAAGTGTATGGTTCAACGCAATTTGGTTCAAGCGGTCAAGTGAATGAGTGGAACACAAGAAAATGATTGAACCATTGAACCATTGAACCAACAAGGTTCAATGGGTTCAACAGTTCAATGGGTTTAATGGGTTCAAAGCGATCAAAAGACTTAAACAAAAATATGGCTTCAAAATCGATTGAACTGTTGAACTAAAGTTGGTTCAATCGATCGGTTTAATCGGCAGGTTCAAGGGGCTGCCCCAAAGCCAAAGGAAAAAGTGTCCTTATGGAGGGTAGTGAACCAAACTAAGTACCCTTGCAAAGGGCAATGAACCAAGCCAAGTTCCCTTGTGGAGGGCAATGAGCAAAATTGGACAAAGAGAATTCCTTCAGAAAAGTGAACCAAAGACAAACAACACTTGTAGAGGGTAGGCGAGGAGCAAAATGGACTGTTGCAAAATCCCGAAGGATAGTTCCAAGCTTGAATAAGTCCTTGTAGAGGGCACAGTTCTCTTTTGGGAAAAGGAGGTGGAAAAATGGTTAAGGCAAAAATCCTTTGAACTCTTTGTCCAAAGGAATTCACCTGAGAAGAAAGTTCGAAAGCAAGAACCCAGTGAAAAATTGACTAAGGCAAAGTGAAGGAAGATTTTATTTGGACAAATTATTTGAAGAAATTCCTTCATCCTTTTTGTCTAAATGAAAAGAATGATAAAAGTCCACCGAAGGAGCAAAAGTCCACCGAGAAAATTAAAGCTTGAAGGACATCCGAAGACCACTCGAAGGGTACATACCCTTATGGGAGGCTCTCACCAGGGAAAGTGGACCATTTCTCAAGACTCTGAAGGGCAAGTTCCCTCTGAGAAAGATCAAACCTCAAAGTGCAATGGAAGCTGCCATGTGTCATCTGTCGAGACACAGTTTCTAGTAACTTTCAAAGCAACAGAAGTTGCCATGTGTCATCTACAAAGTTTAGCAGAGGCTACCAAGTGGAAACATCCATAGCTTCTTCCTTTTATTGAGTAAGGACTATGGTGGGTCCCAGGTAAGTGGCTAAACTCAAGCAGAACATGCCACGTGTCATCATCCACGTGAATCCAAAAGAGTCCTGAATATTTCTACAGTGATTTTATAAGCTCGGCAGATGCCACCACATGTCCTCACCTATTTCACAGTGGAAGGTGCCATGTGTCACTTGTTGAGATCAGTAGAAAGTGGCTAGAGCAAGCAAGAAAGACATGAAGGAATGGCTAAGGAGGATGATGGGTCCGTAACCATCAAATTCAGAGCAACCAACTAGTTGTTTGCTTTCAAATGATGACGGATCCGAAGATGTCAAATTTGCAGTAATGAAATAACTATTGATCCTTGCAAGCTTAAGCACATATCTTGTGAACAAATTTAGTGGCCAGATAAAGAGATATTGTGAGGGCTCAGATCACACAGATAAGGACAAAATATAGCCAGGAAAGGGGGAACGATGAAGAAAGATCAGAAATATCTGTGCATAGGATATGTTTCTAGAAGGTAAAGCAGTCCACTAGGTGGACATTAAAGAGCACAAATATTCAATGGTGTGACCTATTTTTCTGCATTGAGTAGAGAAAATAGCTGTTTGTTGGGTGAATATTTTGTCGTCAGCTAATTGATGGCAAAATAGGTATATCAACCACAGTACAAGGAGATTAATATGACAAAAAGTGTGGGTTTATCATATCCTAATGAGATAAATCTCTCCTCTCATCAAGGGGAGGTTCCTTATAAATCACTTATATGCTATATATATAAATAAGTAGAAAATAATACCTAGGGTAGGATAACACCATCCATCTCTCTTTTTTTAGAGATGATGTTTACAGAGAAAAAGGTAAATCCAAGTTGATAACCGAAAGCATTCCTCTTCCTTCAGAAATGATATTCAACAAATAGCAAAAAATCTTCTCAAGTAGTACTTAGGTCCATGAGAAACCCATGAAAGCACAAAGTCTTTTGTTGCCTCTCTCATTGATTCAAAGCATACGTAACAGTAGAGTGAAGTAAAGCTCAAAGTCTTCACCTAAAACTACAACAGATAATAAAATCACAAAGGATAAAAAAAATAGCTTAAAGTCTTTTTGATATCCTTCAGAATGTCTTCAAATAATTTTCACATCCACTTTGCTTATTTAATCAAATAGATGAGAGATTATTAGGAAAGAGAACATAAGAATGATCTCCTAAATAACACAAATTATTTCAACACAAAGTCTAAAAATAACCTGCTTCTCATTCATTCAAGAAAATTTGATTTATAAGCTAAGATTAAAGTCTCAAGAAGTATCTCAATTTCGGCAGAGTTTTTGCTCTCACTTATCCAAAGATCCTTTTACAAAAGAGGTTCCCTCTATATATATAGGGAAAAACCTTCAAAATTGGAAAAAGACTTAAATATTGAAAACCTAGTCAAAGATGAGTCAGCATTGACTTTGGGACTTTTCTAGATTTTCACATGTAATTACATATTTTTGAAAATCACCTAGCTCTGACTATAGCATCTCTCACTGTTGTGATTGCTTTTGCATGACTAGTTAACCTAGTTCTCAGATTATCCAGAGTTAACTGATTATTTAAAATATTATCTACAGAATTCATCGAACGCTTTCTCCTCAAATTCACTTCGGATCATACCTTCAAATTCTTGAATCATTTCCTCAACTAAAATGAATTAGTTGTCTCGAGAGGTGAGTCTGCAAGGCAATTACTCCAATCTGTTCAGCAGGCAGGTGTCACTTTCTTCACTGGCATCCTTGGAAGATTTGAGGTCACTGATCAGTTCCTTAAGTACTTGGATCTTGTATATTAGTGATTCTTTGATTTCAATATAAGAATATATATTGGTAATGACACCAATTGATACTAAGGTACGTTTCTTCAGAGCTTTCATCTCTATCCACTTGCTAAGATATTTGTTTGTGCTGTCAATATCTTGGAAAATAAGAGAGATAGGGTCTTCTAACTCTATTCTCATTTTCTTCATTTTACCTATCTTCTCGACCACCTCTACAAACAAGTAAATCCCTTGTGCATGCATCTTATCTATTTAATCTTCAAGTACTTTTCCTTTTAGGTAGGTCATCTCTACTTTCTGGATAACAGGATCATCTACGGAGAAGGCCTCTGGAGTTGCCACTTCTGGGGCAAAAGTGAATCTCCTGACCACCACGATCAATTGTTCTACCTTTGATTTGTAATAATATTTCATCTCTCTCTATCTATCAAATTTATGGACCATGATATCCATTGTGGACTGCAAATCACTCTTGGCACCCTCGTGAGTTATTTTTCCCAACTTAACTCGAGAAATGGAGTAGCTGCTCATATCAAAATTCTCTAGGGTTGCATCTTGTGGGGGTTTGGCTATCTCCATAAATTTGTGCCCCTTATCTCCAATCATTTTTGAAAGGATTCTTGGCTTCTTGGGGGTCTTAGCTTTCACTAGCATTATTTTACCTAAATCAAAGTCATCTCCAGAGATGGCTTGCTTTTTCCTTTTAGGTGTAAAAGTTGATAACCAAGGTGGGAGAGCAAAAGCACTTACAGTAGCAAAAATCCCTATAGTTGGTGCCACTAGGGTAACATCTGCACTGTTGGCAGTAACAATGGGTGTATGGGCATGGTATCATGCAAAACTGCACTAGCCGTTGACTAGTCGTAGGTGGAACTATCTCTGATGTTGAAAGAAGGAGATGAAAGATTGGGGATGGATCCTGATGATCAAAGGAAATCTCTAGAAGCACCTTGAGGGTCACCAAAAATAACTCTAGTAGGGGAGGTGGCTCCAAAAGAAAGAATACTGATGGGAGAAATGGGTGAAGGAGTCACAACAGGTGATTGGGGTGAAGCAGAAGAAACTCCTGCAACTGGTTGTGCTTCCTCTGGTAGTGATAGAGCTTCTATCCCCTGTTACCCTATAGGTCTGTCATCTATTTCTATTTGCTCTATCGCTTGTTCTTGGGCACTTTGTTTCTCAACCCCCATATCTGTTGGCTTTGGTTATTTCTCGATAACCTTTGGTTTCTTAGATACAAAGATGATCTTAGGCTTGTGGGACCTGGAAGGAGAAGGAACATCACTTTTATTCTATCTTATTTTTTGCTCTCCTTGTCTCTTCTTGAAATTTGGCCTCTGATCCTATGATGAATTCTTTTAATGTGACCCCTTTGTTTTCTAACCAATCATTGGTGTTAGCCAATATTGGTTTGAATCTCATTCTCAAAGAGGTCAACTTTTTTTTAGACCATTGAATTGGAGGAAAAGGGGAGTTAGTGATTTGTTCAGCAAGATACCTTTTATTGACCAAATGTTTTTCATCTACTAGATTCAGAGGAATATCAACGAGCCCTAGATATTCTATTTTTTTTAGAGACAGTCTGTTGTAGTCCATCTTCTTGATGTCTTATGTTGTTCTTAAATCTATCCAGACGTCTTTGATCATGGGCTCATGAAACTAAGTCTTCCTTCTGATCATGTCCTTGACACCCCTGTAGTCAAAATTGGGCCTTCTTTTGAAATGCTTCATGGTGACAAGTTGCATTTTGGTCTCCATTACCCTTGCTTTGGCAGCAGTCAAAATCGAGTATCTACCAATTTCAATTGGGAACCTGAAACCTGGTTTCTTAAGTTCCATTTGTTTATTGTGAATGCCAATAATTTGTCTACACAGCTCCATTAGAATCAATTTATTAGAAGAAAATAGAGGGAGTATATAGGGATAGCCTTAGAAAAAGCCAACCCATAGATAGCAAAAAGTAGGGAATTGTAAAAACATGCAGCTGAAATCATTGACGACAGTCCATGCTTCATCTGATACTCTCTTCTATTCTAATTGAGGATCAAAAAGACACAAAAATACTGCAAAGAAGGCATCATTTACCCTCCTAAAGTGATGGATTGATCCCTTATGTTAACTGAGGGTAATATTGATAAATAGGGGTGGTTTTTATGTCTCCCTCTGACGTCAAACCTGGGAAGATTCTCATTGAAGCTCCAATGTACACCATGTACAAAGTCATATAGAACTTTGAAGTAGTAGACACTTTTGTTAATTGCTCATGCAGAGCATTGTTGATCTGTTCACCCTAGAAGATGACTTGTTTCCCTTGGAGAATTATCTTGATGAAAGGGTACATCCATTCATGAAATTGAGAAGAAGATGGTAGACCTCATAATCTGCTGAGAAGAGTAACTAAGTCACCAACTTCCTCTATGAAGTCAGTTCTCAGAAAGTTCTGTGGCCATCTGGATAAGTCAGTTCTGGGAGTCTTGAGCCATATGTTTTTGATCACCTTCTTTGCCTTCTTGGGATCTTTATCATATTATTTTTGTGCCTTAACAAGTCGATCTTCAATACATCAGTATCAGGAGGGCACATGAAAACTTTATCAATAAATTCAAGGTCTAGTGGAATTATTATGTTGCCGCTAGCATCTGACATGGCCCTGGTCTCTTTGTTGTAGAATTGGCTGCATTGAAGGATGAACTCTGTGTGATGTGTTGCCATAGAAAAAGAGGAGACTAGGTGGATATTGCTTTCAATTATCCTCTTCATTTCAGAGCTTAGATATTTTGCCTTGGTTCTCTCCATGAATTCGGCCATATCTACGTGGCCAATCTCTGTGTCCCTAATGTCGTCGACATTAGAAGTGACTGAGGTGATTGAAAAAACACCTTGATATTGGTACTTCATCACCTTCAACTTCTTTGGAGAAGCTTCAATCATCAGGATGAGCCTTTATTGAAAATATGTTGATTAAGAAGGATCTCGAGGAGGAGCTGTGATAAGAGTCATGATTGCACAATTAGGAAAAATATTGGCAATTTGAGAAAATTGCATGTTGGATGATCATGACCAGGGAAGTGCGCTTGAAAGGGTTAAGGTGAGAGCAGATCAAAAAGTGGAAGTAAAGAGGAGCAGGCTTGAAAAATGGAAAAAACAAAAATTTACCAGAGTTAAGAAAAATGGGGAGAAGGTATGTATGGGTGGCAAAAACTGCCGCCCTTGCATGTGGAAATTTTTTTGCGTGTATAGGTGGTAAAAATTGCTGCCTGTGCATGCAAGGGTGGAAGGATGCATGTATCGGTGGCAAAAATCACCACCCATGCATGTTTGAAGGGGTCAAATGTGTAAGGGTGGCAAAAATTACCGCCCTTGCACGTTGAGTGGAAGTTGGTGTAATGGTGGTAATTTTTGCCGCCTTTACACCTTGTCTAGGTTGGATTGTATCGGGAGCAAAAAATGCCACCGGTGTATGAGTCTAGGTAGTTAAGGAATGTGTTAGGGTAGTGAAATTCACCACCCTTATATAGGGATTTTGAAATAGGTTCCGTAAGGGTGGCAAAAATTACCGCCCTAACACAAGCTTTGGTGATTGGACGCGAGGGCAAAAAGGATGAAAGGGAAAGATGGGAGGAGGAGGGTCGAGGTGCAGTGAAGGGGGATATAATCGCCTCTTTCAACGAGAAAAAAGAGGAAAACAAAATAAAACCTAACAAGGAGAGAGAGAACAAAAATAGAAAGGAAAACAAAACTAAAAACAAAAACAAAGACCTACCTGAAGAACAATGCAAAATGAGGCTTGAATTCGGTGAAAACACACTTCTTCTTGCTTGCTTGATCGTCTAGAGGTAGAGAGCAGGAGGAAGAATGGAAGAATGAGGTTGAAATGAGGCAAAAAGAGATTAAATGGGGGTGAAAATCACCCCCAACCACTCGATGTATGCAGCCATAAATGCCACACACAAAAATCAAGGTCGTGCAGGGGCTATAAAAAATGCCGCTCCTGCATGGAAGTGATAAAAAAGATGCAAGGGTGGAAAAATTAGCCGCTCTTGCATGACGGATGTAATGGTAGTGAAAAATGTTTCCTTTGCATTGAAGACATAAAAACAAATGCAGTGGCAACAAAAAATACTACCCCTGCATGGAAACACTAGAAAACACGAACTCTAGGAAATAAAAATTTTGTCCTCTGGTCGCATTGAGATTGTAACAATTTTTGCATTTTTAGAAAAATTCAATAAGGGAATGTCATGAACTTTGAATGAGGCCAATAAACCAAACATGAGAACAACAAAATCTTGCCTCAAAAAAATGAACTTAGAGAGAAAAACACAAAACAGACAAGTTTCGTAGGGGTTGTTCCAAAAATGAGCGTAGCTAATTTTGAGAATAACAGCTAGCTTCTGTTGGGGAAATTTTGTTGATCAAACTGATTGATGGGAGTAGAAACCAGTCTCTCAGTGCCTCCATCCAAGCCATTGGGCTACAGAGTCAAGCTAAAAAGGAAAGGAAAAGACACGAAAAATGAAAAAGAAAAGCATGAAAGATTATATAAATAAACATATATACAGATGATCTTATCTGATACTTCAAGAATTGAAGTGCTTTAAATGCTGCCCATTGTGAGGGAGACAAAAGGGCATGGCATCTTGATACCTCAATAGGAAACTATTTTCACCATTGAGCTGATGGATAGTAAAAGGGCCCCTCCAGAGGGAATCGAATTTAGCATGCATTCCCTTTGGCTCTCTTTTTTTGTCCCACAATAGGACTTGATCTCCAACTTGGAAATCACAATTTTTTGCTTTTTGGTCGAAGAGCTTCTTCACTAGACTCTGATGTGCAGAAATTCAGTACACCGCCATAGTTCGCTGCACATCCTCTTATTGATGGAGCTTTCATATGTCTGATCTTCAATTGCCTTAGCCAATTTCAATGCTATAAATTCTAGGGTGATTGGTATCGCAACATTGAGACCATAAAGAAGTTGAAAATGTGACATACCAATTGCCCTTTTGGGTGTAATTATATCTACCCATAAAGCATCAACCAATGCTTTGTGTCAGGTTCGTTGGTTGTCATCCACCAAATTCCTGATGATGGTCACCAAGTTCTTGTTGCTCGATTCTACTTGGCCATTCCCTTGTGGAAAATAATTAGAAGTGTGGGAGAGGATAATCCCATAATAAAAATAGAACTGAGTAATCGCCTAGGAAGAGAAACAAGCTGCATTGTCCGTGACAATCTTGGTTGGGACCTCAAACCTAGAAATGATGTTCTCCTTGAGGAAATTACACACTACTTCTGAAGTAGCATGCTTGGTTGGGATGGCTTCCACCCACTTGGTGAAGTAATCTATGGCTATGAGGACATAATCATGTCCAACACTTGAAGATGGGTTTACAGCATCAATGAAATCGATTCCCCATTGCTGAAATGGTTCTTCTATCACCACAAGTTTAAGAGGCAGAGCAGTCAACTTGGGTCTTCCAACAAATTACTAGCATAACTCACATTTGCGTACCTATTTGTATGCATCTTGAAAGATAGTAGGCTAGTAATACCTGGCTCACAAAATCTTATGAGCAGTTATAGGAGCAAAAAAATGTCCTCCATAAGCTAGATCATGAAAAGACTTTAATAGTTGATTATGTTTCTCTTTATCCACACAACGAAAGAACACTCCATCAAGGCTCCCTTTGTATAGGCTATTGTCCTAGAGGACAAAATTGGTAGCCTTTAACTTGACAGTCCTCTTTCTTTATAAGACAGGTGAGTAGGACACTCACCATAAATAAGGAAATGAGCAATATTTGAGTACCACTCATTCATAGTGGAGATAAAGAGGACTGTTGGCATGCCTTCAATTTCTTCTTCTCTATGATCTATTTCTTCTGGTCTATTGTCGGCAATCAATTGACATAGGCCCTTTCCTCATACCAGCTTCATTGGTTTGATGACTAGATCAAACTCTTGAATTTTAGCAATCTAATTGCCTCTTTTAGTTTCAAACTCTTGCTGAGTCATATGGATTTGACTATGGTGTCGGGAACTAGGGCAGTAGTGTGTGAATTTAAGATATAAAAATAGAAATGTTTCACTACCTTTACTACTGCATAAGCATGCTTCTCCATATTTAAATAATTCAACACATGAGCTTTGAGAGGACAACTCATGAAAGAAATATGAGATTCCACACCTTCTTGGTTCTGTTAAACCAAAATAGTAGAAAGTGTATGCTCAAAAGCATAACTATACATTGTAAAATCCTTGTTATAGTTTGGACAATCTAGAATTGGGGCATGGACAATCGCTGTCTTGATGTCCTGTAATGCCGATTTTCTTTCTTCAGTCCAATGAAAAGTGGTCTTTCCCTTCATCATGTTTAAAATGTGGCGGGTCTTCTCAGCAAATTCTAGGATGAACCTTCATAAAAAATTCACTTTTCTAAAGAAAGAGTGAACTACAGTCTTACTTGTGGGAAGTGTAATCTCTTGGATGGATTTGACTCTCTCTGAGTCAATCTTTATGCCTTCTCAGGATACAATGTGCCTGAGAAGTTTCCCTTTTCTTACCCCAAATATATATTTTTTGGGGTTTAGAGAAATGCCATTCTGGTGGCAACATTCCAGCACTTGTTTTAAATGGTGCACATGGTTAGGGCGATGCTTGGAAAAAAATATTAAGTCATCTAAGTATACTACAATGAACTTACCCATTTCATCTTTGAAAGCAAGGTCCATTGCTCTCTAAAATGTGGTGCCTGCATTTATCAGACCAAATGGCATTCTTCGATAGGCAAAGGTGCCCCAAGGTGTGGTGAAGGTAGTCTTATACTGGTCTACTTTTTCAACTTCAACTTGATTGTACCCTGAGAAGATGTCTAGCATCAATAACATCTCTAAACCTGTCACCGTCTATAGAACTTGATCCATTATAGGGAGAGAATAGTTATCCTTTAAGGATGCTTGATTTAAGTTTCTAAAATCCACACAAATGTAAATTTTGTCATTCTTCTTCCTCATAGGGACTATATTCACAATCCATGTGGAATAATGGATTGGAAAAATTATCCTAGCATTCAACATTTTCTATATTTCAGATAGAATAGTACCTAATATCTTCAAATTGTAATGTCTGGATTTTTGCTTGTAAGGCACTGAATCACTTTTGAGAGGGATGTTATGGTGGATTTCTTCAGGTCTGAGTGAATTCAGATCATCATAGGAGTAAGCTAGGACATCTATATACTGGCAGAGTAGAGCAGTGAACTTGAACTTTTCTTCCTAAGTACAATATTTCCCAATGTTCACCACTTTGGGATTTTCCTCGATACCTAAATTTACTTGATCATATTACTAGAAGGAACTTGAATTTTTTTGCTATTGTTTAATGAATCTATCGTGTTTGTCGAACAACTTCTCAAGGGAAACTAGGCCTTTTGGGATCTTATTCCCTTTAAGTTGCATGAATTCTTCACCTATATTTGCACTTAATTTAGAGGCTGGCTCAAGCTTCTGAGATTCATTGCCATCGAAATGAAGCTGTTCAAAGATATTCTTTTACTCCAAAAAGGCAATGATTTGGTTATCATTGTTAAACACCTACCAATGGCTGACATTATTAGGTACACTTGGTCTAAAGACCAGCTCAATAGTATACCTATCTCCTTTAAAGTTAAGGTGAAGGACCAATAGAGTTGCTGAACAAGCCAGTGCATCAGCTCGGTCATTGAATTCCCTAGGTATCGCTGAGATCCTGAAAGCGTCAAAACTTTCAATTTGATCCCAGACTAAATTATGGTAGTGGTGTAATTTCTCATTTTTGATTTGATACAGGTTCCTTATCTGATAAACCACCAGTTTAGCATCACCTTTGGCATGAAAGAGTTTAACACCTTTGTCTCGAGTAGCCTTCAATCTAAGCAGCAAGGATTCTTACTCAGCTGTGTTGTTGGTGTTACTGAATTACAACTTGTGTGAAGAGGGAAAAATATCTCCTTTAAGAGATATCAACACAATTTTGGCCCCTGAGCCAGTAGAGGAGCAGCTGCCATCGAATTCTATAATCCATACCTCATCAGACACTGATTTTTTCTTAGATTCTTCTTTGTTTGGTGGGGGATATTCTTCTACACTTGTACTGTGCTCCACCAATCTTTCTGCTGATCCATCTGAACCAATTTTCAAGTTGACACATTTGGTAATTTCATCAAGCGTCTCATTGACTTCCTCCATAGACAAAAAGTAATTACCCATGCCTGAAGACTCAAACAAAATTTGAGCTTCAGGTGCTGATGTTTGAGTGACCACATACTTTGCTTCCTTCTCAGGGAACAACCTTTGCATAACACATTTGACTAGAATCATTGCCTCAGATAGGTCCATGCTTAATTTACCACCAACATCCTTACAAAAATTTTGCCCAAGGATGCCATAAGAGGTTAGAACATCAGCCACCAAAATCGTCATTTTGATTGTCTTTTCTGGAAAAGCTGTAAACACAAATTGGGCATCTTTGATTTGACCTAGGAGTGGGACTTGCTTGTTTTCCATAGAAAAGCACCTCTCAAAAGTCTTAGTCAAAGTAAGACCAAGATAATCTGCTACCTTGGCAGGCATAACATTATCAGAAGCTCCAGAGTCTATTATGCAATTACTCAATTTATAACAATTTATCAACAGGGAAACATAAAAAGGTTCTATTTTCTTGGGAGCAACAAGAGGAGTAACGACAAGATTATTCTAGGTGGATTTATTCTTGGAGGAATCATGAGTTGCCTTTGAAGAATCTTGTCCTATGGAAATAGTCTTACTTCTCACGTAATCGGCCAACCTATCAAACTGTTTAGGATTGGCTCGTAAGTACTCAATCTCGATCATTTGAATTTTGGTCTTTTTGGCATGATCAATTATATCAAATAATTGAAATGAGCTAGAAGTGGAGGAAGGGAGCCCATCATCTTGATCTTTATTGGGTGTGGTACTGGTAAGAGAAATAGAAGTAAAAGATATGAGATGGTTTAGGGTACTTACTTTTTTGTTAGTTACCTATCCTTTGGTTGAAAAGGTAGTGAAGTCCCTCATTTAACGATA
Source organism: Torreya grandis (assembly GCA_037957365.1). Classification (NCBI taxonomy): domain Eukaryota; kingdom Viridiplantae; phylum Streptophyta; class Pinopsida; order Cupressales; family Taxaceae; genus Torreya; species Torreya grandis. The sequence continues at coordinate 2,092,029 of JARHVA010000488.1, forward strand.
GAAACTACCGGCTGAGGTTCTTTTCCTACTTTTTTTTATCAACTTGTTGAGCTGACTGGTTTTGAGATTTGGTAAAAATAGTATAGGATGCATCAAACACTTCTCCCTTACTTCCAGTTTCATCTCGATAATCTAGAAAACCAATATTAGAGTCGCTAGCTAATTCTTCTTCTTGTTCTACAAAGAGATTAACATCATCTTGTTGGTCCAACTCAAGTTGGAGTGAAAAATCTTGTTCAGCTTCAAGGTAACCAACTGCTAAATTAGTAGGTGTTACTTCAATGGCAAGCTTCCCATGTGGGAGAGGAAGGCGATTTGGCTACCCTTGATTTATGGCAGCATTGCCTTGATATGACTGATTGAGAAATGTCATTCTTGGCATATCTCGATAAGAAGGAGCAGACATACCTTGGGCCATCTATTTTTTCAAGGCTATCAGTTCATTTGTTAATTTTTGCACCATAGGATCTGTGGTGCTCGTGAAAGAAATTTCAGTAGATGAAAAAATTTGTTTTTATTAGAGTCTTTTCTGATCTTACCTGTCAGAGTAAGATCATCTTCCACCTTAGTAGCCAAGTTTTGAGCTATAGCGAGATCCATAGGACCGGCCTGCCTCAACAGAAAACTTACTTCATAAAGTTGTGAGTTGATAAAAAAGCACTTGAGATTTTTTAGCATTGGCTAAGTGATCGTAGGAATTTGGTTTCTTAGCTTATTGAATTTTGCTATGAAATTCCTCATGGGCTCATGAGGTTTCTTCTTCATTTGTGTAAGCTGAGCCAACAAGGCATGTGCGTCTTCAACAAGTTTAAACCTAGCCTCAAACTTGGCTTTGAGTGTATTCCAGTCAGTTATAGTTTGAGCTTAAGGTGGTAGAACCAATCTGTGGTAGCGCCTTGCAAAGTTTCTACAAAAAGTCTCACTGCTACATCTTTGTATTCCACACCTATCACACCGCATGCTATAGAGAAGGCAACAATATGCTCATCAGGATGAACCTTCCCATCACCATAAAATTTGGGGAAGTTCTTTCTCGAACTATGAGGTAGTTTGTGTAAAGGTGGGGTCAGATTGAAAGGACCAAAGGAGTTGCCCCAAGGGCCTTGAGCCATTATGATATGGCGATTGAATGGAGAGATAACAAATCTTGGTGGGGTTAGTATAGATAAAACTTTACTAGTATTAATACTAGAAGCTTCACCAGGTACGAGAGATCTGATGTTGGTAGGAGGAAAACTCTTGGTTCACTGAAGGCGAGATGGTGGAGGAGAATTCTCAAAATTAGTTTGTCGCACCAACTCAAATACAAGATCAACAATACCTTGAGCTCTCTAGCTTTGCGTGTACGATGGATTTGCTAGAGTGTAAAATGAAAAAGGAACTAGAGATGCTTTAAGTTGAAGCTTGAGGCTTCAAAATGCACATTTGTAATCCCCAACGGAGTCACCAAAAGCTGTTGGATGAATATTTTGTTGTCAGCTAATTGATGACAAAATGGGTATATCAACCATAGTACAAGGAGATTTATATGATAAAAAGTGTGGGTTTACCACATCCTAATGAGATAAATCTCTCCTCTCAACAAGGGGAGGTTCCCTATAAATCACTATATATATATATATATATATATATATATATATATATATATATATATATATATATATATATATATATATATATAAGCAAAAAATAATACTCAGGGTAGGATAACACCATCCATCTCTCTTTTTTCAGAGATGATGTTCACAGAGCAAAAGGTAAATCCAGGTTGATAACTGAAAGCATTCCTCTTCCTTCAAAAATGATATTCAGCAAATAGCAAAAAATCTTCTCAAGTAGTACTTAGGTCAATGATAAACCCATGAAAGTATAAAGTCTTTCGTTGCCTCTCTCACTAATTCGAAGCGTACGTAACAGTAGAGTGAAGTAAAGCTCAAAGTTTTCACTTAAAACTACAATAGATAATAAAATCACAAAGGATTAAAAAATAGCTCAAAGTCTTTTTGATATCCTTCATAATGTCTTCAGATAATTTCCACATCCACTTTGCTTATTTAATCAAACAGATGAGAGATTATTAGGAAAGAGAACATAAGAACGATATCCTAAATAACATAAATTATTTCAACACAAAGTCTGAAAATAACCTGCTTCTCATTCATTCAAGAAAAAATGATTTACAAGCTGAGATCAAAGTCTCAAGAAGTATCTCAATTTCAGTAGAGTTTTTGCTCTCAATTATCCAGAGATCCTTTTACAAAAGAGGTTCCCTCTATATATATAGGGAAAAACCTTCAAAATTGGAAAAAGACTTAAATATTGAAAACCTAGTCAAAGATGAGTCAGCATTGACTTTGGAACCTTTCTGGATTTTTACATGTAATTACATATTACAAAAGTTCATGTGAAAATGTCCCAAGTCAATTACAAAGAACATGAGAAGAATGAAGAAGAGAGTATGGAAGAATAGTTCAACTCTTGTCGCCAGACTTCTTTAGATGAACATCGTACATGGTGATAGATGCATGTATCCTGATACTGTCTCGCGCAATAGTATTTCTAAAAATCACATTAGCTCTGACTGTAGCATCTCTCACTGTTGTGATTGATTTTTCATGGCTAGTTAACCTGGTTCTCAGATTATCCAGAGTTAAATGATTATCTAAAATATTATCCATAGAAGTCATCGAGAACGCTTTCTTCTCGAATTCAATTCAAATCATACCTTCGAATTCCTAAATCATTTCCTTTGATAAAATGAATTGGTTATCTCAAGAGGTGAGTCTGTAAGGTAATTCCTCCAATCTGTTTAATAGGCTAGTGTCGCTTTCTTCACTAGCATCCTTAAAAGATTTGAGGTTCCTTAAGTACCTAGATCCTGTATATTAATGATTCTTTGATTTGAATATAAGAATCTCTGTTGGCATTGACGCCAATTGATACTAAGGTATGTTTCTTCAGAGCTTTCATCTCTGTCCACTTGCTAAGATATTTATTTATGATGTCAATATCTTGAGAAATAAGAGAGATAAGGTCTTTTAACTCTGTTCTCATTTTCTTCATTTTACCTGTCTTCTTGGCCACCTCTATAAACAAGGAAATTCCTTGTGCATACATCTTATCTATATAATCTTCAAGTACTTTTCCTTTTAGGTAGGCCTTCTCTACTTTCTAGATAACAGAATCATCAATAGAGAAGGCCTCTGGAGTTGCCACCTCTAGGGCAAAAGTGAATCTCCAGACCACCACAATCAATTATTCTGCCTTTGCTTTGTAATAATATTTCATCTCTCTCTCTTTGTCAAATTTTTGGACCATGATATCTATTGTAGACTACAAATCACTCTTGGCACCCTCGTGAGTTATTTTTCCCAACTCAACTCGAGAAATGGAGTAGCTGCTCATATCAAAATTCTCTAGGGTTACATCTTATGGGGGTTTGGATATCTCCAAAAATTTGTGCCCCTTATCTCCAATCATTTTTGAAAGGATTCTTGGCTTCTTGGGGGTCTTAGCTTTCATTGGCATTATTTTACCTAAATCAAAGTCATCTGGAGAGATGGCTTGTTTTTCCCTTTTAGGTGTAAAAGTTGATAATAAAGGTGGGAGAGCAGAAGTACTTACAATAGCAATAGTCCCTATAGTTTGTGTCATTGGGGTAACATCTACACTATTGGTGGGAACAATGGGTGTAGTGGGCATGGTATCAGGCAAAACTGCAACAGCCACTGACTGGTCGTAGGTGGAACTATCTCTGATGTTGAAAGAAGGAGATGAAAGATTGGGGATGGATCTTGATGATCAAAGGACATCTTCAAAAGTGCCTTGAGGGTCACCAAAAATAACTCGATAAGGGGAGGTGGCTCCAAAAGAAGGAATACTGATGGGAGAAATGGGTTAAAGAGTCACAACAGGTGATTGGGGTGGAGAAGAATAAACTCTTACAACTGGCTATGCTTCCTCTAGCAGTGATAGAGCTTCTGTCCCCTGTTGCCCTATAGGTCTATCATCTATTTCCATTTTCTCTGTCACTTATTCTTAAGCACTTTGTTTCTCAACCCCCATATCTGTTGGCTATGGTTTTTTCTCGGTAACCTTTGGTTTCTTAGATACAAAGATGATCTTAGGCTTATGGGGCCTAGAAGAAGAAGGAACATCACTTGTATTCTTTGTCCTATTTTTTGCTCTCCTCCTTGTCTCTTCTTGGAATTTAGCCTCTGATCCTATGATGAATTCTTTTAATGAGACCCCTTTGTTTGCTAACCAATCATTGGTGTTAGCCAATATTGGTTCAAATCTCATTCTCAAAGAGGTCAACTCTTTTTTAGACCATTGAATTAGAGGAAGAGGGGAGTTAGTGATTTGTTCAGAAAGATACCTATTATTGACCATATTTTTGTCATCTACTAGTTTTGGAGGAATATTAGCAAGCCTTAGATATTTGATTTGTTCTAGAGATAGTCTATTGTAGTCCATCTTCCTGATGTCTTCTACTGTTCTTAAATCTATCCAGATGTCTTCGATCATGGGCTCATGAAACTGAGTATTCCTTCTGATCATGTCTTTGACACCCTTGTAGTCAAAATTATACCTTCTTTTTAAATGCATCATGGTGACAAGTTGCATTTTAGTCTCCATTACCCTTGCTTTGGTGGCAGTCAAAACTCAGTATCTGCCAATTTCAATTGGGAACCTAAAACCTAATTTCTTAAGTTCCATTTATTTATTTATTGTGAATGAGAATAAATTGTCTACACAACTCCATTAGGATCAATTTATCAAAAGGAAATCTAGGGATCATATAGGGATAGCCTTGGAAAAAGCCAACCCACAGATAGCAAAAAGTAGGGAATTGTAAAAATATGCAGCCGAAATCATTGACGACAGTCCAGGCTTCATATGATACTCTCTTCTATTCTAATTGAGGATTAAAAAGACACAAAAATAATTCAAAGAAGGCATCATTTACCCTCCTAAAGTGATGGATTGATCCCTTTAATGTTAACTGAGGGTAATATTGATAAATAGGGGTGGTTTTTTTGTCTCCCTTTGATGTCAAACTTGGGAAGATTCTAATTGAAGTTGTGATGTACACCATGTATGAAGTCATATAGAACTTTGAAGTAGTAGACACTTTTGTCAATTGCTCATGCAGAGCATTATTGATCTGTTCAACCCAGAAGATGACTTGTTTCCTTTAGAGAATTATCTTGATGGAGGGGTACATCCATACATGAAATTGAGAAAAAGATGGTAGACCTCATACTCTACTGAGAAGACTAACTAAGTCGCCAAATTTCTCTATGAAGTCACTTCTCAGAAAGTTCCATGGCCATCTAGATAATTTGGCTCTAGGAGTCTTGAGCCATCTATCGTTGATCACCTTCTTCACCTTCTCGAGATCTTTGTCGTATTCTTTCTGTGCCTTGATGAAGTTGATCTTCAATACATCAATAACATGAGGGCACATGAAAACTTTATCAATAAATTTAGGGTCTAGTCAAATTATTACGTTCCCACTAGCATCTGACACAGCCCTGGTCTCTTTGTTGTAGAATTGGGTGCATTGAAGGATGAACTCTGTGTGATGTGCCGCCACAGAAAAAGAGGAGACTAGGTGGATATTGCTTTCGATTATCGTTTTCATTTTAGAGTTTGGAATATTTGCCTTGGTTCTCTCCACGAACTTAGCCATATCTATGTGGCCGATCTCTATTTTTCTAATGCCATCGACATTAGAAGTGACTGAGGTGATTGGGAAAACACCTTGATATTGGTACTTCATCACTTTCTATTTATTTGGAGAAGCTTCAATCATCGGGACAAGCCTTTGTTAAAAATATGTTGATGAAGAAGGATCTCGAGGAGGAGTTGTGATAAGAGTCATGATCGTGCAATTAAGGGAAATATTGGAAATTTGAGAAAATTGCATGTTGGGTGATCATAACTAGGGAAGTGCGCTTGAAAGGGCTGAGGCAAGAGCAGGTCAAAAAGTGGAAGGAAAGAGGAACAGGCTCAAAAAATTGAAAAAACAAAAATTTCCCAGATTTAGAAAAAATGGGGAGAAGGTATGTAGGGGTAGCAAAAATTGCCACCCTTGCATGTGAAAGATGTTTTGCGTGCATAGGCGGCAAAAATTGCTGCCTGTGCATGCCAGGGTGGAAGGATGCATGTATCAGTGGCAAAAATCGCCGACCATGCATGTTTGAAGGGGTCAAATGTGTAAGGGCAGCAAAAAGTTTTGCCCTCGTATGTTGAGTGGAAGTCGGGTGTAATGGCGGTGATTTTTGCCACCTTTACACCTTGTCTGGGTTGGATTGTATCGATGAAAAAAATGCCACCGGTGCATGAGTTCAGGTAGTTAAGGAATGTGTTAGGGTAGAAAAATTTTCCACCCTTACATAGGGATTTTAGAATAGGTTCCGTAAGGGTGGCAAAAATTTCTGCCCTAACACAAGCTTCGGTGATTATACACGAGGTGAAAAGGCCGAAAGGGAAAGATGGGAGGAGGATGGTCGAGGTGCGGTGAAGGGGTAAAGAATCGCCTCTTTTGATGGGAAAAAAAAGGAAAAAAAAAGAAAACCTAACAAGGAGGGAGAGAACAAAAAGAGAAAGGAAAACAAAACTAAAAACAAAAATATAGACCTACCTAAAGAACAACATGAAACGAGGCTTGAATCTAGTGAAAACACACTTCTTCTTTCTTGCTTGATTGCCTAGAGGTAGAGACCAGGAGGAGGAATGGAAGAATGAGGTTGAAATGAGGTAAAAAGAGATTAAATGGGGGCAAAAATTACACCTAACCACTCAATGCACGCGGCCATAAATGTCGCATATGAAAATCGAGGTCGTGCAGGGGCAGCAAAAATTGCCGCCTCTGCATTAGAAGTCAAGAAGATATGTAGGGGTGGCAAAAAATGCTACTCCTACATAGAAGCGATCAAAAATATGCAAGGGTGACAAAATTAGCCACTCTTGCATGATGAATGCAATGGCAGAAAAAAATGTTGCCTTTGCATGGAAGACATAACAACAAATGCAGTGGCGGCAAAAAATTCCACCCCTACATGGAAATGCTAGAAAACACTAACTCTGGGAAACAAAAATTTTGTCCTCTAGTCACATCGAGATTGTAACAATTTTTGCATTTTTGAGAAAATGCAATAGGGGAATGTCACAAACTTTTAATGAAGCCAGTAAAGCAAACACAAAAACAACAAAAACTTGCCTTGAAAAAATGAACTTAGAGAGAAAAACATGAAATAGACAAGTTTCATAGGGGTTGTTCCAAAAACGAGCATAGTTGATTTTGGGAACAACACTGTGCACACACAAGGAAACACATCAAGCAACCCATATTAAAAATTGATGCTCAATTCCAGCATAACCTATGGATAGAATTTAAAATGCATTAAATGCATTGAATGCATCATAACACATTTTTGTGAAACAAAGCGCCCAAGTCTTTCTTGGAGCACTATATATTGGACTCTCTCTTATTGTTTTAGAGATCTCTCTTTGTTATCAGAAATAAAAACTCTGCTCAAATTGAATGGCATCACTGAGACTTTGAGCTCGTGATTGTTGATCATTTTTTGTTATTTGAATAAGAAAACAAGTGACTTTTCAGAATTTGTACTGGAATAGCTTAGTTGTTTGATAAATTGTTCTTATGTCTGTTTATTTAATACATTTTTTGTCCATTTAATTAAATAAGTAGAATTAGTGAAAGTAATCAGGAAGGTGTCCTGAATCTAGCTGTGAAGAGACTTTGTGCCCCCACAATTGCCTTTAGTGTGTTTTCTTTTTATTCCTGTGTAAAGGATCTTGGGATGACTTTGTGCCCTCATTATCCTTCGTATTCTATTCCTATGTAAAGGACCTTGGGATGACTTTGTGCCCTCATTGTACTTCATATTTCACTCTTTGGCAGTTGAGGTGTAGACTTTGTCCTACATTTCATCATGCTATGTTACTGTGCCTTGTTACAGTTACTTGTCACCACCTGAAAGGTTCTTTTTGTCTTCTAAACAACACATCTGAAAGAAGAGGAGTGATTTTTGTCATTTCATCAGGATTTCTCCTTTGATTTATGAACATCATCTCTAAAAAAAGAGAGATGGATGGTTTATCTTACCCCTGAGTGTTATTTTTTGCTTATATATATAGTATATAGCTCTTGCATATTTATAGGGAACCTCCCCTTGATGAGAGGAGAAATTTGTCCCCTTTTGATGTAGTAAACCTACACATCTGGATGACCAATTTCCCTATGCTGTGGTTTAAGAGACCTATTTTGCTCATTAGTTAGCTGATTGACAAAATATTCACCCAACAATTTTTGGTGACTCCATTGGGGAATTTACATGCATTTTGAAGCCTCAAGTTTCATATTGAAGCAGTCCCTACCCTTATCCATTATAGACTCTGGCAACTCCATTCTATGTCTTACCCATTATCATTATAGCCTTACCATCTCCCTTAACCTCCACGCCAATTGGGATAGAATGTGCAGTTTGAAGCCTCAAGCTTTACGCTGAAGAAGGGCTAGTTCTTTCTCAATTTTTATCCTACAATCTGACAACTCCACGCTATATAAAAAGCTAGAGAGCCTAAGGTATTGTTGACCCTATATTCGAGTTGGTACAACAAAGTAATTTTGATCTGTTTCCTTCACCATCTCGCCTCCAACAAACCAGGAGCTTTCCTCCTACTAAAGTCAAGTCTCAATTACCAAGAAAAGCATCTATTTTTGCTATTAATAAAGCTTTGTCAATATTTACCCCTCTGAGATTTGTTATCCCACCTTTTCATAGTCATACAATGGCAGTTTAAGGTCCTTGGGGTAACTCTTTTGGCCCACTCAATTTAACTCCACCTCTACATGAGATACCATGTAGTTCAAGAAAAAAAAATTTCAAATTCTATGGTGATGGGAAGGTTCATCTTGATGAACATATTGCAGCCTTCAGCATAGCCTGTGGCATAATAGGTGTGGAATATGAAGATGTAGTAGTCAGGCTATTCATAGAAACTTTATAAGGTGCTGATGCAGACTGGTTCTACCATCTACAAGCCTAGACTATGACTGACTGGAACACCCTCAAAGATAAGTTTGAAGCTAGATTCTAGCCTACAGAAGATGCACATGCCCTTTTGGCTCAACTCACACAAATTAAGAAAGAGCCTCATGAACTAATGAGGGATTTCATATCCAATTTTGACATGCTGAAGAATAGGATTTCTGCTATTGCTGAGCCAACACCTAAAAATCTCAAATGTTTCTTCATCAACTCTCAACTGCCTAAAGTGAGTTTTTTACTGAGACATGTTGGCCAAATAGACCTTTCTACAGCTCAAGATTTGGCCACTGAGGTGGAAGATGACCTTATCTTGGTAAGAAAGATAAAGAGAGATCCTAACAGAGGTAAATCTTCCTTATCTTCTGAATATCCATCTACAAGTACCACTGATCTAATGGTGCAAAAGCTGGCAAATGGGTTGCTAGCTCTCAGGAAGCAAATGCCATAAGGGATATATTCATCTTCTTCATATAGAGATATGCTAAGAATGACATTCCCTAATTAGTCATACCAAGGCAATACTGCCAAAAATCAAGGACAACTAAATTGTCTTCCTCCCTCACAGGGGAAACTTGCCATTGAAGCACCCCCAACCAATTCAGCAGTTGGATATCTTGAAACTAAATCTGATTTCTCTTTCTAGCCTAAATTAAACTAATAAAATGATGTTGATCTCCTTGCAGAAGATCAAGAAGAGTCAGCTGGTGACTCCAACATTGGTTTCCTAAATTATCAGGATGAACCCAGAAGTGAAGGTAAAGCATATGAGGGATCATATGTTGTATTCACCTAGTCCCAGATCTAGTTAGCCCATCAAGCTGATAAAATAAAAATAGAGAAAAGTTTTCAGCCTATAATTTCAATTGCAAAATGAGGAACTTCTTTGCCTTTCCAACCAAAGGACCCAGTGAGTAATAAAAAGGTAAGTACATCAAGCATTCCTCCATCTTCAAGTTCAATTCCATAGACCAGTCCTCCCCCTCCCAAAAACTTGAAAGATGAACTGCCTTCCTCTGTTCCTAGTCCATTTTAGTCATTTTACATAATTGACCATGTCAAGAAGACCAAAATTCAAATGTCTAAATTTGAATTCTTGTAAACCAATCCCGAGCAGTTGGACAGGTTGGTGGAGTGTGTGAAGAATAAAGTTGTTCGTGTAGGACAAGATGTTAAAAAGGTAACTCATGATCCCCTAAAGAACATGTCCATCCCAAATAATCTTGTTATTACTCCTCTAGCTGCCCCTGGGAAAATAGAGCCTTTCTATGTTTCCCTGTTAATAAATGGTCACAAACTAAGCAATTGCATCATAGACTCAAGTGCATCTGACAATGTCATGCTTGCCAAGGTGGCAGAATCTCTTGGACTCACATTGAATAAAACCTTTGGGAGATGTTTCTCCATAGAGAACAAACAAGTACCTCTACTGGGACAAATTAAAGATGCCCAATTTACATTTGTAGCATTCCTAAACAAAAGAATCAAGATGACAGTCCTGGTGGCTGATGTTCTAGCCTCATACGGCATTTTTCTGGGATGAAATTTTTGCAAAGACGTTGGTGGTGAGTTGAGCATGGAACTATCTGAAGCAATGATCCATATCAAAGGCATCATGCAGAGGCTACTTCATAAAAAGGAATCAAAATATGTTGTCACTCAGACATCAGCCCCTGAAGCTCAAATTTTGTTTGAATCTTTAGGCATGAGTAATTACTTCTTAACCATAGAGGATATTCATGTTTTAGCAGATAAAAGTCCTGTAAGTGGTGATACAGAAATTGACTCAGATAAGACATCAAAAGAATTGGTAGGGTGAAGTATAGATAAAAAATAATTTCCCCTTCCAAGCAAAGAAAAATCTAAGGAAAGATCAATTTTTGACGATGTTTGGATCCTAAAATATGATGGCAACAATTCTTCTACTGCCTCAGGAGCTAGGGTTATATTGATATCTCCTCAAAGAGATATTTTTCCTTCTTTTTACAAATTGTAGTTCATCAACACCAACAACACAGTTGAATATGAATCTCTATTCCTTGGATTGAAGGTTGCTCAAGATAAAGGCATCAAACTCCTTCATGCCAAAGGAGATGCTGAACTGGTGGTTTGTCAGGTAAAGAACCTGTATCAAACCAAAAATGAGAGATTACACCATTACCAAAATCTAGTCTAAGATCAAATTGAAAGCTTTGATGCTTTCAACATCTCTACCATACCCAGGGAATTCAATGATCGAGCTGATGGACTGGCTATTTCAACAACTCTCTTAGTTCCTCACCTAGACTTCAAAGGAAACAGGTACACTATCAAATTGGTCTTTCGATCAAGTGTGCCTGATAATGTCAATCATTGGCAAGTGTTCAATGGTGACAACCAAAGTATCACCTTTTTAGAACAAAAAGATAGCTTTGAACATCTTCAATTCAAAGGTAGTAAGCTCTAGAAACTTGAATCAGCTCCCGAAATGAATTCAGATGCAGGTGAAGAATTCCTACAGTTAAAAGGGAATAAAATTCCCAAAGGACTGGTTTCTCTTGAGAAACTATTTGACAAGCATGACAGGTTCATCAAACAACAACAAATGGATTCAAACTCTTCCCAGGGGTTTGATCAAATAAATTTGGGTACCAAGGAAAATCCCAAGATGGTAAACATTAGGAAGTGCTGTACTCTGAAGGAGAAACTCAAATTTATTGACCTACTTCGCCATTACATGGATGTTTTGGCGTACTCTTATGATGATCTGAAATCACTCAGGCTTGAAGAAATTCACCATGAAATTCCTCTCAAGGATCATTTGGTGCCTTACAAATAGGAATCTTGGTAGTATACTCCAAAGATATTAGGTACTATTTTTTTGAGATACAGAAAATGCTGAATGCTAGGATAATTTTTCCAATCCATCATTCCACATGGATTGCCAACATAGTCCCTGTGGGGAAGAAGAATGGAAAAATTTGCATCTGTGTGGATTTTGGGAATCTGAATTAGTCATCTTTAAAGGATAACTATCCTTTGCCCATCATGGATCAAGTGCTTCAGATAGTGATTGGCTTAGAGATGTTATGAATGCTAGATGGCTTCTAAGGATACAATCAAGTTGAAGTTAATGAAGTAGACCAACACAAGATGACCTTCACCACACCTTGGGGCACTTTTGCTTATCAAAGAATGCCATTTGACCTGATAAATGCTGGCACCACTTTTTAGAGAGCAATAGACCTTACTTTCAAGGATGAGATGGGTAAGTTCATTATAGTTTATCTCGATGACTTGACCATTTTTTCTAAGCATTGTCCGGATCATATACACCACTTACAACAAGTGCTAGAGTGCTACCACCAAAATGGCATTTCTTTGAACTCTAAGAATTCAATTTTTAGATTGATAGAGGGGAAAATTTTTAGACACATTATGTCCAAAGGAGGCATAAAAATTGACTCAGACAGAGTCAAATCTATCCAAGATCTTACCCTGCCTACAAGTAAGACTATTGTTCACTCTTTCTTCAGAAAAGTGAATTTTTTATGAAGGTTCATCCTTGAGTTTGCTAAGAAGACTCAACATATTGTGAACATGATGAAGGGAAAGGCCACCTTCAGATGGATTGAAAAAGGCAAGTCAGCATTTGAGGATATCAAGACTGCCATTGACCACACCCCAATTCTGGTTTTTCCAGACTACAAAAAAGAGTTCATCATATACAGTTATTCTTCTAAACACATGCTTTCAGCAATTCTAGTTCAACATAATAAAGAAGGTATGGAATCTCCTATTTCTTTCATGAGCTACCCTCTCAAAGCTCATGAGTTAAAGTACTTGAATATGGAGAAGCATGCTTATGCAGTAGTGAAGGCAGTCAAGCATTTCCAATTCTACATCTTGAATTTTCACACTACTACCTTGGTTCCTAATACCATGGTCAAATCCATACTAACTCAGCAAGAGTTTGGGATGAAAAGAGGAAATTGGATTACAAAGATCTAGGATTTTGATCTAGTTATCAAACCAATGAAGTTGGTGCAAGGAAGGGGCCTTTGTCAATTGATTGCTAACAGTAAACCAGAAGAAACAAAGCATGAAGTAGAGTTGGAAGACACATCAATAGTCCTCTTTGTCTCCATCATGAATGAGTGGTATTCAGGTATTGCTCATTTCCTTACTTATGGTGAGTGTCTTGCTCACCTATCTTACAAAGAAAGGAGGACTATCAAATTAAAAGCTACCAATTTTGTCCTTTGGGACAACGACCTATACAAGAGGAGCCTTGATGGAGTGTTCCTTCACTATGTGGATAAGGAGCATCAAAGCCAACTTTTGAAATCTTTCCACAATCTAGCTTGTGAAGGACATTTTTTCGCTCCTGTGACTGCCTATAAATTTTTTTGAGCTAGGTATTACTGGCATACTCTTTTTCAAGATGGATACAAATGGGTAAGAAAATGTGAACTATGCCAGTAGTTTGTTGGGAGACCCAAGTTAGCTACCCTGCCTCTCAAGCCAGTGGTCATAGAGGAACCATTCTAGCAATGGGGAATTAATTTTATTGGAGATGTAAACCCATCTTCAAGTGCTGGACATTATTATGTCCTTATAGCAACTAACTACTTCACCAAGTGGGTGGAAGCTATCCCAACCAAGCATGATACCTCAGAAGTAGTGTGCAATTTCCTTAAGGAGAATATCATTTCTAGGTTTAGGGTCCCAACCAAGATTATCACAGACAACACAGCTTGTTTCACTTCCTAGGAGATTACTCAGTTTTATTTTTACTATGAGATCACTCTCTCTCACTCTTCTAATTACTTTCCACAAGGGAATGGACAAGTTGAATCAAGTAATAAAAACCTGATGACTATCATCAAGAAGATGGTGGATGACAACCAAAGGACATGGCATCAAGCATTGGTTGATGCTTTGTGGGTAGATAGAATTACATCAAAAAGGGCAATAGATATGTCACCTTTCCAACTTCTTTATGGTATCAATGTTGAGATACCAATCACCTTGGAATTGCCAGCATTAAAATTGGCTAAGGCAATTGAAAATCAGACATATGAAAGCTCCATTGATAAGAGGATCATGTACTTGACTGAGCTGGATGAGCAAAGAACTATGGTGGTGGACCAAATTGTTGCCCATCAAAGTCTAGTGAAGAAGCTCTTCGACCAAAAGGTAAAAAACTATGATTTCCAGGTTGGAGATCAAGTCCTATTGTGGGACAAGAGAAGAGAACCAAAGGATATGCATGGGAAGTTCAATTCTCTTTAGAAAGGCCCATTTATTATCCATCATCTCAATGGTGATAATATATTCCTATTAAAATATCAAGATGGCATGCTCTTTTTTTGGCCTTACAATGGGTAGTATCTGAAGCACTTCAATCCATGAAGTATCAGATAAGATCAGCTTGTATATATGTATATTTATATAATCTTTAGTTTTATTTTTGTGCTTTTATTTTTTTTTGTCACCTTTCTTTTAGGTAGCATGACTCCATAGCCCAATGGCATACTTCAAGGCAATGGAGATTCTAGTTTCTACTCCCCTCAGTGGTTCCAAGCTTTTTATTGAAGAAAGTTCCCCAACTGGAGCCAGCTGTTGTCCTCCAAAAATATCACTCATTTTTTGGACAATATTTAAACTATTTTGGTCCAACAGACCAAAATCCTCTCTCCCCTTCTCAAAAATTGTTCTGGGCATTCAAATTCTTCATTATTCAAGCTTTTTCAGATTTCTATGGACTCTACAGGCTTAAATCTACGGACTCAGTTCTACAGACTTCGCAAGAAGGAATCTATGGACCTAAATCTATGGACTCTATAGGCTTGAATCTATAGACTCTGTAGGCTTAAATCTATGAACTCAGATCTATGGACTCTATAGGTTTGAATCTATGGACTTTGAAGATATGTTTCCATGGACTCAAAATGCTTGAAATTAGCAGGTTTAATAGGTTCAAAGGCTTCTACAGGTGAGTTCAATCAAAAGAATTAATTCAATGCCTTGGTTCAACCAAAAGAGTTCATTGACAAGCTTCTACGCAGTGTTTGAACCATTGAACCTTGAACCATTTTGGTTTAACAAGTTCAATGGGTTCAAAGGTTCAACGTCATCAACAAGAGTTAAGCACATTTGTCAAGGTTCAAAGTTCAATTGCTTCTAGGTTCAACAGCTTCAAAACACTTATCAAAGAGAAGAAGGCTTGAACCATTGAACCACTTTGGTTCAAAGGTTCAATAGGTTCAATAGTTCAAAAGGTTTAAAGCACTCGGTTCGACACCTTTTGGTTCAAAGCATATGGTTCAACGTGGTTTGGTTCAAGTAGCCAAGTGAATGAGTGGAACACAAGAAAATGATTGAACTATTGAACCATTAAACCTTGAACCAACAAGGTTCAATAGGTTCAATGGTTCAATAGGTTCAATCAGTTTAATGAGATCAAAAGACTTAAACAAAAAAATGGCTTCAAAAGTGATTGAACCATTGAACCAAAGTTGGTTCAATCAGTTAGTTCAATTGGCAAGTTCAAGGGGCTAGCCCAAAGCCAAAGGAAAAAGTGTCCTTGTGAAGGGAAGTGAACCAAACCAAGTACCCTTATGGAGGGCAGTGAAGCAAGCCAAGTGCCCTTGCGGAGGGAAACAAGCAAAAGTGGACAAAGAGAATTCCTTCGAAAAAGTGAACCAAAGACAAATAGCCCTTGCAGAGGGTAGGCGAGGAGTAGATGGACCATTGCAAAACCCTGAAGGATAGTTCCAAGCTTGAATAAGTACTTGTGAAGGGAACAATTCTCTTTTGAGAAAATAATGCAGCAAAATGGTTAAGGAAAAAATCCTTCAAAATTTTTGTTTGAAGGAATTCACCTGGGAAAAAAGTTTGAAAGCAAGAACCTAACATAAAATTGACTAAGGAAAAGTGAAGGAAGATTTTCTTCAGACAAATTGTCTGAAGAAATTCCTTTAGACTTTTTGTTCGAAGGAAAAGAATGACAAAAGTCTGTCGAAGGAGCAAAATCCCATCGAGAAAATTAAATCTCAAAGGACATCCCAAGACCGCCCAAAGGGTAGATACCCTTGTGGGAGGCTCTTGCCAGGGAAAGTGGACCATTTCTCAAGACCTCAAAGGGTAAGTTTCCTCTAGAAAAGATCAAACCTCAAAGTGCAATGGAAGCCACCATGTGTCGTTTGTTGAGACACAATTTCTAGTAACTTTCAAAGCAGTAGAAGACGCCACGTGCCATCTACAAGGCTCGATGAAGGCTGCCAAGTGGCAACATCTATAGCTTCTTCCTTTTATTGAGTAAGAACTATGGTGGGTCCCAAGTAAGTGGCTAAACTCAAGCAAAACATGCCACATGTCATCATCTATGTGAATCCAAAAGAGTCTTGAATGTTTCTATAGTGCTTCTATAAGCTCAGTGGATGCTGCCACATGTCCTCACCTATTTCACAGTAGAAGGTGCCATGTGTCACTTGTTGAGATCAACAGAAAGTGGCCAGAGCAAGTGGAAAGACATGAAGGAATGGCTAAGGAGGATGACAGGCTCACAACCATCAAATTTAGAGCAACCAACTAGCTATTTTCTTTCAAACGATGACGGACCCGAAGATGTCAAATTTACAGCAATGAAATAACTATTGATCCTTGCAAGCTTAAACATAGATCTTGTGAATGAATTTAGTGGCCAACTAAAGAGATAGACCAAGGGCTTAGATCACATAGATAAGGACAAAATATAACCAAGAAAGGGGGAACGATCAAGAAAGTTCAAAAATATCTTTGCATAGGATATGTTTCTAGAAGGTAAAGCAGTCCACCAAGTGGACATTGAAGAGCGCAAATATTCAATGGTGTGACCTATTTTTTTGCATTGAGTAAAGCAAACAGCTATGCACACATAAGGAAACACATCAAGAAACCTATATTAAAAACTGATGCTTGATTCCAACATAGCCCATGGATAGAATTTAAAATGCATTAAAGGCATTGAATGCATCGTAACACATTTTTGTGAAACAAAGCACCCAAGTCTTTCTTAGAGCACTATATATTGGACTCTCTCTTATTATTTTAGAGATCTCTCTCTCTTATCAGAAACAAAAACTCTGCTCAAATTGAAAGGCATCACTGAGACTTTGAGCTTATGATTGTTGATTATTTTTCGTTATTTGAATAAGAAAACAAGTGACTTTTTAGACTTTGTGCTGGAATAGCTTGGTTGTTGAGGAAATTGTTCTTATGTCTATTTCCTTAATACATTATTTTATCCATTTAATTAAATAAGCAAAATTAGTGAAAGTAATCAAGAAGGTGTCCTGAAGCCAATTGTGGAGAGATTTTGTGCCCCCACAATTGCCTTTAGTGTGTTTTCTTTTTATTCCTATGTAAAGGATCTTGGGACAACTTTGTGCACTCATTATCCTTCGTATTTTGTTCCTATGTAAAGGACCTTGGGATGACTTTGTGCCCTCATTGTCCTTTGTATTTCACTCTTTGTCAGTTGAGGTGCAGACTTTGTGCTACATTTCATCCTGCTGTGTTACTATGCTCTGTTACAGTTACTTGTCACCACCCGAAAGGTTCCTTTTGTCTATTAAACAACACTTCTGAAAGAAGAGGAGTGCTTTCTTTCATTTCATTAGGATTTCTCCTCTGATTTGTGAACATCATCTCTGAAAAAAGAGAGATGGATGGTTTATCCACCTCTGAGTGTTATTTTATGCTTATATATATAATATATAGCTCTTGCATATTTATAGGGAACCTCCCCTTGATGAGAGGAGAGCTTTGTCCCCTTTTGATGTAGTAAACCTACACATCTGGATGACCAATTTCCCTATGCTATGGTTGAAGAGACCTATTTTGCTCATCAGTTAGCTGATTGACAAAATATTCACCCAACACACTGTTTAAATTATATTTTGAGGGGGTTGTTAGGGGAAACCCAAGAGTTTTTGGAGTAGAATATGTTATTTGGAGCTGATATTAGGATAAACTTACAAGTATAAATATATAAATATTGGAGGGAAACATGCTCCCAACCTTAGATAAAATGTGAGTTTCCACTTGATAGTTAAGACTAGCTCAACCATGAAACCCAATCATTCTTATAACCTAGTGAGCATGAGTGATCTAAGTCAACTCACCATAAATATAGTGAAGGTGGATGATTTGATCACTCTATCTTATAAAATTAGTAATATTGAGTGATACAATCACCTCAACCTTTCCAAAAGAGAACCAACTACTGAAGTAGATTGGCTCAATAACAAACTGTAAAAATACATCCTAATATATGCTAAAGTCCATAGAAGTATTTGAAATCTCAAATATGGTATGATTTTTAAATTTAAGGTGTTATTTTCATGGCATATTCACCTCATATATGTCTTAATATGAAACCTAGGTATAATAATGGAACTAATGTATAGAATGTTACCATAAATGTGTATCTGAATCATATAACTATGTAATTTGGCTAATTTGAAAATTGTGTAAGTATGAAAGACATGTTTCCATGACAAGCCCCCAATAAATATGGAGAAACTGAGAATTGATGTAAATGTGAAGAACATGTTTCCATAACATGATCCACTATAGTCTAAAAATATT
The DNA here is from genome assembly GCA_037957365.1 of Torreya grandis. Classification (NCBI taxonomy): domain Eukaryota; kingdom Viridiplantae; phylum Streptophyta; class Pinopsida; order Cupressales; family Taxaceae; genus Torreya; species Torreya grandis. Next base: position 2,110,724 of record JARHVA010000488.1, read on the forward strand.
GAATATTGAATAAGTGTGGAAGTCATACCTTTTTGGCATGCCCCCACTGAAATATAAAACTATGAATATGTGAAAGCCATGTCTCTATAACATGCCATCACAAACATGCCCCCATTTTAAGGTGAGTGGAAGAAAAAACTAATAGTGACCTTACCTCAAAAGATTATTATAACTTTATAATTCATATAAGGATCATGTAGCATTTAAGAGTGACATGTCTAGGTAAATATAGAAATAAGGTACATAATATGTGATCACATCAAGTTCTAAAATACATGATGTGAATCATGTCAATGTCTAGATAGTAATAGTAAAATCTCAACAATAAATCAAGCACCCACATAAGAATACTTAAAAGAAAACAAAATACAATGGTCCAAAGATATCTAAAACAAGGGTCATGTTCAAATGCCACATAATCGAAGGAATATGACTTAGTCAAATGTCCGCAAGGCATAGAAATGCACATTCGAATATTCACATACAAAAAACTATTACATATGTAAATGTTACAATAGGAAAACATAGGCATGAGGGACACAATCAAAGGAGCATATTCAAATGATAACAAAATCAAGACAAGACACTCAAGGAAGTACATAAATGGAAAGCATGAAACATAAAAAACCAGCACAAAAATCTCATACTGGTCCCTGGATATATGTGTTAGTAAAAAACATTAAGTACATAACATGTCAAATATATTATGAAAGATATAAGAATGGATAAAGGCATGTGTAAGTATACAAACTAAAACATGATAGTAAAAATGATTATATAATTATATAACCTGGGTGTATCATGATCAAAGAACCAAATGCCTCTAATGTCCAAATTACATGAGTATAGTGAAGACCCAACATCTGAAAGTGCATAGATCATGTGCATGGGTATGCTTATATCACACTAAAATATTCATGAAACACATGGGTACATATAAATATATTATATACTATCTACCAACATGGAATAACAACATAGATGCCAAGGAACTAATAAGGTATGTAAAGATTTTTTTTTAAATATTTTTTTCGATATTTTGTGAAACATTGGAAAAAAATAGACTATCTTATGATCTCACCCAATGGATGCTCATAGGTATCTCCCCACTGGGAATTTGTTGAAATAAATTGGATATATTTCCAAGGAACATGTATAGGTTTAACATTTGGCACTGTAAGATCTGCAATGCTCTGTATATGTTTAATATGACTCTGTGGTCATTAGGAGACAATAGGAGTAGTTATCATGAGACCCATCGCTAAATGCTTTGTTGTTTATTTTAATATCAATAATAGGAAAATGTTTAGGTGTTCTAGATATCTACATATGGTGCATAGTAGATAAGGATTATGTGGAATCCATTGTGTCTTTGACATAATGGCCTCTCAAGTATTGGCCACCTAGGAAAGGGGATTGCCTATTGCTTACCATTTCACAGAGGATTAACCTTAATAAGTTTGATAATTCATTTCTTGGGTATAAAATTATTTTTTTCAAGTGGATGTTTATATGGAATTCTAGAAACTATAATTACCATGTTTGCATGAATGTATTTAACACACCTATGCACTGTAGAAGGTATTGTGCATAGTGTATGTATCTAGAGTTGTCCCAATAACATATCAAAAATAAATGTGTAATAGATAATGGAAAAGGTAGTAACCACATGTGTTGGGTACACCTGTAAAGGTAAGTCAATCTCACAAAGAACCTATTACGGGTCAATTTAGTCGAGGGAAGTAAATCATCATGTGTATAAACCAAATGCATAATT
>JARHVA010000488.1:2120000-2165000 GCA_037957365.1 Torreya grandis
TATAACTTCCACCGAATTGTTTTATTTTAGTAATAATTCTACTATATAATATATATTTTGTTAATTATTATATATAAATTATAGTAATATTATTATATAATAATAAATAAGGAATATATTATATATATATATATATATATATCAACACACACACATTATTATAGAATTATATAATATATTATATAAACTTAACTTTCCCCACCACTTCATTATTGCTCAAGCTCACTATCAAACAAAATTTCTCCTACCAATATATTGACGTAGAAAAATTACACCCTAGTTAAAAACATATGAAAACACAATACTTAGATCCCTTGAAGAAAGGGCAAGGCTATTAGAACATGAAAATAGTGAAAGATTTCCAGTTGAGCTTAATGGTAATTGTAAGGGGAAATGACAAGCTATTTCAAGGGATACCATACACCAAACCTAGATTCATGGAAGTTATTGGATTTATATCCCCAACACCCATTACAAAAGGGTCTAAAGCTTGCAAGGTCGCAATGTATTTGATTGGATATTTTCTATTGTTAAAGGTGGACAAGGATGTAATGAACACTGATTTGATTGTAGCAAGGCTTGACATCTCATCTCCATAAGATAAATTAAAGTGTAAATCAATATGACACAATATATTAATACTTGATGAATGTATTGAAGTTAACATATAATACATAGGGTTGATTTTGTTTAATTATTTAAAAGGGACAATAACATAGTTAGGATTGTGGGACCTTTTTAATCCTATTTTGGGATGGGTCAATATAATATATGGTCAAAAATATAAAAATGAATAAACAAAAGGGTGATAAACAGATTTATAGTAGTCTAATTAATTTACAAACTTAGATAAACAATGTTCTGAATTTAAATGTTGAGACATGCTAAAAATAGAAAGTATAATTATTAATTGATATTACAATAAATTAGAAATAAGATTACTTAGTTGGTTTACTATACATGTAAAAATATGATATGGAACATGCTAGAAGTAGACTAGATCTAGATTTTGGATCAATCATCATATTTTAGATAGTTACATTCTATAGCTTCGAATGCTTACATCGAATCTAGATATTTACATTTATGTTGGTGTCTGAGTTGGATGTAGGTGTCTAATACATAATATTAGTTGGATACGAGTGCCACCAACTAGAGCCTTATAGGTTTTCTATCACCTTTGCTCTGGTGTGTTTAGATCTTGTACATAGGTTATTACTCTTTGTCAAATGATTAAACCCTAGCTTCCTCATTGTTGGAGTGACTATGAGAAAAATGGGTTAGTGTGCACATGGTGTCAATTTTCTCCAAGGACCTTTCTATCAGTGAGTATTACCTACATATCTAATAATCTGAAGATGGCCTCATACTTATGTAGTTATCCCCTATATGTTGGCTTGTGTGTGCATAATGATGCAATGTGTGATAATTATGTACATAGAGTGACCTACCTTGTAACTTAGAAAATATGGATCATGGAATGATCTTTCAGTACATTACACATGTAGATAGGCTATCCCTATGACTGATATTGAAATATAAAGTAATAGGGAAGCTTTGCTCACTTGAGTGCTTGATTGAATGTCTTTAGTAAGTTGCCTTGTGAATTGCTAGGTCAATGCTAGATGAATTTAAGGTATTAGACACTTAGTTTGGCACAAAACATTAACATTAGTATAGGTGTCTAGCTAGGATGCAAGTGTCTGGGAAGATGAAAAATAGGTGTAAGCCCAAAACTTGAAGAGGATGATAATAAGCAATTTTATATCATTTTTAACAATACATAAGACTTGGTCATTAGAATAACATACAATCAAGATAAGAGATAAAAAATAGGCACATGATATAGTAGATGCAATCCTTTTAGTATCATGAGGGTCTTATAATTAAATGGTACAACCATGAGAGTAGTTTCCAAATATACAAGATTGAGGTGCAATATAATTTAGATTTAATGTTTACATTTGCCTCCTTTAATTTAGTGTTTTGGTAGTGACTGACCTGCAACCAAGAACATGTTATAATATATACTCAGTGCATATAATTTGGATTTTAAATATTTTGAAATGCTTGAAAGTAAAGAGAGCAAGTTTAGGATTACACCTATGTATCGATGCAACCATCTCCCTTTTTAGAGATTTGAATTGAGAAGATGATTCATTTTGAAGATTTGGAGTTGAGATTAGGATAATAGTAAAACTTATAAGTACAAATATATAAATATTGGAGAGCAACATCCTCCCAACCTTAGATAAAATGTGAGTTACCACTTGATAGTTGAGACTAGCTCAACCATGAAACCCAATCATTCGTGATCTAAGTCAACTCACCATAAATTTAGTGAAGGTGAATGATTTGATCACTCTATCCTATAAAATTAGTAATATTGAGTGATATAATCACCTCAACCTTTCCAAAAGAGAACCAACTACTGAAGTAGATTGGCTCAATAACAATCTTTAAAAATACATCCTAATGTATGCTAAAGTCCATATAAGTATTTGAAATCTCAAAGCTGGTTTGATTTTTAAATTTTAAGGTGTTATTTTTCATGTCATATGCACCTCATATATGTCTCAATATGAAACCTAGGTATAATAATTGAACCAATGTATTGAATGTTACCATAAATGTGTGTTTGAATCATATAACTATGTAATTTGGCTAATTTGAAAATTATGTAAGTGTGAAAGACACGTTTCCACAACAAGCCCTCACTAAATATGGAGAAACTAAGAACTAATGTAAGTTTGAAGAACATGTTTCCATAACATGATCCACTATAGTTTGAAAATATTGAATATTGAATAAGTGTGGAAGTCATGCCTTTTTGGCATGCCCCCACTAAAATATAAGACTATGAATGTGTGAAAGCCATATCTCTATAACATGCCCCCATTTTGAGGTGAGGGGAAGTAGAAACTGATAGTCACCTTAACTAAAAATAATAAGATAACTTTATAATTCATATAAGGATCATGTATCTAATAAGAGTGACATGTCTACGTAAATATTGAAATGAGGTACATAATATGTAATCACATCAAGTTCTAAAATGCATGATGTGAATCATGGCAATGTCTAGATAGTAATAGTACAAGATCAAAAATAAATCAAGCACCCACACAATAATAGTTAAAATTAAACAAAAAGACAATGGTCCAAAGATACCTCAAACAAGGGTCACGTTCAAATGCCACATAATCATAGGAACATGACATAGTCAAATGTCTGCAAGGTATATAAATACACATTCAAATATTCACATACAACAAACTATTACATATGTAAATGTCACAATAGGAAAACATAGGCACGAGGGCCCCAATCAAAGGATCATATGCGAATGATTAAAAAATCAAGACAAGACACTCAAGGAAGTACATAAATGGAAAGCATGAAACATAAACAACCAACATAAAAATCTCATACTGGTCCCTAGGTATATGTGTTAGTAAAAAACATTAAGTACATAGCATGTCAAATATATTACAAAATATATAATTATGGATAAAGGCATGAGTAAGTATATAAACTAAAACATGATAATAAAAATGATTATATAATTATATAACCTAGGTGTATCATGATCAAAGAAGCAAATGCCTCTAATGTCCAAATTACATGAGTATACCAACATCTGAAAGTGCATAGATCATGTGCATGGGTATGCTTGTATCACACTAAAATAAGCATGAAACACATGGGTATATATAAATATATGATATTTTATCTACCAACATGGAATAACAACATACATGCTGAGGAAACAATAAGGTATGTAAAGCTTTTTTTTGTTTTTTATAATTTTTTTGATATTTTTGCGAACATTGGAAAAAAATAGACTGTCTTATGATCTCACCCAATGGATGCTCATAGGTATCTCCCCACTGGGAATTTGTTGCAATAAATTGGTTATATTTCAAAGGAACATCTATAGGTTCAACATTTGGCATTGTAAGATTTGCAATGCTCTGCATATGTTTAACATGACTCTATGGTCATTAGGAGATAATAGGAGGAGTAGTAGGCATGAAACCCATCGTTGAATGCTTTGTTGTTTCTTTGATATCAATAATAGGAAAATGTTTAGGTGTTTTAGATATCAATATCGTGCATAGTAGATAAGGATTATGTGGAATCCATTGTGTCTCTGACATAATGGCCTCTCAAGTATTGGCCACCTAGGAAAGGGGATTGCCTATTGCTTACCATTTTATAGAGGATTAACCTTAATAAGTTTGATAATTAATTTCTTGGGTAGAAACTTATTATTTTCAAGTGGATTTTTATATGGAATTCTAGAAACTATAATGATCATGTTTGCATTAAGTATTTAACACACCTATGCACTATAGAAGGTATTGTGCATAGTGTATGTATCTAGAGTTGTCCCAATAACATATCAAACATAAATGTGTAATGGATAATTGAAAAGATAGTAACCACATGTCTTGAGTACACCTATAAATGTAAGTCAATCTCACCAAGAACCTATTACGAGGTCGATTCAGTCGAGGGATGTAAATCATCATGTGTATAAACCAAATGCATAATCAATATCATGGTGAAAACATTATCACTTGCAAAATTATCAATCATAACATTGTGTAAAGTTTGGTGATCAAGGTATGCTCGAATGAATAAGGAATAAAGATATGAATCATCATCCACAATCTCATTGTCATGAAAAATAATAGAAGTTATCTGAACCATAAGAGGTGTATGTCGCATATAAATAAAAATAACTCCATCTAATGGGTGCCCATAATGTGATGGATGAGGATGTGCATTATATTAAAATGTATAATGTATTTATTTTTTTATTTAAATAAATAGATTAAATGACTAATCATAAAATTTTCTTTTTTTTATTAGTGTAAATGGGTCAGCATCTCATTGGAATCTAAGAACATAATTTGGGATATAAATGAGAGGTCCAAATCTCCCTACAATCTACATATAACCATCATTAATATCACCAATTTCCACCATCAATTTACTAAATAAACTAATATCACTAATGACCACTACTGATCGAACATCTTATAGCAAGATTTGACCCTGGGTGGGGCTGGACACAACCAAACCTCTTAATCAATACACCCACATCTCATCAACAATTTTTATCCTATAATTAATTAGTATTCTAATCATACTTATAAAAAATCAATCAATGATTTTAAATATCATTTTTTTATTTTCCAAAACTCTATTAATATTGAAAAGAATAAAAAAATTGCAATGAAATTATTTAAAACTTAAATAACATCATAAGTGCAATTAATATTAACTCTTATTAATATTATAATTATTTAATAAAATTTAAATATTTGTTAAAGTTTGTTGAGATACAAAGAAAGTAATTTACATAATATTTTATATCTAGAATATTCTATAAATTTGTTGATCTATTTTACATATAAAAAACCTTTTTCATAACAATTATTTATTCAACATTACTCTTCAAATACTAATATAAAAAAAAATCTTAAAAATATATATATTTATATTTATGAAACTTGAAGTATATATTAGTATGGCACTTACCTAGATTTGTCTCGATATCAAAAGATACCTTCCGTCACCTTACATTATCTTGGTAAGGGATTATCTGGATGTCGGTAAACTTATTTCTTGACATTAAAGGTAAAATTTTGGATTCAATGAAAGTGTCATGATCAAAATCCAAAATTTTATCTTGATAAAAATCTCATATATTGTATGTGAATGTATGTGCATATTTCCAAATGGGCCTTATATATGTGTTTATTTAAATATACATAAACAATTTTCAAGTATTGTATGCAAACTTATGTTTGTATGTCTTGATAAGGTAAGAATGTACTCTAAAATTTATATACATGATTTTTTGTGTGTATTTTATGGCTATTTATATTTATCATTTCCTTCATTTTCATTATATATATCTATGCAATTTCAAATTAAATAAATATATACTACAAGAAATAGGTTTTTTTTTATAGAATTATTCATCAATTTTGTACAATATCTGATGAGTGAGTGTTGACAGGTGGTGGTGACTAGATAGAATTGTCAAGAAAGATATTGAATATATTCTTTTAATATGTTCTTTTTCACTATTTGAACCACAATGCACTATTTACAATGAAGGTTGTTGTCTTGCTCACTCTTTCCATCTATATTAAGACCACATCTTCTTGTTTACATCTCAATGACCCAAAGTATCAGAATAGGATAGTTTGGAACATTGGAGGAGTCAAATGCACTAGAGCATTGGAATAATGGATTTTAGTTTGTTTGGGAAGCAAAAAGAAGAGGAGACACATGAGCAACATCCTAGTGGTGTATTCTTTGTTTCGATACATTACAAAGTCTATAATGCATCGTTATGACATAAAATAGGTTAGAATTGATTATAAACTATATAAATAATTATGAAAATGTAGTTTAAGTTGGAATTGAAAAAAAAATTGGTTTTAAGGTTCCTTATTTTCTTAATTTAAGATATGATGTAGTTACTTACATAGGCTGAAGGATCTTATTGAAACAGTTGATTTCATGTCAAATTTGGCTGTGGAATTTGATGTACTTCACTTAATTATTAGATTTGAAAGGGAGCAAACTTTGAGCTCTCCTTCAGGTTAATCAAGGTAAAGCTAATGTTGAATAAGTTATTTAAAGCTAAGAAAATTGCATGTAAAACAACCCATTTGCATCCATTTCATTTATTCTTCCCACCCCAAAATGTATATCAGCAAAACCCTGACTCTTCACACCTAAATTATATATCTTCAACACAATCCCCAAGTCATTATGTGCATTCAACCAGTGTATGGTTTCAATAGTTTGCAACTAATCAAGTGTAAATTTATTGTTTCATTATGGACCTTCTTGGTTATGCCAATCATCTAGATGAGGTATAATAATCAGTTAATAAAATTCCAATGAATCATATAGTTGATTTGAAGTATTTGTTCAGTGCTTGTAAATTACATAACAATTTAAAGCTAGGAGAATAGGATTCAAAACAACTTCTTAATTTGGAATCTAAGAATGGTGCAAACTATGTGTTTTAACATTTTAAGAACAAACATCAAACAAGTTTAATTAAAATATTAAATTTCATGTAAAGAGGATGTGTACCTTCATACCTAGTAGAAGATAAATATTAGAGCACTCCAAGCCCTCAACCACTATCTACCAACTTACACTACTAACCCATATCTATACTCTCTATAGGGTGGGGAGCTCGTATCTATATATAGCTTGAGCACTTCTTTGTCTATAGGGGTTTTAAGCATGCTAATAGGAAAATTTTGTAGGTCATAGCGTGAACACCCTTATAACTAAAAGATAAATTTAATTTCTTTCATTTCAAAACTATTTTTTTTACTATCTAGGTGAAATTTGTGGCTAAGCTTGGTTTGGATGGCTATGGTATTTAAATAAGCTTCCATGTTGCATAACTTCCATCTTCCATCTGACCATTTTTTTCCTAGAGTTATGAGCATTTAAAAATTACAATTAAGTTACATGTGGTAATAATAATGGCATGTAAAGGAATTTGCTTTATTAATTTTGTATTCATAATATAATATATTATAATATTATGTAATTAACAATGTAAAACATTATTATAATATATATAATATATTATTATATTTAACATATTGCAATATATTAATATATAATACAATATAAAATATTATATTAAATAATACTATATATTTTTGTGTAATGTTTAATATTTAATATAACAATAAATTAATATTGTTAGCATTTTCTGAGACACATTATATTTGAGAATGGGTTGATCAAAAAGTGCATGCTACGTCAGAAGGGATGCAATTTTCTATTTTTGTAAAGTAGTGTTCAATAAAGTGAAAGATTGTAAGTCAACAGTCATACCTCACTTGAAATGTAGGACCATTGACCCTACTCACATTTGGTTCATGAATAATTAAGAAACAATAAGTGGGTATTAATTTCATTTTCCCCTTACCAGTACCACATAATGAAGGATGATTCTATGGGGCTTTAGCACAATCACCTCACCCATATTTCAGAATGGAAAAATAAATTATTAAATGTCTAAGGAACATAGTAAATTTTAACTCCATCCTCATCCAAGACCTCTTTATAAAATATTAAATGTAGAGGGTACTTCAGATGATACCATACACTAGACCTAGATTTAGGGTAATTGTTGGATGTATATGCCCTACACCCATTGCAATCTATAGGTTCCACTAGATTGTTTTATTCTTAATAATAATTTTATTATATAATAAATATTTTGTTAATCATTAGATATAAATCATAGTAATATTATTATATAATATTAATAAAGTATTAATTTTTTAACAATATATTATATAACCTTGCCTTTCCCCACCACTCCATCATTGCTCAAGCTCACTATCAAACAAACTATATTGGCAAGGTGTGGGATCTTGTTGCACCTTTGAGGAAATAGAGGCAACCATGCTTCCCATTATGATAGTATTTAGGTAAGAAAAACACAAATACCTTATCATATAAAATAAAGAAAAATTTACCTAGTTATCAAGGATGTTTCTTTACAAATTTGGATACAATGTTCCATGCATCACCTTAATGTTTGTATATTTTTACTCGTTGAGTTTCAGTTCATTTGAGTGGTGTTTGTATGTGTCTATGAAGGAAACCAAGGTTGGTTGTAGTGTGTGGAATATTTTAGACAAGGATGAGATTCATTATCGCCTTTGTTTTCAATCTACCTTATATTTCACCTTGTATCCAAATTAATTTTTTTGATAACGTGATTATGTTTCAAGGATATTTTACATGATTCCATGACATCTAAGTTTTTATTCTAACATGTTGGGTGCAACTCATTACTGTGAAAATATATCCTCTTATTCCATATTGGAGTATTTATGTAATTATTGCATTAAGTATCCAACTTTTATAAAAGTTCATGTAAGTCCATCTTGGTGGTAACTTGTATATGTTTAAAATTTGAATTTAATTATAATCTCTTGACTTAAAATTATAAGCATTGATATTTATACAGTCTACTTGTATATTTAAATCATCCAAGATGATGATTGGTGTGTTTATTCATTTCCTAGTCAACGACATGGATAAGCTTTCAAGTGGTCAATGTGATGAATAGAAACATTGAGGGATGCAGAAACCCCAATGTTCTAACTTTAGTGACTGTGTTGTTTGCATAAATTTTCTCTTCTTTGAAACTAAAGAATTGAGGGTGATCAAGCCCCAATTTTGAATTATACTTGTATAAAATAAATAACACCCATTGTACTTATATAAATGTGTTGGAATCCATAATGGATTTCTAGGCTAACATGCTAAAGAGCACATAATCTCCAAGTTTTGCACTATACACTTTAACTAAATTGACTTCTACATATGGATTTAAATTCAATTGTCACTTTGTTTCTTAGTCCCTATAGGCATGATCAAAAGAGAATGGATAACATACATTCCCATACCATATCCACATATATAAAATAGTATTAAAAATATGGCATAAATTTGTATCATGCACTTTGAATTTGAAGAATTTTTGTAGTGTATATGAATCTACCATACCTCCATTGATAAATTAAGAATCTGTAACTGTATGTAGATGTAGATTTGAAAATTTTGTTTGAAATTTTTACATGAATTTGTATTGTACAACCAAAATTTGTATGAATTTGTAATTATTCCTATAGTTTGAATGCATATTCATGGCATATTACCCCTATATTTTGTACCAATAATTGAATTTTAAACTAATTTGAATTTGAGAAGAGATATGTATAATTTTGGAATTTGGAATTTATGATTTATAATTTGATTGGATGTGCATGACATATACCCCCAAACACTATACCAACATTTTTAATATGAAAAAAATAAGCACATAAACAATGAAGGGAGCATGTAATTTATAATATAGAGTACAACACGTAGCTAAAATCCATGGAAAAACTAGAGTACATCACATATTTTTTTTACTATGTGATAAACATTGTTATTATTGTTTTGAATGTATATTTTTTATGGCTACTATTGGTGCATGTATTTACTACACTTATTTAATTCATATTTATTATGTGGTTAATAGGTCTATTAGGTGAGTGAGTGCATGGGGTCACACAGTGAGTGGATGGGCTCATCCATCCCACTTGGTCCCCTAAGTGCCTAGTCTATTTAGGTCACTTTTAAACTATGTTCCTAAGTGCTCTCTCCACCCATTGTGGATGAGTCCACCCACTCAATTTGTATGGTTAAGTCATCATGCACTCAACCAACCTATTTATGGACCTCTCCTCCAAGGCATTTATGGTGGATTGTGTGGAGTGAGAGATATTGCTCCATATAGAATCTTTTCTAGTGTAGAGTTTAGTAGGTTGTTTAAATTATAGGCCATTTATTATTATGCTAGAGAGCTCATTAAGCCTTTGTGCTTGGGTGTGTGATAACAAGATTTTTTTTTAAAAGTTTTGTATAGAAACCTTATTCACTAATACATGTTATTACAGTTTCTACCCAATCTTGATTTTGTGCTTCAAAATCTGGGTGTGTTCACTCTACAATCTTAGTTTTGGTCATCCTCCATTCTAGATGATTCTCACATGGTATCAAAGCTTCAAGTACTGGTATCAAGCATTGTATTTATTTTTTTGTTTATTATGAAATATTCAGTGGTATTCTATTTTGTATTCTCCTTCAATTAATGAGAGGAAACCTATAGATTTGTGTGTTCATTTATGGTTTCATCCTCCCCTAACTACCTAAATGGTATTTTCATATATGTTTTATTGCTTGCTTCTTGTTTTCTTCAAAATGGCAATTTATTTGTTTTGGTTTATGCTTCTAGCTAACAAGCAGGTTGAAGGCCTATTCCTTAGTTGATTTTTACAGCTATTTTTGGTATGAAAGAGCCAACTAATCCTATTTTTTGCCTACTAGTCCTCACCATTTTCCAAGTGATAAACCATTAGGTTTTGACCATTTGAAGTTGCTCCCATATTTATATTTCATATCCTTAAGATGTTGTTCACTTCATAACAGATTGCTCCTCATGTGGATGAGTCGTAGAAGAGATAATATCATAAGTAGAAGAAATCTTTATTGAAAGAGATCTAGACACACCCTATGTATTGCACTTTCCTCCTTCATCAGTAGTTTAGCTTGTTACATGCACGTTTCATAACATGATGCTCATATTGGCATTAGATGATCATTTATAGATTAGTTAAGCTAAAACCCTTGGCATGTTGAGACTAGATATATGTGACTGTAGGCACATTGACAAGTTGGTTGTTGTACAAGCTGGGATGGATGATTCTCACATGCTTTAGACAGGTCATGGGGAATGGCCAGTAACATATAAGATATCTTGATGTCATACATGATATACTTGTTATGCATGTAGCCTACCATTCAATCTCCTTACATTTTGTTCACCCTCTACTTTATTGCTTGGTTTATCCTCATACATTGTCCATATACATATTGATGACCTTCTATGCATCAGCTAGTCTTCTTTGGCTTCACCGTACACCTTAGCACCAGCCATTCACCACTCATGTTTTTCAAAATGACTCTTATTTTGGTCAAAAAGGTTCCATTAATCCTATTTAGTTATTTTTAAAAACTTAAATATTCAGTCTTTATAAACTAGGAGACATATGGTGAAAGATGCATTCAATGGTGAATAATTTTTTTATAAAAAGAGATTTTGATCAAGTTTGAGGTCATATTGTATGATAGGGGATAATATCAAGGCTGGGCATTTGTGTTGCACATGGTGGGGTTGATGAAGGGAGGTGAGTATTATGGGGGTGAGACAAGTTTTTAATTGTTTTTATCAACAAAAATAATATATTATTGGGACACAAAGTTATTTTCTTAGCTTTAATCTTTATATTTTCACCTATCAAAGATGAAGGGTGAGGATTGGGTTGGCAAGAGGCCAATTCCCCCTCACAATCAAAACCATTTAAATCTACACTTCATTTTGATTCCAACAAGTGGTTGTAAAGATACCTAACCCCTTTTTTTATCATTCATTTAAACTATTCGTGAAAATTTAATTAAAATAGGCCATTAATGATGGGAAATGTTATTAGCCATAAATTTTTCTCAATAACTCGGATTTGAGTGTTGATTTTTGCAAAAGTGATTTATTTTTATTCTCATTTCATCTACCCTATTTTTATTGTAAATGCAGTAAAGTTATAAAGTTCCATATTTAGGGGGGGTTACCTATGCTATGGGCCCTACTACTTTCTACATTGTACTTCAAGCACCAATTTCTCACTCATGGATGCATTTCCTATTATGTTTGAGATCCCTATTTTTGAGTGTGCATTATCCCTCACTCCAGTACTGATTTCTTACTTGGATGCATTCTCATTTGTGCTTGATGTCCCATTCATGAGCATATTTCAAAGGTTAATTATAGTTTGTATTGTGTAGTCTTGCACTTCCTTGGTATCTTCTCTCAGTCATGATGACTCCAATTAAGAGACTATAGAGGAGGAAGGTTGAGTCTATGCTAGTGGTCCTTTTGGGAAGACAAATTATGCTTTATGACATGTGTGCATGGAACAATCACTCATGGATCATAAACTTATTCCATTATTATATGGATAGATTCCTAATCCTATTAGCCTAAATTAATATGATGATTGGGACAACTCTTGTGACTGTGTCTATGGTCACTTATTATTGCATGTTTCATGATATCTACACCAGCATGTGGATCACATAGAGTGTCCCTTCATTATTTGGAGCACTCTTCAGAGTCTTTTTAGGGATCCTATTATGATTTATGACACACCTTTTCCTCCACTTCCTATTATCTCTTTTGAGATTGGTGTGCTCTCTCCTCATGCTTTTATTTCTTGTGATGATATATCCATAGTGGATAGTGCTCTAGCTTCTAGTGAGCCACTACTAGAAGATGAGATTTTACCTGACCTCAGTTATCCTATTGTAGATTCTAATTTAATTCATATCTAGGATGTTGCTCTTCTAGAGCCTTCATAATATTATACTTCAGAGGAGTTTACTATTTCTAGTGTGACTACATACATAGAGATATTTGATAATTCATATGTTCTTGTGGACATTCATCTTGCAGAGTTGTGTGCTTCATTTGCATCCCAGTCTTCAATTTTTATGGTTGTTGAACTTTTCTTTCCTCTTCCCATGGACATTCTTTCAGCAAATGTTCCATGTCATTCTCCTTCTTTGGATTTAATGAGGGTACTTATAAACCCTACTATTCTCTCCCCTTCATTGTATGCTTCCTTATTGTCATATTCTACAATTAGGCTTGTGATACTTGATTAGACTTTGGCATATTCATGCATTAATAGGGAGACATATGAGAATTTTCTAGAGATTTACATCATGATTCATACATGCATTCCACTTGAGTTGGAATTTAACATTTTGATAGCTCATGGTTTATTTCTTCTGAAAGGAAGAAACAACATTTGTTGTAGATGGACCTACTACAGTAGTCACCATGTAACATTTTTCACTTACCTTCTCTCTCTTCTTTGTGGAAGCCTAAAACCTTCATATTTTTTAGGATATTGGGGATCATTGATATGTACTTTGAGTGTTGATTATTTTAACATCATATTCTGGGGGGTCTTCTAGTCTCCTCTACTTCTTTTCTATCTTTTTTTGGGGGAGGAATTTTTTTCCATTGGGTTTTTTCCTTTTACTCTACTTTATGAGAGATTATTTTTTACTTGGGTACCTAATCATGCCTAGTTATTGGGACCCAATTCTAATACCCACCTAAGCCACACTTAAGGGGGGGTATTGGTGTAGGTATTTACTACACTTGTTTACTTCATCTTGTTTATGTGGTTAATAGGTCTATTAGGTGAGTAATGACATCATCATGATGTCATCATGCACATGTGATTACCTGGAGTCACATAAAGAGTGGATGGAGGCATCCATCCTACTTAGTCCCTTGAGTGCCTAGTCCACTCAAGTCACTTTTCCACTATGTTCTCTAAGTGCTCTCTCCACCCATTTTGGATGAGCCCACCCACTCACCTTATCTAGTTGAGTCATCATGCACTCAACTAGTATATTTATGGACCTCTCCTCTATGGAATTTGTAATATATTGTGTGGAGTGAGATCTATTTCTTAATATAGCATTTTATCTAGTTTAGAGTTCAGTACATTGTTTAGCTTGTAGGCCATTTATTATTGTACTAAAGACCATGTTAAGCCTTTGTTCTTGGGTGCATGCCAACATAATTTTTGTAATATTTGTATAACAACCTTTTTCAATAATACATGTTATTTTATTTTCTACTCAGTCTTGATTTTGTGCTTCAATAGTTGGGTGTGTTCTCTCTATAGTCTCGGTTTTGGTCATCCTCAATTCTAGACAATTCTCATAGCTACAATCACTATCCAATGTATATTTAAAATTAATAATATACATGTACATAACATTTATTGGTTCATATAATTAGTGTGTATAAATTCATTCTTAATTCAGTGGGTCCTTATGTTGATTAGATATGGGGGTGTGTTAGTCAAAACAAAGTCTAGGTTAGAGCAAAGTCTATAAAAATATAGGCAATCATCAATTAATGTAATAATCTAAGAATAATTAGGTAATTATCAATTAGGAAGTCAATATTCTTATATTTTGTAGAATGGGCATGTGAACATTCAAAAAGAATCTAAGAATATAGGCAACTATCAATTAGGAATCCAATATTCTTATCTTTTATAGAATGGACACATGCCCATTCTACATAGGAATCTAAGATTATAGGCAATTATAAATTATCACAAAAATATAATAATAATTAGACAATTATAAATTAGAGAGCCAATATTCACGATATATTTGTAGAATGGACATGTGCCCATTCTACACAATAATATAAGAATAATTAGGTAAATATCAATAAGGAAACTATATTATTATCTTTTGTTCACACAACATCGATGGTCTAGTAACATAACATTGTCCATAGGATAACATAAATATTATTTTACTAATAAACTTAGACTAATGCTTGAAACCATGTTTTGATATTTTATGCGAACATATCAATGTGACCTACCACCTAGGTGCATAGAATCCCATTATAGTTCCTCATGACCAAGTCAGTTACAATGATAAAGTGCTAAAAAAGGATTCTGGGAGATGATATTATTTCTATCATAAGAAATATTAGGTTTCAAGAGATAGTAGTATTTATTGAAAGTAATACCTAAGATCTCAACTATCTATTTCTTGCCATTATCTGTATATCCATAATCATTCATGTTTTTAAAACCTAAATTGATGATATAAGGGCAATTTATGGTTAAGACTATTGAAATTATTAAGCGCAAAGGTGATAAATAGATCTATATTAGGGTAATTAATTTGCAAACTTAGACAAACAATATTCTAAATTTAAATACTGAGATATGCCAAAAATATAAATTAAAACTATTGATCAATATTGTAATGAATTAAAAATAATAGTACTTAACTAGTTTATTGTGTGCATACAAATATAGGCTAAAATAAGTTGGAAGTGGACTAGATTAGGATCTCAAAACAATCATCAAATTTTAGAATTTTACACTCTATGGCCTCGGATGCTTGTGTCAGATCTGCATAGCTATGTCAATGTTGGTGTCTAAGCTGGATGCAGGTGTCTAGTAAAAAATATATACTAGATCAGAGTTTGACCAACTATAATATTTTGGGATTTTTGTCACCTTTATTTTGATGTACATAGATTATGTGCATAGGTTGCTGCTCATTATTAAATGATCAAACCCTAGCTTTATCACCCTTGGATCGATTTTGGTAAAAATGGGTTAGTGGACACATGATGTCAAGATTTTCTACGGACTCTATATCATTGGGTGTGACCTACATAGGAAATACTCCAAAGAGAGCCTCAGACTTATGTATTTCTCCCCTACGTGTTGTTTTGTGTGTGCATAATGATGTAATGTGTTATAAGCAAGTACATAAAGTAACCTACCTTGTAACTTGGAAAATATATATCATGGGATGCTTTTTTAGTAATTTAGACCTGTGGGGATACTACTCTTATGACTGATATGGAAATAGGGATGAACAGGGTAGGTTTGCTCACTTGAATATTTGATTGAGGTATTCTTGGCGAGTTATCTTGTGAGTTCTTGATGTTTTTTGGGTGAGGAATGATTAAGGGTTGATCTTGTATATATACCAATCCATTTTTAAAATATATTTCATTAAATCACTTAAGCCACCCATAAGGATATGTTTACTTTGTAAATTGGATAAATTTTGAGCACTGAACACTTAGTTGGAAAATGGACACCTGTATTGACATAGGCATTTGACTGGGATGCAAGTGTCTAAGTAGCTAAAAAATAGGTACAATTCCAAAAATAGCAGTGAAGAATAATAATCAGGTTTAGAGCCTTTTTCATAGTATAAAAGGCCTAGTCATCAAAGTAACAGTGGTTAGATTAAGAGATAAGCAATTTAAAACAAAGAGATCTAGTGAAGGAGTCTTTTAGTAGTGAGAAGGTCTTATAACTAAAGGGTAAAACCATGATAGGTATTTTCCAAGTGTACAAGACTAAAGTGTTATATAATTTAGATTTAATGTCTACATTTCTTTCCCTTTTAATTTAGTAATAAAATTTCTAGTTTAAAGGAAAAGAAATGCATACCTGGGTGTGTATAACACACCTTGCCTTTTGTATGAGTCCAACTCGAGTGTTTTTCCAGTGGATAACATGCAACTAAGAATATATTATATTATATAATCAGTGCATATAATCTATAATTGAAATAATTTAAAATTCTTGAAATTAAAGAGAGCAAGGTTAGGAGTATACATGCAACCATATTGCCTTTTAGCTATTGGATTGGAAGAGAGACTTTCTTATGAAGCCTTAGATATGATATTAGGAATATTTAGAAACCTACAAGTGCACACATGCACCCACGCACACATGCATGTGCATGCACGTGCACACGCACGCACACACACACACACACACACACACACACACACACACACACACACACACACACACACACAGAGAGAGAGAGAGAGAGAGAGAGAGAGAGAGAGAGAGAGAGAGAGAGAGAGAGAGAGAGAGAGAGAGAGAGAGAGAGAGAGAGAGAGAGAGAGAGAGAGAGAGAGAGAGATGATAAACAATGTCATTTACTTATTACAAAGTTCTTTCTATGAATATGAAATAATTCATTATTTGACTGATAAACAATGTCATGTACTTATTACAAAGTTCTTTCTATGAATATGAAATAATTCATTATTTGACATTTTATGTAATGTGTATGATATATTTTGATGAATATATTATTATTTATTTTTAAATATATGATGAATGTATGATATATATACTGTTTATAAATCAAATTTAATACATATTTATAAATTAAAATAAATACTTATTACGTATGTAATTTGAAAACTTTAAATTTTTTCTTATTAATTTTTATTTGAAAAGTGTGGTTATTATAATATATTATAAAAAGAAATGGCGTTTTATATATAACCTTTTAAAAAATATAACTTTTACTAGCATACCTGTCTTAGATAAATCTATGTAAAAGACGTCGAGATATATTATTCTTGAGGCACTTATCTTATATTGAATTTGTGACATAAATGGAATAGGCACCTCGAGAATGATATATCTCGGCATCTTTTACATATATTTATCTAAGATAGGTATGCTACTAAAAACTATGCATTTTGTGTATTTATTTGAAATATAATTTGATGTTTTTCATAAAACTTAAAATATATAATATACATTACATTAAATCACCCAAAAATTTAATTTACATAATTTAAAATTCTCAATCTAAATAATTATTTAGTACTCATCAAAATGTACCATACCCATGCACATCACATAAATGTCAAATAATGAATAAATACATGAATTTTTTCATATATACATGAAATTATTTTTCCTCTAACAGTTTCAATCTCTTTTCCTCGGCTTTCTGTTTGGAAAGTTGTTTTTCATTTTTTAGCTTTTCATAGTGGTCATATATAAATATAGGTAATATTATTAGTACTTCCAAGGACTTTACACGAGATATAGACTTAAATGTTAATCATTTTCTTTCTATTTGAACCATATCAATTATGGCTTTCAAACCTTATGATTTGTGTGCCCCCTTTGTATTGGTGAAATTGGAATTATATATTGAGTTTCATATTCAAATATTATTCCTGAGTAATTGTTAAACTCGACCATAATATATGTTGGTGGTTTTGGTGGGGCACTCCTAGATTTATAGATTATACTTCTTATATACCCTAGAACTCCATTTAAAATACCTGATTCTATCCAAGGATTTTAAGTTAGCATCACCCTTGCATTAATATCAATCAATAACTCCACATAAAGTTCATCATTTGGACCTCCCATTGGCGCATTGACACTTCCTACTTTGGTTGTAATGGTATATTCAACTGGGCTCTTCAATGAATACAATTTTATTTTATTATGGTTATGCACATTATCATTTGTGTAAAATAAATGAATACAATTGTCAAACTCTTCATTGGTGGCTCTATCTAATCCAACATTCATTTTGGTCATCAATAGCTTCCAATCATCTATTGTTGGATTTGTATCTCTTATATTTATGAGTAGATGATAAAACCTTTGTTGGTCATTACTTTCTCCTTCCTATCTAAATATCTTTTCCAAAGTAACAATTATTTTTAGTTATTCCCACAAAAGTCTTGCTCATCTATTTCTATTGTATGGTGGTCTATCACTAACAGGAGGAAGTTGAGCCAAATATCCAACCAAAATAATAGATATACCACCAAAACTCATGTTTGCATTTTCAAGAAATGTTTGGTCGAGTCTAGAGTCTGTGTTTTATAGAAAATTTTGCCCAATGAATCTCATTTCATCAATCAATATGTATTTTATATGGTGGGTATCCTCTTGTGTTTCTTCTAATTCAACAAAATCCACAATTGGGATTCAAAGTTGTGCATGGAGAGTTGAGGCACCAATATTGAATGCTATAACTCCATTTGGTGCAAGTAATAGAAGTGGTGATTGCTCAGGGAATGATGCATCTTGAAGATCTTGATGAATGGCACCTATCATATATGATTTTACTACTCTTATTGTTCTTTGGAATATCATGCGTAAGGGTGAAGTATTTTGACCTCCATGAAAATGTTTCCTAACCATATCAAGTGTTTTTTTTGGTTTGACACCCAAGGTTTCATAATTCATCTCTGGTGTTATATCATCATCTATAATAAATACATTATCTTTCATGGTGCTTATGAATTTGATCACTTTATTTGTGTATTATTCACCTCTATATTCATTATTCCATATTGCTTGTCTATTAATATCCCTTCTTACCAACATATCTATCTCACTAACTTCCATAACTTGGCCACGTTGTAGCCTAGATATAATTTCCTACTCATGTTCCATTGTGTTTTGTTGAATAGGTTGATTATCCCCATCTTCAGTATCACCATGAATTTTAACATCTTCTAGAATTTTTCTTCTCTCCACTTGCCAATAGTTATAACTGAATGAATCCTACTTTTATATTATTTATTCATCATCAATTCTAATATCTCTTTGTATATCATGAAATGGATTGTAAAGTAATAAATCTAAACAACATAAATCAATCCATTTGTTTGATTCATGTGCAGGGATGAAGGAGAACCTTAGAAATACTCTCACTATAACTACAATACTCCTTGCCTCCTATTTGTTGTCTTTTTTCTAGCTTGGATTATATGTCCAAGATCTAGTTGCTTCAATAAGTAATGTTCTTTCCATGGAAAAAGTCTTATTCTTGTATCCATCAATGAAAGACATTGTATGCTCTTCATGATCATCTTATTCATTTTTTTTTTATAGGTTTGAACCCATGACATGAAACATTCAATTTCACGAATATGATATTACTCTCTACTAATAGAAGCTCAACAACATGTGACATGTTTCTTACACCCCAATTTTTCTTTCAACAATTGTCTCAGTTAGATGTATTATATATGATTCTACTAATAATTAATTATATTTTTCAATGTTTTCAAGCTGCATCAACATTTGATGATAAGTTTCATAACTATTCTCTGACTTTATTACATACTTAGAAATGTATCTAACCATGACGTGTTTGGACAAAATAGGTTGCCAATCTACATTTGATCTCCATAGATGCAATATATAATGATTGTGTGTATTTAATCTACATCATTTCTTATAGGCTCAAAAATTTTATCTCCTGTGTCTAAGTCTTCATATAATTTGATCCATTCAGATTTAATGGCCATGGTGTACCACACCTAGAATAAATAATAACTCAATTGTTAGCTCTTTTACAAATATTATGCATAATTTTTATACATCTATTTATATGATTGAAAATATTACCTACAAACCATTTTCCCTCTTTTATTATGTAGGAAAACACCCTCTCTACATATTTTATGCAGTTATACACAATTAAGTAGCTCTTCATAATCACACTCCATATCCACAAGTGTAAGTTGTCTTGTATTTTGAAGACATAGATGTTGCATAAAAATTTGACATGCCTAAAATTAATGATGTATAATAATTTGTTAGTTACACTGACAAATATATATATTACATAAAACATAAATTAACTGATGATTGATAGCATATCTATATATTTCATTGGTGTGGATCTTCCCGATAGTTATAAGAATGAATAATAGAATGGAAGTAATTCTCAATATTTTTTTCTTCAAAATAAATTTTCCAATCAAGGTTATCCATATTTGGTACACTGTCTAACCATATGGAATTATGCACATGTGGTGAACCTCTATGTTGTCATTATTATCTAGACCAGTAATCTTTTACTTTCATTCATTTTTGCAATATATCCTTACAAAATATTGAATTTCTCAAGAGAATATAATGTGCCACTATATGATGATAATAAATAATATTCTATCTTCACTAATTTAGGGTTTCTCATGGATCTCTTAGTGGGGTTCCTGGCATCAGTGCATGTATATTATGCCAATACATGTTTATTGTACTCAATGTGAAGAAAATGGTAGGTGATCCAATATGATGCAACATGTCTATTAATTCACCATGACATTTTTCCCAATATGACCTTATACACTTAAAGGAGGTTCAAAACTACATCAAATGATCTGCTAGATGGGAGTGGGGTATATTATCCATATGCTCACGTAACTAAATAATAGTGATTAGCATCTCTTGAAGGCTTTTTTCATGATTAATGCACTTGAATTTTATGTCCAATGTCTCAAGATCATATTCATCATGTAATACTAAATCATGGATGTTAGCCAAAATGGTGATCCCTATATCGAAATAGATGTAATAAAAAATTCATGTAGATATACTCATTTCAACGTTATTTCTATATAATCACATCTTCCATCAAGAAATAATGTTGGAAATACCATATCAAGTAATCCTAATGTGACATACTCATTTGTAATAGATGCTCCAATCTCCATCCAATCAATCAGTGATCCAGGATCTGCACTAGGGTTATTTACCCATGCATTGATTAATTCCATCTCCTTTGGTACATTAGGGGGTTTAGAGGCCATTGAAGTTGTGTAATCAATGATATTTCTTCCATCCATCTCCATTAGTGGACCCACAAATACAACTTCATTTGCATCATAATCAAATTGCATATGGACAAAGTTCAGCTGGTTAAAATATATTTTCATCAGAGTCAGGGGTAAGATCATTGAGTGCATTTTCATCAATCTAAACATCTGAACAAAACATGTCACATTTTATTTTATATTTTAATGCCTTATATTTTTTCTCTCTATTGACAGTAAAGTTGTAATTTGTTCCACACTGATCCCTTCATCAAACTATAATCATTGGCAAATATTTTATTTGATTAGATAAAACCTTATCAATTTCTTTTACTTCAAGTAGGAAAATGATTGTATGCCCTTTATATTTATACTAGCCTCTTGTTGCATATGTCAGTTGTAGGATTGGGTTGACATGGGCCATTAACATTTCCTTAACTTATGTTACATTTGCAAGTTCTAGTGGTTGTGGTCTAGGATCCATAGTATTTGATGTTGAAAACTGATGATGACCTTTGTCTTATCGACATCTATTATATACAGGGCCTTCATGGGTTCAAGAAATACTTAATTCAATATAACTTTCTTGACAAATATAACACATGTTTGGTGAAGCAATATTATTTAAGCCATGTCAAAAAATCATTTGAAATGTTTTTAAATCTCTCCCAACCATTCCATTGGGATCAGTTACATTTTGCTCTCTTTCAATTTTTGTATCTTGCATTCTTTATTTTAGGTTACAAAGTTAACTCTTCTTCTAAGTCATTATTTTCCATTCATCTTCTTTTTGTAGGTCGAGATGTTATTTGCTCTTGTATATATTTATCTTGTGTAGTATTTGTAACATCGTCAACCATTACAACTTGAAATGCATTATTTGGTGTTTGGAGCACATGATCTATCGATATCGAGTTTATTTCTCCAGAATTAATGTCAACATTATGAATCGACCGTTGGTAGTGCTTTTGAGATGCTTCACGATGAATTTCTTATTTATGTTGTCTTTCTAGCTCAGTTAATTAATCTGAACACATTTGTATTTGTAATCTCGTTCTTAATACATGTTGTTCATCTTGAGATGTTTATTCTTGAATGTCTTTCATCTTATCTGCATGTTGCATCTTTTCTACTTTTAATTGTTCAACAATCAATTTGCCCTTGCATTCTTAAAATTTTTGTCTGTCATTATCATTTTGACTTTTTCTTTCTTCCTCTTATTATACATTTGACATTTTTTGTTATCTTCATCTACGATATTCTCTTTTTTATTCTTATTGATATTTTTTTAATTCTTTTTCATTTGTAAAATTTAATTTTGATTGAACCATATCTACACAATTTTTAAGTAAATAATATTACATCAAATATAAATATCATATTAAATTTGATCATTGTGAGATATATGAATCACATTTATAATTCACAAATATATAAATACATCAAATAAAATAATAAATAAATATATAAAAACATTATATAAATTAATATAAATTAATAATTTATTATAATGATATTTAAAATTTTGTGTAAATTAATTAAATTAATTTATTAAATATTTTAATTAATAAAAATATATAAAAATAATTGATATATTTACTAATTTTGATAATTATATATAATTACAAAGAATATAAACTTATCTAAATTAACCATACATTATTATAAAAATAATCTAAAAATATATTGTAGAATACTTAAATAAATAATTGATCTTATCATAAAAATAGATTTACCTAAACTTATAATTTATGTAGCATGGAGTTGTAACATAAACTATAAATTCTTAACGTTTTAGGTAATAAAATTAATCACAAAGCATCCAAAAAAATAAAATGATATGCATTACTTTTTTTAATATTAAATGACCATTCCATGTTCGTTGTTCATCTTAAGTTTTGAGATATGATCCTAAGCAAATAATACCACTTTCCATGTTTTGTCACACTATGCACCAAACCTATCATATTAAGAATATTATTATATCATATTCCAAATATCATTCGAATGCTCCATTACTGAATACTTATTGAATATAGGATAATTGAGTAGGTCTGGCAGCAAACCAAATGTTATTATTCATAATACTTGTAGTGATCCAAAGGTTATTATTTGGGTTTATAATATTTGTAGCGATTTAAAGGTTATTATTTGGGTTCATAATATTTGTAATGATCCAAAAGTTATTAGTAAATTGAAAGTTATTATTTGGGTTTATAATATTTATAATAACTTTATCAGATTAAGTATAGTAGTCAATAGTAGGTTTGTAGTGACAAGAGTTTGAATAATTATTACAAAGATCATATTTTAATTTATTGAGAATAATTTAAAAAATAATTAACAACAAACATCTATTTTACAAATAATTTAGAATAAATATTTATTCAAAAAAAATTACAATTAATATTTAAATAATTAGATTATTTTTTCTGGCCTTTTGAGGTTTGTTCTTTGCAATAGCGAGGAGGAAGACTCCTCTCACCTATTCTTTCGTTGTTCCTTCACTCTTTAATTATGGCATTTATGGTGGGACACGTGGCGGTGCCAGTGCATTCACACTGTCTCTCTGGCAGATTTTTGGTCAAGAGTGGGTTGCCCCCCCTCTTCGACTTCCTTCTTGCAGGATGTGTGGTACGCTGGCCCTATTTTTCTACTCTGGCAAGTTTGGTTGGAAAGGAATCATAGGATTTTTAGGGAGGAAAAAATGGTGACTCAGTAGGTCTGGAGCAAAATTAAAGGAATGATCCAAGAATCTATTGAAGCGAAGAGTGAGGTTACGTTGCCATTGAAGAAAGGGGACGCTGAGTTGTTGGACCAATTTGGCATAAGGGAGTTATCTTCGGTTTCAGCGTGTGTCAGGAGAGGTATGCAGGGGAAGTAGAAAGTTCAACGGTTGGGGAAATGGATGCCACCACCCGATGGGCTTTTGAAAATTAATACGGATGAATCGTACAGGGGCAATCCAGGGGCAGCTAGGATTGGTGGGATTGCTAGGGATTTTTTGGGATCTATGGTTTTTATTATCTTGACATATCAGGGAGTGTAGACTGTTAATAAGATGGAAGGTTTGGCTATCCTATATGCTTTGAGGAGAGCTTATGCTTTAGGGTGGAGGAGGGTGATTTGTGAAGCTGATTCTCAAGTCTTGATTAACTTGATCCTGGAGAGGAAAATTTCAGATGTGAGCTGGCAACTGGCCACGATAGTGCAACAGATATTATAGGTGAGTTCCTTCATGGATTCTGTATCTTATGCCCACATTCCACGGGAATGGAATAGGGCGGCTGATTGCTTGGCAAAATGGGCATCGGAAGGGGGAGATGGCCATAAGGAGGATGAATGGGAGCAGCTACCTGGCGATTTACGTCAGGAACTGGAACCCATTCTTGTTGGAGATGTCAGTGGAGTTGAGGCATGAGGTTGTTGTTACTGGATTTCATGTCTTTGGATTGTTTTGGTGTTTTTTTAATGTGCTATTATAAGTTTTAATAAAGTTTTTACCCCTTTTTAAAAAAAAAATTAGATTATTTTTTCTTTGCATCTTTTTTTCTTCAATTTTATGTAATTTGATTTCTTATTTTATATATTTACAATCATATATTTTGTTTTTCTATTTTTAAACTCGTTTGTATATTATATATATGGTATCAATTTATTTGTATAAATAAATAAGTTTAAAAAATAATATTAGTCATTTTTCTTTACACGAATATGACATCAAGTACTCTCCTTCCCCCTCTCCCTTTATAAAACATCTCTCTACATAATTAAATAACATAAACAAAACAATTTAAAAATATTTATCAAAATAATCATGAAACCTAAATAGATCATAAATAATATACAATCTTTACCATTCATGTGATCTTATCTTTGAAAAAAAGGTTGTATCTAAGGGAATTGTTAATAGTCTTACCTATGTTCATCCATTTTATTTATTTTTGGTAGAGATACTGCCCAATCTACAATTACCCAAAAAGAATAGGCCATAGTTTTAAAATGGATTGATTTTTATTATTGGGGGATACTATGAAATCCACGACCCCTCCCTACTCTATAGAACAAATATTTTGTTGGATAAGCCAATGGTTTTCCATTCATCTTAAGGGGCCTCACTTAAAATGTTATATTTAGTGGTATAATTAGTAATTGTTTTAAAGGTACATTTGAAAAAAAAATTAAAAAATAAAGTTGTGTAAAGTGAGAAAGTGTAAATTAATATGAATGTTAATTTTATTTTAATTTTTGTATATGAAAAATTAAACAATAATATTGTTATATTTTTGGTGGAGTTAATGGTAGAAAATAAAATTGTATATTTTTATATGACATAAGAAAGTGTTATGTGGAGAGGAGATATTACACTTCATAGTGAGTTTGAATAATGAAAAAGTAGTAGGGAACGACAAAGCTATACAAAACATGCAATTAGTAAAATATTTTAAGATGAATTAAACAGTAGTGATGAGAGGTAATAACAAAGTATTTCAGGGGATATCATTTATTAAAGAGCTCATATCATACCCCAGACCTGGATTCAAAGTAGTTAGTGGATTTACATTGTAGATGGGTTTACTAATTACAAAGTGTTGACATCTTTGATTGGTCATTTTCTATTGTCAAGAATGGATGAAGATGTCATGAAAGTTGATTTAATTGCAATAGAACTCCACATTTTATATGCAACTTGAATCATCACTATAATACTTCTAAAATCTATATTTATATATACTAATTATATTATATATTTATAAATATAAATATTATTAAATATTGTTTTAATATATAAATTACTATATATAATAATATATGTTTTTAGGAAAAGGTGTGAGTAGATTGGTAGAGCAATTGTCAATCATAATCCACAAGGTGACTCGTTGGTTGTCATCAAAGCATCGTTAGGCATTGAGGAAAGGGGACAAGGGTGGGGCGGAGTTATGTTGAATAAATAGGTAGACAAGTCGAGGCTCAAGAAGAGGAAGGTGACCTCTCCTCGTGCTCCTGGGTGTGGGAGTGTTTTGAACGATGATGAAGTTGAGGTGGAGGTGAGCTTTTGAGAATGTGGCATAGACAATGAACATTTTGACCCAGTAACAGTTGTTAGTGGTCCCACTTCTAATGGTGGTGGTTCTCTAGTGGAGGCTATGGTTGGTCTCTAGTGGTATTCTTCACCATCTTGTTCTGGCTCTCGTGCATTATTTTTTAATGTTACCCTTCAAGGTGTTTGTGCTTTTGATGTTTTGGTGCCCCTTGAGACATATTTTATGTTGGTTTCCATTACTTTTGGTGTCTTGTTCTCTATTAGATTATTCCTGTTTCTTTATAAACTTTTGTTTGTTTCAATAAATAAAACAATGAGAAACCTCTCAACTTTCATATCATCTATTAAAAAATATGTGTATGTGCACATGCACAAAATAAAATATATAATAAAAATATTATTGTTATTATAATATTAACAAATTACATATATTATATATTTTTTATTATAATACTATTAATATATATTATTACAATATAAGTAATAATGTATGTATTAATATATTGTAACTAATATAATATAATTGTAATTATTAGTAATTTAATATCTTATTAAATATATTTAATTTATTAATTATTGTTATAATATATTATTTTAATGATATGGTTAATATAGGATTTTATATATAATATTAATATTTGTGAATTACAAATTATTCTTTGATAATAATTTTTATATATTATATAATATAAAAATATGTATTATATATATAATTTTAATTGTTTTAATTATTGGTGAATGGTTTTTTAACGGGGACCATATCCCAATTATAAAAAGGGCTACAAATCTAGATGGAACAAAGAGAGCATAAAAAGAAAAGGGTCTCAAAACTCTAGATGGACAATAAGTATAAAGAAAGGTAGCCAAACTACCAAACTGAAAACAAATAGAACAAAGTAACAAAACAACTAGAGTGTAGCTGCAAAGCATCCTGAACACAATGAAATTATAGCTTACACACAACAACGAAGGCCTCAATGCCCAGATTTAATGGAAAAAATAGAGGATAAGCACTCAAGCCTTGTCCGAGCAAATGGGGGGTCTGGGTTTGTAGTTTCTTCTTTTTTTCTTACCCACCTCCATCCATTCCTCATTTCCTTTCTCAATGAACACCGAAAGAGCAACCTCTAGAATAAGAGACTTGATTGTAGGGTGGCCTTGATCTAGTGGCACCGATGTGCTAACCTTCTGAGTCCTTGTACTAATATCCAGATCTTTGCTCAAGGGGTTGAGTTGCCCTTGAGATTTAGCTTCAAAGTTCTTGCTCATCTCGTGAGAAACAAGGGCATTTTCTACAGGAGATTCTGAATCCATAAAACCACTAGGGGTTGATTTATCATCGAAATCCTCATTCACTATCAAATGACTACGCCTAGCATCTTTCCACCATGAACCCCTTCTATTAGATGTTCTTTTAATAGTACAAGCTTAGACCAGGTGGCCCAATGAAAAGCAATTTCTACATCTGAAGGGCATTCCTTCATAATCTAGAGATTGGATCCACACTCTATCTTTGACTTTGAGTTCAATGTTCGTTGAAAGATCTTTTGAGGTATCAATCTCTACCAAAATTTGAGCATAAGCAGGGTGAAGACAATATTCTATAAAAGGAACAATAGCAATGATCTTCCCTATAACAATTCCTATGGAACCCAGACTATTTTTCCCCCAAAACTGCAATGGAAGGTGTAGTAGTCTGACCCATACCGGTTTAACCAAAAAGGATTCCATGAAAGGATCAAAAGACAAAAACTAGGGTTTCAAAATCAGTAAATGTCCTTCACAACCCCAATGTTTGCTAAAAATATGATCCCTATCTTCAGTAGAATAAAAAATAGTAATGAAAAACCCTCTGGAGCAAGGATAGATATCTACTTGACTAACTAGATATGGCTTCCAATCTTCGAAAGTCCAAGCATGAAGTGCCGAGAGACCTGGTAAAAATTTGTTAAATATGCAAATAAGAGCATGTGTTTTGAAAATTTATTCAATCTCCACCACTTTGTAATAATATTATTATTTTAAAAATTAAAAAATATATAATAATATTATAATATGTAAAATAATATAATATTATTAAATATGATTATGTTATATTATTTAATGTATATTAATATTTTAAATATAAATTTATTTGTGTTATAAGGGATGTAATTTTTTGTTTTCCTGAAGTTCAGGGTTTTGTAAAGTGAAGGGGTGTAAATCGATAGTTGTACTTCATTTGAAATTTATCTCTGTTGACTCCATATTACCTTTTGTACATGAAGGTTTAAGCAACAATATTATTATATTTCTGGTGTGTTGTGTTTCTTCATACAACATAAGAATGTGTTGTGTAGGGAGGAGAAATTCTATTTCACAATGAACATGAACAATACCAAAATAGTGGTAAAGTGCAAAGCCATACAGATCATGTAAGTGATGAAATATGGTGATATGCACAGTGGTAGTTAGGACAATGATAGGATATTTAAAGTAAAATCATACACCATACCACGATTCAAAGCAGTGAGCAAATTTACATGACATGTACCTATTATAAAAGAGTGCAACTTGTACATGTCGACATCTTGGATTAATCATTTTTATTGTAAAGATGGATGATAACATCATGAAAGCTGATTTGATTATGGAAGGGCTCATCTGATATGTGACATTACAAAATCCAATTACTATTAAATCATAATTATTAATCACATGAATGGTGACATAAAGCTTATACGCACTGGAGATGCTGGATAGGAATGGGGACGCTACAAATTTTCAAAAATGGGCGAAAAGATTTGAATAAGGTTTTGACAATTGATGGATGTTTTAGTATATAGGGCAGGTCAATTCACTACATTTATATTGGTCATGGAATAATATCTCTGAAGCAAGAAAAAGATGCTCTGAATTTTAATCCTCATGAGGGGTCAATTGAAATGGATGGGGATTTTGGTGGTGGGGGAAATTTGTTTGAGGAGACACAAGTTAGAACGAGGAATAAAATTTTGACATCTTCAAAACAATTGTAAAGGAAAATTACAAAGCTCCTTGTGAATCATAGATATTGGACAAAAGTTAAGTCTCTCGTAGCATCGAATATCCAAGTCGGAGGCCTGATGTAAAATGCTAAATAATGTGTACCTAAAATTCTTAGTCCAATGACCTATGCAAGTAGCATCTAATTTATTAGCTTTGCTTCTTTCTTGCACAAATCAATTTTATCTTTATTTAAATTATGCTCCTCATTCATTTGACTTTGCACTTATGTCTTTACATGCTTTTCATCCATCTATGATATATTCAAACTAAACCATGACCCTGACCAAAAGAAATACAACACCATTGCCTTGCTTGAGTTTGTTTAGGTGTTAAGCATCTCTATTCATTGTAGATCGAGTAGTGTCAATTCAAACCTAGTAAGATTTTGTTCCTCTTGAGCATGACTCTCCTAACCACTTTCATGCCATTATGGTTTTAAAGGAATGACAAGAACTTTCTAAGCAACGAGGATTAAAACCTTCCAATTTTTATCACCACAAAGGGATACATCTGAACCTATTATAAAAGTGACCTCAATTATATTCTTCCAAATATTTTTTAGTTTTTGAAACCTAACTTTTCATTTGGACAACAGTCTAAAGAAGACTAGACACCATTGAACATTTCATAGATAAAAATTTGAACTTGCTCTTAGTTGTTGTTTGTGATTGTTTTTTGCCATAAAATGCGGCTCTAAAAGGCAACAGTGAAATTTGATAAATGAAATATATTTTTTAAAATTGTAATTTTTCACTTTAAGCTTCCAACCACATTCTTTAGCATAATCTGATTTAAAAACACTACAAACTATACTAATGGATTTCTATTATGAACTCATCATAATATACAAACATAGATCATGAAGTGGGAGGATGAAGCATGTAACATAAATATCCAAATAACTTTCTAAAACATTTCTTTGGATGAAAAAAAAATGATAGAACTAACAAGGTATCAATTATATGAAGACAATAAGATTTAATTAATGAAAAGAAAGCAATAAAACTACATGATAGGAGAATGGCAAATTCAAACATTTTTTTGTTTAAAAATCAGAATCCTCAAATAGAGGGAAGTACACAAGTCACAGAAAGTAGATGCAACACTTTGAACATAAAAGATTAGTAAAATTAAAATAATTAAATACATTTTGAATGAAAAAATGTGTAATAAAATTAAACTTTTTAAGGCATGGATAGTCAAAACCAAATCTTTGAATGCCAATCTCTGATTTATCAGTCTGCATAGTGACTATGTCCCAAGAAAAAATGCATTAGACATACTGTTGAAAGTTGGAAAAAAAACTATAAAATGAAAATTTTACCAATCATTTAAGTGTGTGACCTAAGTTCAACCCCAATCCATAATAGAGTGGCCCATGGTCTCACCCCACACAAAAAAAGGCAACCCACACTCTCACTACTAAGCATTAAGAAAAAAATACAAGTGACAGATTAGGTATTTTGGATGCACATTGATTTGAATCTAAGAGAAAATGGAGAATAATGATGCAATCTCCCATGAGAGTTATATTCAGACAGGAGATTGGTCTAGTGACATGAAAAATAGGCCAGAAAAACTAAATACATAACAAATATTCCCAAATGGGTGAACATCTACAACTCTTACAATGCAAAAGAGAGGGTGGGCTATCAAGATTCAACTTGGGGGCATCTGCATATGTGAATAGTCCTTTGTAATCTAGATCAATCTGGTCATCTAACAAAAGATTGGAATTATTTACCAGTAGGGTGGAGCACTTGCCACTAAGATGGCCCATGTCTGAGCTTGTTCATAAAAGTATACTTTGATGATGTATACAAAATGGTGTATAAAGGGTGGTTTTCAAACAAAAAGAGAATAGTAGATCACAATGTCTATTTTCCAATTCCCCATTAAACATAGGTTATAAATCATGAAATAAATAACTACTAGGGGCACCACTTGAAAAAATGCTTATTTTAGAAGCCAAAGATGAATCACATAAGCCAATACTTTCTAAAACCACTCTCTAATCTAAGACATCAAATTAATAAACTAATCCCCTATATGATGAGCTTTATACACTTAAGATCCATGCAGGTGGTAAAAAAGAGGCAAAATTTAGCTTTGGGTTTCCATTCAACATCGGCACGTCGCTAATAATCTAGTAAGCAACATCCTTTGAAATTGACAGATCTCCAAACATCCTGACCTTGCAAAACAAAAATTAAAAAATTACAGTTTCACAAAGCTATAAACTACAATAGATCTATGGCATGTTCGTTAAAGTATTTTTATAAAATAAAAATAATAAATAACAATTACTAATTGATGTTCCTAATCCCTTAGCCCCTAATTTGAAACCTTGACACCCATTGTGCCAAACCTTGCATAAATCCCTAAAGTGACATCATTAATTATCTAAACTAGATAACTCAATATCCTAAACAAAAAAACTCATAGCTACTTTTCTTGCCTATTGAGTTGCCTATGTCATCATATTACCTGCGGTCATTATGATCTAGGCATCTACAATAATTGACCACCGCTTATTTTCTTCAACTTAGCCCTCATCACAAACAACTCCTCTACTCCAGCCCTTCCTTCGTTCAGTTGAATTTTTCTCCATCTATTCCTTGCTAAAAATATTGTGTATTTTGTAAATTGCATAGTGCATGGATAACTACAATTTAGAAGGCATTGTAGGCCATCGATCAAGATACTTAACATCCAAAAAAAATAAAGTTATGGGGCATGGTGTACTTGTTTGAATTAAACAAAAACACTTTATATCACCTTCTCAATTTTTGATTATTCATCATAAATCATGACAAATGGCACATTATTGTAACTTAGACTATGGCGGCATCTAAGATATGAAGATCTACCGATACCATGCTATGGCATTATCATTCAAAGTAAGCCATAAAATATATGAATTTTTTATTTTTGTGTAGTGTTATTGGAACTTGAGAGAGTGTCTGACAACCAATAACTCATATGTCAACTTTCACAAGTTACGCTCATATGTCAAAGCAACTCCTCTATAGTTTGTTATTTAAATATCTAATTGTAGTTTATTTTCTCTATACTAAGGACCTACCCTTTTCTCACTTCTCACGTAAGAATTGAAGGGTGTTTTGAGCTTCACACCCTAACAATGCATTTATTTCCATGCAATATTCATGACATTAACACTCTATGTTTTAATAATATGTCCACAATCTCAACCAATGAAAACATAGATAAATGGCTTTTTAATATTTTTTGTTAACAAATGCATAAGTTGATAAATGGAAAACTACAAATATTTGAATGTATAAAAAATAATAAATTTTGATTGGTCTGAAAGATAGAGTTTAATCAAGAGTTAAAATAAATTCATTCCTTTAGAATACCCTTTAAGACTAATAACGTGAGGGAAAAATGGAGTGGGAGTTCTCCAGCATGTGTTATTAGGGGGAACCCAAGAGTTTCTGAAGTAATATGTGTTACTTGAAATTGTGTTGGTTCTCTAATCCAAGTTGTATTAAATAAATTTGTAGATGGTACTAATAATGATGTTGAGGCGTAATCTCTCATCTTGGGGTTGGATATTGTGATGCAATGTGGGATCAATCAAATCCTAATATAAGGTGACTAAATGGTTATCATCCAGGATTTACGAAACATGAAGGTTAGATCATGGAGTACTAGCAACATCAAAAGTCGTGCATAGGGAATGTTGGATAATCTTAGCTTCTGGGAGGCCTCACACTATTTTATACGATGAAGAGTCTAGCAAATAAAAGGTTTAGCACAGGTTAAATAAATCATTGGTGATAATGATTAAAATAACTGGTATTTTTAAGAAGCACCATCATTATTTGGTGATCTAGGGTGGTGAAGCTTTTAAGACAATCATGTCTTTTAATTGGTACTCAATCGACATTTGGAGCCCATGTGTGACATGCCCCTCATAGTTATATCTTCAAAGTAGTGAGATTAACAACGTCTTCATTACAAAAACTCTTTATTCCCTTTGTCGTTCTCCTGGGTGTTCTAACAGGTCTCTGACAAATTTTGAGACCATGGATAACATGCTATAGGTGGTGTTGAATGAGCCCTTGCTACACATTGAAGCAACCAAGAGGGATATGGTCTTTGGTAGATGGGTGAATGACTCATGTTTGAAGCAAATTTTGATGATTCAATCTAGAAGTGTTATGTAGGTGATGAAAGAAGTGATAGATCTGGTCTTTTTGAAAACAAATTATCATGTGAAAGTTAACTCTTTTACTACATCAGATTTTATAGGGAATCTACTCTTTGTCTCAAAGGATAAATAAGTGACTATGGTGGTGGCATGCAGGATTATACATCCATGGTTTCGAGTAGGTTTGGATGAAGTTGTGGAGGGGTTTGCATGGAGAGGTCAACATCAACTTTCCTTTTCTAATCAAAATGACCTAGGGCTAATCCTTCTACGAGCATTTTGAGATTTGGAGGAATCCTTTAGTATGTTGGTGAAGCATCTCAATCACCTATAGAGTTATTTGGAAAACCCAAGTCTAGAGGATGTTTTTTGCCTGTGAAAGACATGGATGCTATGTGAGTCCCAATTGCTTCAGAGGTGGCAACTCTAAGCTTGATAAATTCCACTAGGATGGTGGTTGTAGTTAAATATCTTGTTAGGTTGTTTGGGGCTCCTCTCCAACCACCACTGATCCATCTACCAGGGTTGGTTGTGGGTCCCTCAATTCAAAGGAGTGTGGCCTCTTCCCATGTGTAGGCTCAATTGGCCTCCATGAGAGTGATGCCAGGTGTGGGTGGTGTGCTTCTGAAGAAATGAGTGGGCATGCTAAGACTTCAAAGGTGGAAGGTAATTGTGTCATATATTATTGGGCCCAGTGATGTTTCAGGATATGGTGGTTCTATTTTAGGGATATGACATGGAGGGTGGATAAGTGAAATGTTAGATGGTGAACAATTAGCATAGGTGGCTAATGGAGGGGATCCTAATGGTGATGTCTCATCGATAGATGGTTCGGATGGCTCCTATGTGGGTAGTGCATTAATAATTTTTTATTGTTTGGTGGTTCCCCTTTGAGGTGGTGGTGTTTTTTCTCCTCATGTGCCTTACGAGACTAATGTTTTATAACCATTTTGAGTCTTCTTGTTTTCGATCTCTCAATTTTTTTCTATTTTTTGTCAATTTTATTTTTTATTTAATATAATGGGTGAGGACCCTTCAAATCATCTATAAAAAGATACATAAAATAAAAGATAAGATTTAATCAAAATTTAATTTTATTGAATAGATATATATTTTCTTTTAATTTTTTAGCTCAATGTCAGGGTTGAGGGTTCACTTTTGAATGGAGCTCCAACTAGTTTAGGACAATTGAGGGCTTAGATCTCCAAGAGAGTACTAATGAATGGTCACAACTAGTCTGATAATACCATCAATAGCTAGAACCAGCCCAAGAATACTAATAATAAACCACAACTGGTCTAAGAGTATTAATGATCAATGACAACTAACTCAAGAATACTAATGATCGACCATAACCAGTGCAAAAATACCAATGATCGACCATAACCAACGTATGAATAGTTAACGATTGGCCATATCCAACCTCTGATACCATACTGAGATTTGATCCTGGATGATATTTGAAACAACTAAATCACTTTACCAACTCACCTACATCTCATCAATAATATATTTTTAATTTTTAATATTGAATAAATAAATAAATTTAGTGAATAAATATAGATCTTCATCTCAACTAACAATTTGATTATTATAATGATTATTCTGTATTACTATTTTTTATTAAGAATAATTTTAATAATAAAATATATATCTTTCAATTTAAAAATTATTTTCATAAATTAAATTAAAAATGAAACTCTAAATCAATTGGTCGCCAAGTGCTT
Organism: Torreya grandis; assembly: GCA_037957365.1. Lineage (NCBI taxonomy): Eukaryota > Viridiplantae > Streptophyta > Pinopsida > Cupressales > Taxaceae > Torreya > Torreya grandis. The sequence continues at coordinate 2,155,613 of JARHVA010000488.1, forward strand.
CATTCTATAAAATTGTTATAAAATTTAATCAAGATTTAGTAATATATAAAACATAAAAAAAATTATTAAAAATTAAGAAGTCATGTCATTTTGAATTATGTTTGCTTTCATAGTTTATGAGTTGAATATAATACTTTTTTTGAAAAAAAAATATTTTAATTTGACTCAACATTTCAAATCACTTTTATAATCTTTCATTAAAAAAGGATAAAAATCACGAATGTATATTAAATTAAATAAAAAATATATTTTTTTTCCAAAAACTATTATATTTATATACTATATTATATTAAATTTAAAATAATTATTTATATATTATATAAAATAAAGTGATAAATGATGATCTTTTAACCATTATCGAATTTGGTTTCAATGATTTATAGCCCCTCATAGTTATATGTTCAAGGTAGTGATATTAACGTCTTCATTACAAAAACTCTTCATTCTCCTTGGTGTTCTAGTAGGTCTCCAATGAATTTTGAAACTATGGATAACATGCTATAGGTGGCGTTGAATGAGCCCTTTTTGCACGTTGATGCAACCAAGAGGGAGATGGCCTTTGGTAGATGGCTGAATGACTCGTGTTTGAAGCAAATTTTCATGATTCAATCTAGAAGTGTTATGCAGGTGGTGAAAGAAGTGATAGATCTAGGCTTTTTGGAAATAAGTTGTCATGTGAAATTTAAATCTTTTATTACATCAAATTTTATACGAAATCTACTCTTTGTCTTAAAGGATTATACATCCATGGTTTCGAGTAGGTTTGGATGAAGTTATGGAGGGGTTTGCATGGGGAGGTCAATGTCAACTTTCATTTTTTGATTGAAATGACTTAAGGCTAATCCTTCTAGAGCCTTTTGAGATTTGGAGGAATCCTTTAGTGTGTTGGTGGAGCATCTCAATTTTATATAGAGTTAACCCAAGTCTAGAGGATGTTTTTTGCTTGTGCAAGACATGGATGCTATATGAGCCCCAATTGTTTCAGAGGTGGCAACTTTGAGCTTGAGAAATTCCACTAAGATGGTGGTTGTAGTTAAATATCTTTTCAGGTTGTTTGGGGCTCCTCTCCAACCACCAATGAACCCTCTACCAGGGTTGGTTGTGGGTCCCTCAATTCAGAAGAGTGTGGTGTCTTCCCATGTGCAGGCTCAATTGGCCTCTATGAGAGTGATGTCAGGTGTGGGTGGTGTGCTTCTGAAGAAATGAGTGGGCATGCTAAGACTTCAAAGGTGGAAGGTAATTGTGTCACATATTATTGGGCCCAGTGACGTTTCAGGTGATGGTGGTTCTAGTTTAGGGATATGACATGGAGGGTGGATAAGTGAAATGTTAGATGATGAACAATTGGCATATGTGGCTAATGGAGGGGATCCTAATGCGGATGTCTCATCAATGGATGGTTCAACCAGCTCCTAGGTGGGTAGTGAATTAACAATGTTTTGTATCTTATATTTTATTGTTTGGTGGTTCCCCTTTGGGGTGGTGGTGTTTTATCTCCTCTTGTGCCTTATGAGACTAATGTTTTATAACCATTTTGAGTCTTCTTCTTGTTTTCGCTCTCTCAATTTTTTTATCGCTTTTTGTAACTCTTATTTTTTATTTAACATAATGGGTGAGGACCCCCCAACCCTCAAATCATATATAAAAGGATACATAAAATAAAAGATAAGATTGAATTAAAATTTAATTTTATTGAATATATGACTTTTTATTTTTTATTTTTTTAGCTTGATGTCGGGGTTGAGGGGTCCCTGTCCCAATTGCTTTTGACCAGAGCTCTGACTGATCTGGGATACAATTGAGGGCCCAAATCCCCAAGAGAATGCCAATGATCGACCACAATGAGAGACTTAGCAATTTAGAATGACTTTCACTAGATTATTGATAGGAAGTTTTTCTGTAATTAAAATGCATATTTTGGTATAAAAGTATCCAATATATAGATAAGAGTCTAAACCTTGTTTGAAGTGGCTGATTTATATGTTTGTTCTCTCTTTAAGTCTCTCTCTAAGTCTCTCACATAAAAGAGATTTTATTTATGTGGGATCTCACTGGTGATGTTATCACCCAACATCATCAACTTGGGGGCTTCCATCATAATGTTAGTGCTTTTGGATTTTTCATTGGTAGTTGAGATTGATGCCAACATATCAATTTAGGTGTTGGTAATTTAAAAATAATTTTTAAATATTTATTATTTGTAAAGTTGTATTTTTTTATTATTGGTAATGTTTTTTATTAGAGTTATAAATCAATTTAGGATATTATGGAGATTCAGATTTTTAAGTGATTAATCATTGGAATATTATTGAGAGTCATAATCAGTTTGAAGAATACTACTAACAGTGACATTTGGGCTCGATAATAGTATCAATGGCTATAATTGACCTCGATAATACCACCAATGACAACAACTACTCAATGAATAGTACCAATGGTTACAATTGACCTCACAGGCTAGGGGAGATTGAAGTCTACCACTAGATTTTCTAGAATGATCTCCTTTGGGTGCCCTTGCCTGCTTAACATGTACATGCCACATGCCCATAAAATAAATGACATTCATAATCTCACGGTAAATATCCCTAATGTATCTAGTAACTATGTATTAGATTTAGCAGGCATCACACATCTTTAATTTGTATTGAAAGTTGAAATGCAAGGCGATCTTTTCTTTTCTAAGGCCCTGTCCTTTGCTCACTTCTCACATAAGAATTTAAAGGTTTTTTGACCTTCACACCCTAACAATGCATTTATTTCCATGTACTATTCATGACATTGGCACTCTATGCTTTAATAACATGTCCACAATTTCAACCAATGAAAACACAAATAAATGGCTTTTTAATATTTTTTGTTAACAAATGCACAAGTTGACTATGAAAAAACTATAAATATTAGAATGCACAAAAAATAATAAATTTTGATTGGTCCAAAAGATAAAGTTGAATCAAGGGTTAAAAAAAATTAATTCCTTTAGTATACCCTTCAGAACTAATAATGTGAGGGAAAAATAGAGTGGGAGTTCTCCTCCAACACTGTTCAAATTATATTTTGAGGGGGTTGTTAGGGGGAACTTAAGAGTTTCTGGAGTAGAATATGCTATTTGAAATTGTGTTGGTTCTCTAATCCAAGTTGTATTGAATAAATTTGTAGATGGTACTAATAACGATGTTGAGGTGTAATCTCTCATCTTGGGGTTGGATATTGTGATGCAATGCGAGATCAATCAAATCCTAATATAAGGTTACTCAATGGTTATCATCCAGGAGTTACAGAACATGAAGATTGGACCATGAAATACTAGAAATATCAAAATTCATGCATAGGGAATGCTGGATAATCTTAGATTCTAGGAAGCCTCTCACTATTTTTGGGAATCCAACTCTACGATGAAAAATCTAGCAAACAAAGGTTTATCACAGGGTGAAGAAATCATTGGTGATACTAATTAAAATAACTTGTATTTATAGAAAGCACCATCATGATTTGGTCATTTAGGGTGGTGAAGCTTTTACAATGATCATGTCTTTTGATTAGTACTCAATCAATGTTGGGGGTCTCATTTCCCATGTGTGACATGCCCCTCACAGTTATATCTTCAAGGTAGTGAGATTAATAACGTCTCATTACAAAAACTCTCTACTCCCCTCATCATTATCCTAAGTGTTCTAGCACATCTCTGATGAATTTTGACACCATGGATAACATGCTATAGGTGGCATTGAATGAGCCCCTGCTACACATTGAAGTAACTAGGAGGGAGATGGCCTTTGGTGGATGGGTGAAAGAATCGCATTTGAAGTAGATTTCAATGATTCAATCTAGAATTGTTATGCAGGTGGTGAAGTGATAGGTCTCATATTTTTGGAAACACATTATTGTGTGAAAGTTAACTCTTTTATTGCATCAAATTTTATAGGGAATCTACTCTTTGTCTCTAAGGATAAACAGGTGACTATGGTGGTGGCATGCAGGATTATGCATCAATGATTTCAAGTAGGATTGGATGAAGCTATGGAGGGGTTTGGATGGGGAGGACAACGTCAACTTCCCTTTTCTGAGTGAAATGACTTAGGGCTAATCCTTCTATGAGCTTTTTGAGATTTGGAGGAACCCTTTAGTGTGTTGGTGGAGCATCTTAAATTTTTACAGTGTTATCTGAAAAACCTAGGTCCAAAGGATGATTTTTTCCTGTGCAAGACCTAGACACTATTTGAACCCCAATTGCTTCAGAGGTGGTAACTCTAAGCTTGACAAATGACACTAGGATGATGGTTGTAGTTAAATCTCTTATCAGGTTGTTTGGGGCTCCTCTCCAACCACCACCAAACCCTCTACAAGGGTTGGGTGTGGGTCCCTCAATTCAGAGGAGGGTGGCTTCTTGCCACATGTAGGCTCAACTGGCCTCCATGAAAGTGATGTTGGGTGTGGGTGGTGTGCTTCTGAAGAAACGAGTGGGCATGCTGAGACTTCAAAGGTGGAAGGTAATTGTGTCACGTGTTGTTGGACCCAGTGATGTTTTGGGTGATGGTGGTTATGGTTTAGGGATACAATGTGGAGGGTGGATAATTAAAATGTCAGATGATGAACAATTAGCATAAAGGGTTGATAGAGGGGATCTTAATGATGATGTCTCATCAATGGATGGTTCAACTAGCTCCTAGGTGGGTAGTGAATTAACAATGTTTTGTTTCTTATTTTTTTATTGTTTGGTGGTTCCCCTTTGGGGTTGTGGTGTTTTATCTCCTCTTGTGCCTTATGAGACTAATGTTTTATAACCATTTTGAGTCTTCTTCTTGTTTTATCTCTCTTAATTTTTTTTCATTTTTTATAACTCTTATTTTTTATTTAACATAATGGGTGAGGACCCCCAACCCTCAAATCATCTATAAAAGGATACATAAAATAAAAGATAAGATTTAATTTTATTGAATAGATATTTTTTTATTTTTTATTTTTTTAGCTCGATGTCGGGGTTGAGGGGTCCCTATTCCAATCGCTTTTGATCAGAGTCCAACCAATCTGAGATACAATCAAGGGCCCAGATCCTCAAGAGAATAGCAATGATCAACCACAAAGAGAGACTTAGCGATTGAGAATGACTCTCGCTAAATAAATTGATAGGAAGTTTTTCTACAATTAAAATGCGTATTTTGGCATAAAAGTATGTAATCTATAGATAAGATTCTAAGCCTTATTTGAAGTGGTTGATTTATATGTTTATTCTGTCTCTTAGTCTCTCTCTAATTCTCTCACTTAAAAGAGATTTTATTTATATGGGATCTCATTGGTAATGTTAGCACCCAACATCATCAACTTGGGGGATTCCCTCATAATGTTAGTGCTTTTGGATTTTTCATTGGTAGTTGAGATTGATGCTAACATATCAATTTAGGTGTTAGTAATTTAAAAATAATTTTTAAATATTTATTATTTGTAAAGTTGTATTTTTTTATTATTGGTAATTTTTTTAATTAGAGTTATAAATCAATTTAGGATATTATGGAGATTCAAGTTTTTAAGTGATTAATCATTGGAATATTATTAAGAGTCATAATCACTTTGAAGAATACTACTAATAGTGACAATTGGGCTTGAGAATAGTATCAACAACTATAATTGACCTTGAGAATACAACCAATGACCACAACTACTCAATTAATAGTACCAATGGTTGCAATTGACCTCACAAGCTAGGGGAGATCGAAGTTTGCCACTAGATTTTCTAGAATGATCTCTTTTGGGTGCCCTTGCCTGCTTAAGATGTACATGTCACATGCCCATAAAGGAAATGACATTTACCGTCTCATAGTAGTTAAATATCCCTTACATATCTTGTAATTGTGTATTAGATTTAGAGGGCATCACACATCTTTAATTTGTATTGAAAGTTAAAATGCAAGGTGATCTTTTCTTTTCTAAGGCCCTATCCTTTTCTCACTTCTCACGTAAGAATTGAAAGGTTTTTTGGCCTTCACACCCTGAAAATGCATTTATTTCTGTGAACTATTCATGACATTGGCACTATATGCTTTAATAACATGTCCACAATCTCAACCAATGAAAACACAAATAAATGGCTTTTTAATATTTTTTGTTAACAAATGCACAAGTTGACCATTTAAAAACTATAAATATTAGAATGCACAAAAAATAATAAATTTTGATTGGTCTAAAAGATAAAGTTGAATCAAGGGTTAAAACAAATTCATTCCTTTAGTATACCCTTCAGAACTAATAATGTGAGGGCAAAACAGAGTGGGAGTTCTCCTCCAACACTGTTTAAATTATATTTTGAGGGGGTTGTTAGGGGGAACCCAAGAGTTTTTGGAGTAGAATATGTTATTTGGAGATGAGATTAGGATAATAGTAAAACTTACAAGTACAAATATATAAATATTGGAGGGAAAAATGCTCCCAACCTTAGATAAAATGTGAGTTCCCACTTGATAGTTGAGACTTGCTCAACCATGAAACCCAATCATTTTTATAACCTAGTGAGCATGAGTGATCTAAGTCAAATCACCATAAATATAGTGAAGGTGGATGATTTGATCACTCTATCTTATGAAATTAGTAATATTGAGTGATATAATCACCTCAACCATTCCAAAAGAGAACCAACTACTGAAGTAGATTGGCTCAATAACAATCTATAAAAATACATCCTAATATATGCTAAAGTCCATAGAAGAATTTTAAATCTCAAAGCTGGTATGATTTTTAAATTTAAGGTGTTATTTTTCATGGCATATGCACCTCATATATGTCTCAAGATGAAACTTAAGTATAATAATAAAACCAACGTATAGAATGTTACCATAAACGTGTATCTGAATCATATAACTATGTAATTTGGCTAATTTGAAAATTATGTAAGTATGAAAGACATGTTTCCATGACAAGCCCCCAATAAATATGGAGAAACTAAGAAATTATGTAAGTGTGAATAACATGTTTCCATAACATGCTCCACTATAATCTAAAAATATTGAATATTGAATAAGTGTGGAAGTCATGCCTTTTTGGCATGCCCGCACTGAAATATAAAACTATGAATGTGTGAAATCCATGTCTCTATAACATGCCACCACAAACATGCCCCCATTTTGAGGTGAGTGGAAGAAGAAACTAATAGTGACCTTACCCCAAAAGAATATGATAACTATATAATTCACATAAGGATCATGTCGCTTATAAGAGTGACATGTCTAGGTAAATATAGAAATAAGGTACATAATATGTGATCACATCAAGTTCTAAAATAAATGATTTGAATCATGTCAACTTCTAGATAGTAATAGTACAATCTCAACAATAAATCAAGCACCCACATAAGACTACTTAAAATCAAACAAAAGAATATGGTCCAAAGATATCTCAAACAAGGGTCATGTTCAAATGCCACATAATCGAAGGAACATGACTTAGTCAAATGTCCACAAGACATAGAAATACACATTCAAATATTCACATACAACAAACTATTACATATGTAAATGTCACAATAGGAAAACATAGGCATGAGGGCCACAATCAAAGGAGCATATTCAAATGATAACAAAATCAAGACAAGACACTCAAGGAAGTACATAAATGGAAAGCATGAAACATAAAAAACCAACACAAAAATCTGATACTGGTCCCTGGGTATATGTGTTAGTAAAAAACATTAAGTACATAACATGTCAAATATATTACGAAAGATATAAGCATGGATAAAGGCATGTGTAAGTATATAAACTAAAACATGATAGTAAAAATTATTATATAATTATATAACCTGGGTGTATCATGATCAAAGAACCAGATGCCTCTAATGTCCAAATTACATGAGTATAGTGAAGACCCAACATCTGAAAGTGCATAGATCATGTGCATGGGTATGCTTGTATCAATCTAAAATATGCATGAAACACATGGGTATATATAAATATATTATATGCTATCTACCAACATGGAATAACAACATAGATGCCAAGGCACTAATAAGGTATGTAAATATTTTTTTTTAAATATTTTTTTTGATATTTTGTGGAACATTGGAAAAAAATAGACTATCTTATGATCTCACCCAATGGATGCTCATAGGTATCTCCCCATTGGGAATTTGTTGAAATAAATTGGATAAATTTCCAAGGAACATGTATAGGTTGAACATTTGGCACTGTAAGATCTGCAATGCTCTGTATATGTTTAATATGACTCTATGGTCATTAGGGGACAATAGTAGTCGTCATGAAACCCATCACTAAATGCTTTATTGTTTCTTTTAATATCAATAATAGGAAAATGTTTAGGTGTTTTAGATATCTATATATGATGCATGGTAGATAAGGATTATGTGGAATCCATTGTGTCTTTGACATAATGGCCTCTCAAGTATTGGCCACCTAGGAAAGGGGATTGCCTATTGCTTACCATTTCACAGAGCATTAACATTGATAAGTTTGATAATTCATTTCTTGGGTATGAACTTATTTTTTTCAAGTGGATGTTTATATGGAATTCTAGAAACTATAATTACCATGTTTGCATGAATGTATTTAACACACCTATGCACTATAGAAGGTATTGTGCATAGTGTATGTATCTAGAGTTGTCCCAATAAGATATCAAAAATAAATGTGTAATGGATAATGGAAAAGGTAGTAACCACATATGTTGGGTACACATGTAAAGGTAAGTCAATCTCACCAAGAACCTATTACAAGGTCGATTTAGTCGAGGGATGTAAATCATCATGTGTATAAACCAAATGCATAATAAATATCATGGTGCAAACATTATCACTTGCACAATTATCAATCATAACACTGTGTATAGGTTGTTGATCAAGGTATGCTCGAATGAATAAGGAATAAAGATATGAATCATCATCCACAATCTCATTGTCATGAAACGTAATAGAAGTTATCTGAACCATAAGAGGTGTATGTTACATATAAATATAAATAAATCCATCTAATGGGTTCCCATAATGTTATGGAGGAGGATGTGCATTATATTAAAATATATAATGTATTTATTTTTTTATTTAAACATATAGATTAAATGATTAATCATAAAATTTTCTTTTTAGAATTTTTCGATTAGTGTAAATGGGTCAATATCTCATTGGAGTCTAAGAACATAATTTGGGATATAAACAAGAGGTCCAAATCTTCCTACAATCGACATATAACCATCATTAATATCACTAAATGCCACCATTGGTTTACTAAATAATCTAATATCACTAATGATTGCTACTGATCGAATATGTTATAGCAAGATTTGAACCTGGGTGGTGCTAGACAAAACCAACCCTCTTAATCAATACACCCACATCTCATCAACAATTTTATCCTATAATTAATTATTATTCTCATCATACTTATAAAAA
>JARHVA010000488.1:2170000-2177500 GCA_037957365.1 Torreya grandis
AGAGAGTACTTCAGATGATACCATATACCAGAGAGTCCATACTATACATTAGACCTAATTTTAGGGAAATTTTTGGATGTACATGCCTTGCACCCATTGAAATCTGTAATTTCCACCGAATTGTTTTATTTTTAGTAATAATTTTATTATATAATATATATTTTGTTAATTATTATATATAAATTATAGTAATATTATTATATAATAATAAATAAGGAATATAATATATGAAATTAATTTATTTTTTTAATATATATATATATATATATATATATATATCTCAACACACACACACACATTATTATAGAATTATATAATATATTATATAAACTTATCTTCCCCACCACTTCATCATTGCTCAAGCTCACTATCAAACAAAATGTCTCCTACCAATATATTGACCTAGAAAAATTACACCCTGGTTAAGAACATATGGAAACACAATACTTAGATCCCTTGAAGAAAGGGCAAGGCTATTAGAACATGAAAATAGTGAAAGATTTCAAGTTGAGCTTAATGGTAATTGTGAGGGGCAATGACAAGCTATTTCAAGGGATACCGTAAACCAACCCTAGATTGATGAAATTTATTGGATTTATATCCCCAACACCATTACAAAAGGGTCTGAAGCTTGCAAGGTCGCAATGTATTTGATTTGATATTTTCTATTGTTAAAGGTGGACAAGGATGTAATGAACACTGATTTGATTGTAGCAAGGCTTGACATCTCATCTCCATAAGATAAATTAAAGTGTAAATCAATATGACACAATATATTAATACTTGATGAATGTATTGAAGCTAACATATAATACATAGGGTTGATTTTGTTTAATTGTATAAAAGGGACAATAACATAGTTAGGATTGTGGGACATTTTAAACCCTATTTTGGGATGGGTCAATATAGTATATGGTCAAAAATATAAAAATGATTAAACAAAAGGGTGATAAACAGATTTATAGGAGTCTAATTAATTTTCAAACTTAGATAAACAATGTTTTGAATTTAAATGTTGAGACATGCTAAACATAGAAAGTATAATTATTAATTGATATTACAATAAATTAGAAATAAGAGTACTTAGTTGGTTTACTATACATGTAAATATATGATATGGAACATGCTAGAAGTAGACTAGATCTAGATTTTGGATTAATCATTATATTTTAAATAGTTACATTCTATAGCTTCGAATGCTTACATCGAATCTAGATATTTACATTGATGTTGGTGTCTGAGTGAGATGTAGGTGTCTAATACATAATATTAGTTGGATACGAGTGCCACCAACTGGAGCCTTGTGGGTTTTCTATCACCTTTGCTCTGGTGTGTTTAGATCTTGTGCATAGGTTATTGCTCTTTGTCAAATGATAAAACCCTAGCTTCCTCACTATTGGAGTGACTATGAGAAAAATGGGTTAGTGTGTACATGGTGTCAAGTTTCTCCAAGGACCTTTCTATCAGTGAGTATTACCTACATATCTAATAATCTGAAGATAGCCTCATACTTATGTAGTTATCCCCTATATGTTGGCTTCTGTGTGCATAAGGATGCAATGTGTGATAAGTATGTACATAGAGTGACCTACCTTATAACTTAGAAAATATGGATCATGGAATGATCTTTTAGTACATTACACATGTAGATAGGCTATCCCTATGACTGATATTGAAATATAAAGTAATAGGGAAGCTTTGCTCACTTGAGTGCTTGATTGAATGTCTTTAGTAAGTTGCCTTGTGAATTGTTAGGTCAATGCTAGATGAATTTAAGGTATTAGACATTTAGCTTGGCACAAAACATTAACATTAGTATAGGTGTCTAGCTAGGATGCAAGTGTCTGGGAAGATGAAAAATAGGTGTAAGCCTAAAACTTGAAGAGGATGATAATAAGCAGTTTTATATCATTTTTAACAATACATAATACTTAGTCAATAGAATAACATACGATCAAGCTAAGAGATAAACAATAGCCATGTGATATAGCAGAAGCAATCCTTTTAGTATTAGGAGGGTCTTATAATTAAATGGTACAACCATGAGAGTAATTTCCAAATATACAAGATTGAGGTGCAATATAATTTAGATTTAATGTTTACATTTGCCTCCTTTAATTTAGTGTTTTGGTAGTGATTGACCTGCAACCAAGAACATGTTATAATATATACTCAGTGCATATGATTTAGAATTTAAATACTTTGAAATGCTTGAAAGTAAAGAGAGCAAGGTTAGGAGTACACCTATGTATCGATGCAACCATCTTCCTTTTTAGAGATTTGAATTGAGAAGATGATTCATTTTGAAGATTTGGAGCTGAGATTAGGATAATAGTAAAACTTACAAGTACAAATATATAAATATTGGAGAGCACCATGCTCCCAACCTTAGATAAAATGTGAGTTACCAATTGATAGTTGAGACTAGCTCAACCATGAAACCCAATCATTCGTGATCTAAGTCAACTCACCATAAACATAGTGAAGTTGGATGATTTGATCACTCTATCCTATTAAATTAGTAATATTGAGTGATATAATCACCTCAACCTTTCCAAAAGAGAACCAACTATTGAAGTATATTGGCTCAATAACAATCTGTAAAAATACATCCTAATGTATGCTAAAGTCTATAGAAGTATTTGAAATCTCAAAGTTGTTTTGATTTTTAAAATTTAAGGTGTTATTTTTCAAGTCATATGCATCTCATATATGTCTCAATATGAAACCTAGGTATAATAATGGAACCAATGTATAGAATGTTACCATAAATGTGTGTTTGAATCATATAAATATGTAATTTGGCTAATTTGAAAATTGTGTAAGTGTATAAGACATGTTTCCACAATAAGCCCCCACTAAATATGGAGAAACTGAGAACTAATGTAAGTTTGAAGAACATGTTTCCATAACATGATCCACTATAGTATGAAAATATTGAATATTGAATAAGTGTGGAAGTCATGCTTTTTTGGCATGCCCCCACTAAAATATAAAACTATGAATGTGTGAAAGCCATGTCTCTATAACATGCCCCCATTTTGAGGTGAGGGGAAGTAGAAATTGATAGTCACCTTACCTCAAAATAATAAGATAACTTTGTAATTCATATAAGGATCATGCAGCTAATAAGAGTGACATGTCTAGGTAAATATTGAAATGAGGTACATAATATGTAATCACATCAAGTTCTAAAATGCATGATGTGAATCATGGCAATGTCTAGCTAGTAATAGTACAAGCTCAAAAATAAATCAAGCACCCACACAATAATAGTTAAAAAAAATAAGACAATGGTCTAAAGATACCTCAAACAAGTGTCATTTTCAAATGCCACATAATCATAGGAACATGACTTAGTCAAATGTCTGCAAGGTATATAAATACACATTCAAATATTCACATACAACAAGCTATTACCTATGTAAATGTCACAATAGGAAAACATAGGCACGAGGGCCACAATCAAAGGAGAATATTCAAATGATTAAAAAACCAAGACAAGACACTCAAGGAAGTACATAAATGAAAATCATGAAACATAAAAAACCAACATAAAAATCTCATACTGGTCCCTAAGTATATGTGTTAGTAAAAAACATTAAGTACATAGCATGTCAAATATATTACAAAATGCATAAGCATGGGTAAAGGCATGTGTAAGTATATAAACTAAAACATGATAATAAAAATGATTATATAATTATATAACTTAGGTGTATCACTATCAAAGAAGCAAATGCCTCAAATGTCCAAATTACATGACTATAGGGAAGACCCAACATCTGAAAGTGCATAGATCATGTGCATGGGCATGCTTGTATCACACTAAAATATGCATGAAAAACATGGGTATATATAAATATATGATATGTTATCTACCAACTTGGAATAACAACATACATGCCAAGGAAACAATAAGGCATGTAAAGCTTTTTTTTTGTTTTTATAATTTTTTTGATATTTTTGAGAACATTGGGAAAAAATAGACTATCTTATGATCTCACCCAATGGATGCTCATAGGTATCTCCCCACTGGGAATTTGTTGCAATAAATTGGTTATATTTCCAAGTAACATCTATAGGTTCAACATTTGGCACTGTAAGATTTTCAATGCTCTACATATGTTTAACATTACTCTATGGTCATTAGGAGATAATAGGAGTAGTAGTCATGAAACCCATCGTTGAATGCTTTGTTGTTTCTTTGATATCAATAATAGGAAAATGATTAGGTGTTTTAGATATATACATATGGTGCACCATAGATAAGGATTATGTGGAATCCATTGTGTCTCTGACATAATGGCCTCTCAAGTATTGGCCACCTAGGAAAGGGGATTACCTATTGCTTACCATTTTATAGAGGATTAACCTTAATAAGTCTGATAATTAATTTCTTGGGTATAAACTTATTTTTTTCAAGTGGATGTTTATATGGAATTCTAGAAACTATAATTATCATGTTTGCATGAATGTATTTAACACACCTATGTACTATAGAAGGTATTGTGCATAGTGTATGTATCTAGAGTTGTCCCAATAACATATCAAAAATAAATGTGTAATGGATAATTAAAAAGGTAGTAACCATATGTGTTGAGTACACCTATAAATGTAAGTCAATCTCACCAAGAACCTATTACGAGGTCGATTTAGTCGAGGGATGTAAATCATCATGTGTATAAACCAAATGCATAATCAATATCATGGTGTAAACATTATCACTTACACAATTATCAATCATAACACTATGTATAGGTTGGTGATCAAGGTATGCTCGAATGAATAAGGAATTAAGATATGAATCATCATCCACAATCTCATTGTCATGAAAAGTAATAGAAATTATCTGAACCATAAGAGGTGTATGTCGCATATAAATAAAAATAACTCCATCTAATGGGTGCCCATAATGTGATGGATGAGGATGTGCATTATATTAAAATGTATAATGTATTTATTTTTTTATTTAAACAAATACATTAAATGATTAATCATAAAAAAAAAAATTATCATTTTTTGATTAGTGTAAATGGGTCAGCATCTAATTGGAATCTAAGAAAATAATCTGGGATATAAATGAGAGGTCCAAATCTCCCTAGAATCTACATATAACCATCATTAATATCACCAATTTCCACCATCAGTTTACTAAAGAAACTAATATCACTAATGACTGCTATTGATCGAACATGTTATAGTAAGATTTGACCCTGGGTGGGGCTGGACACAACCAAACCTCTTAGTCAATACACCCACATCTCATCAACAATTTTTATCCTATAATTAATTAGTATTCTAACCATACTTATAAAAAATCAATCGATGATTTTAAATATCATTTTTTTATTTTACAAAACTCTATTAATATTGAATAAAAAAATTGCATTGAAATTATTTAACACTTAAATAACATCATAAGTGCAATTAATATTAACTCTATTAATATTATAATTATTTAATAAAATTTAAATATTTTTTAAAGTTTGTTGAGATACAAAGAAAGTAATTTATATACTATTTTATATCTAGAATATTTTATAAATTTGTTGATCTATTTTACATATAAAAAACCTTTTTCATAACAAATATTTATTCAACATTACTCTTCAAATACTAATATCAAAAAGTCTTAAAAATATATACATTTATATTTATTAAACTTGAAGTATTATATTAGTATGGCACTTACCTAGATTTGTCTCGATATCAAAAGATACCTTCCGTCACCTTACGTTATCTTGGTAAGGGATTATTTGGATGTCAGTAAACTTATTTCTTGACATTAAAGGTAAAATTTTAGATTCAATGAAAGTGTCATGATCAAAATCTCAAATTTTATCTTGATAAAAATCTCATATATTGTATGTGAATGTATGTGCATATTTCCCAATGGGCCTTATAAATGTGTTTATTTAAATATCCATAAACAATTCTCAAGTATTGTATGCAAACTTATGTTTGTATGTCTTGATAAGGTAAGAATCTACTCAAAACTTTATATACATGATTTTTTATGTGTATTTTATGGCTATTTATATTTATCATTTCCTTCATTCTCATTATATATATCTATGCAATTTCAAATTAAATAAATATATACTACAAGAAATAGGTTTTTTTTATTAGAATTATTCATCAATTGTTTACAATATCTGATGAGTGAGTGTTGACAGATGGTGGTGACTAGATAGAATTTTCAAGAAAGATATTGAATATATTCTTTTAATATGTTCTTTTTCACTATTTGAACCACAATGCACTATTTACAATGAAGGTTGTTGTCTTGGTCACTCTTTGCATCTTTATTAAGACCACATCTTCTTGTTTACATCTCAATGACCCAAAGTATCAAAATAGGATAGTTTGGAACATTGGAGGAGTCAAATGCACTAGAGCATTGGAATAATGGCTTTTAGTTTGTTTGGGAAGCAAAAAGAAGAGGAGACACATGAACAACATCCTAGTGGTGTATTCATTGTTTCGATACATTACAAAGTCTATAATGCATTGTTATGACATAAAATAGGTTAGAATTGATTCTAAACTATATAAATAATTATGCAATTATATTAAAAGTTGGAATTTAAAAAAAAATGTTTTTAAGGTTCCTTATTTTCTTAATTTAAGATATGATGTAGTTACTTACCTAGGTTGAAGGATCCTATTGAAACAACTGATTTCATGTCACATTGGATTTCAAAATTTGATGTACTTCACTCAATTATTAGATTTGAAAGGGGGCAAACTTTGAACTCTCCTTCAGGTTAATCAGGGTATATCTAATGGTGAATAAGTTATTTAAAGCTGAGAACAGCCTTAAATAACTATTTACATTGCATGTAAAACAACCCATTTGCATCCATTTCATTTATTCTTCCCACCCCAAAATGTATATCAAAAAAACCCTGACTCTTCACACCTAAATTATATATCTTCAACACAATCCCCAAGTCGTTATGTGCATTTAACCAGTGTATGGTTTCAATAGTTTGCAACTAATCAAGTGTAAATTTATTGTTTCATTATGGACCTTCTTGGTTATTGCAATCATCTAGATGAGGTATAATAATCAGTTAATAAAATTCCAATGAATCATATAGTTGATTTGAAGTATTTGCTTAGTGCTTGTAAATTACATAACAATTTAAAGCTAGGAGAATAGGCTTCAAACAACTTCTTAATTTGGAATCTAAGAATGGTGCAAACTATGTGTTTTAACATTTTAAGAGCAAACATCAAACAATTTTAATTAAAACATTAAATTTCATGTAACGAGGATTTGTGCCTTCATAACTGGTAGAATATAAATATTAGAGCACTCCAAGCCCTCAACCACTATCTACCAACTTACACTACTAACCCATATCTATACTTTCTATGGGGCAGGGAGCCCATATCTATATATAGCTTGGGTACTTCTGAACTACCAATGATTATTAATTGCTCCAATGGGTTAAGGATTGGGCATTGTGGTACACACACACACACACACAG
>JARHVA010000488.1:2182500-2230000 GCA_037957365.1 Torreya grandis
CTATTGTATGGTGGTCTATCACTAACAAGAGGAAGTTGAGCCAAATATCCAACCAAAATAATAGATATACCACCAAATCTCATGTTGACATTTTCAAGAAATCTTTGACGAAGTCTAAAGTCTGTGTTTTATAGCAAATTTTTCCCAATGAAGCTCATTTCATCAATTAATATGTATTTTATATGGTGGGTATCCTCTTGTGTTACTTCTAATTCAACAAAATCCATAATTGGGATTGAAAGTTGTGCATGGAGAGTTGATGCACCAATATTGAATGCTATAACTCTATGTGGTGTAAGTAATAGAAGTGATGATAACTCGGGGAATGATGCATCTTGAAGAGCTCGATGAACGGAACCTATCATATATGATTTTACTATTCTTGTTATTCCTTGGAATATCATGCATCAAGGTGAAGTATTTTGACCTCCATGAAAATGTTTCCTAACCATATCAAGTGTTTTTTTTTGTTTGACACCCAAGGTTTCATAATTCATCTCTGGTGTTATATCGTCATCTATAATAAATCCATTATCTTTCATGGTGCTTATGAATTTGATCACTTTATTTGTGTATTATTCACTTCTATATTCATTATTCCATATTGCTTGTCTATTAATATCTCTTCTTACCAACATATCTATCTCACTAACTTCCATAACTTGGCCACATTGTAGCCTAGATATAATTTTCCACTCGTGTTCCATTGTGTTTTGTTTAATAGGTTGATTATCCTCATCTTTAGTATCACCATGAATTTCAACATCTTCTGGAATTTTTTTTCTCTCCACATGCCAGTAGTTATAACTAAATGAATCCTAATTTGATATTATTTATTCATTATCAATTCCAATATCTCTTTGTATATCATGAAATGGCTTGTAAAGTAATAAATTTGACCAACATAAATCAATCCACTTATTTTATTCATGTGCATGGATGAAGGAAAACCTTAGAAATACTCTCACTATAACTATAGTACTCCTTTCTTCCCATTTGTTGTCTTTTTTCTGGCCTGGATTATATGTCCAAGATCTGGT
The DNA here is from genome assembly GCA_037957365.1 of Torreya grandis. Lineage (NCBI taxonomy): Eukaryota > Viridiplantae > Streptophyta > Pinopsida > Cupressales > Taxaceae > Torreya > Torreya grandis. The sequence goes on from JARHVA010000488.1 coordinate 2,183,541, forward strand.
TACTTTAATAAGTGATGTTCTTTCCATGGAAAAAGTCTTATTCTTGTATCCATCAATGAAAGACATTTTTATGATCTTCATGATAATCTTATTAATTTTTTTTAATAGGTTTTAACCCATGACATGAAACATTCAATTTCACAAATATGATATTACTCTCTACTAACAAAAGCTCAACAACATGTGACATGTTTCTTACACCCCAATGTCTCTTTCAAAAATTGTCTCAGTTAGATGTATTATATATGATTTTACTACTAATTCATTAGGGTTTTCAATGTTTTCAAGCCACATCAACATTTGATGATAAGTTTTAGAACTATTCTCTGACTTTATTACATACTTAGCAATGTATCTGACCATGACGTGTTTGGATAGAATAGGTTGCCAATCTACATTTGCTCTCCATAGCTGTAATATATAAAGATTGTGTGTATTTACTCTATCATCATTTCTTGTATGCTCAAAATTTTTATCTCATGTGTCTAAGTCTTCATATAATTTTGATCCATTTAGATTTAATGGCCATGGTGCACCATACCTAGAAGAAATAATAACTCAATTGTTAGCTCTTTTATAAATATTATGTATAATTTTTATATAAATATTTATATGATTAAAAATCTTACCTACAAACCATTTTTCCTCTTTTCTTATGTAGGCAAGCACCATATCTACATATTGTATGTCGTTATACACAATTAAGTAGCTCTTCATAATCACAATCCATATCCACAAGTGTAAGTTGTCTTTTATTTTGAAGACATAGATGTTGCATAGAAGTTTGACATGCCTAAAATTAATGATGTATTATAATTTTTTAGTTACACTGACAAATATAGTTATTACATAAAACATAAATGACCTGATGATTGATAACATAGCTATATATTTCATTAGTGTGGATCTTCTCGATAATTTTAAGAATGAATAATAGAATGGAAGTAATTCTCAATATTTTTCTCTTCAAAATAATTTTTCCAATCAAGGTTATCCATATTTGGTACACTATCTAACCATATGAAATTATGCACATGTGGTGAACCTTTATGTCACCATTCATATCTAGACTAGTAATCTTTTGCTTTCATTAATTTTTGCAATATCTCCTTACGAAAAATTGAATGTCTCAAGTGCATATAATGTGCTAATATATGAGGATAATCAATAATATTATATCTTCACTAATTTAGGGTTTCTCATGGATCTCTTAGTGGGGTTCCTGGCATCAGTGCATGTATATCAGGCCAATACATATTTGTTGTACTCAATATGAATAAAATGGCAGGTGATCCAATCTGATGAAACATGCCCATTAATTCACCATGACATTTTACCCAATATGACCTTATACACTTAAAGGAGGTTCCAAACTGCATCAAACGATATGCTAGATGGGAGTGGGGTACATTATCCATATGCTCACGTAACTCAGTAATAGTGATTAGCATCTCTTGAAGGCTTTTTTCATGAGCACTGCACTTGAATTTTATGTCTGATGTCTCATAATCATGTTCATCATGTAATACCTAAATCATGGATATCATCAAAAATGGTGATCCCTATATTGAAATAGATGTAATAACAAATTCATGCAGATGTACTCATTTCAACCTTGTTTCTATCTAATCACATCTTCCATCAAGAAATAATGTTGGAAATGCCATATCAAGTAATCCCAATGTGACATACTCATTTATAATAGATGTTCTACTCCCTATCCAATCGATCAGTGATCCAGGATTTGCATTAGGGTTATTTACCCATGCATTGATTAATTCCATCTCCTTTGGCACATTAGGGGGTTTAGAGGCCATTGAGGTTGTGTAATCAATGATATTTATTTCATCCATCTCCATTAGTGGACCCATAAACACAACTTCATTTGCATCATAATCAAATTGCATATCGACAAAGTTCAACTAGTTAAAGATATTTTCATCAGAGTCAGGTGTAAGATCGTTGAGTGCATTTTCATCAATCTAAACATTTGAATAAAACATGTCACATTTTATTTTATATTTTAGTGCCTTACATATTTTCTCTCTATTGATAGTAAAGTTGTAATTTGTTCCACACTGATCCCTTTGTCAAACTATAATCATTGGCAAATCTTTTATTTGATTAGCTAAAACCTTATCAATTTCTTTTACTTCTTATAGGAAAATGATTGTATGTCCTTTATATTTATATTGGCCTCTTGTTACATATGCCACTTGTAGGATTGGGTTGACATGGGTTGTTAACATTTCCTCAACTTGGGTTAAATTTGCAAGTATTGGTCATTGTGGCCTAGGATCCATATTATTTAATGTTGAAAATCGATGATGACCTTTATCTTATCGACATCTATTATATACAGGGTCTTCAGGGGTTCGAGAAATACTTATTTCAATATAACTTTCTTGACAAATATAGCACATGTTTGGTGAAGCAATATTATCTAAGCCATGTCAAAAAATCATTTGAAATATTTTTAAATCTCTCCCAACCATTCCATTAGGATCAGTTATATTTTGTTCTCCTTCAATTTTTGTATCTTGTATTCTTTTTTTTAGGTTGCAAAGTTGACTCTTCTTCTAAGTCATTATTTTCTATTCTTCTTTTTGTAAGTTGAGATGTTATTTGCTCTTGTATATATTTATCTTGTGTAGTATTTGTAACATCATCAACCATTACAACTTGAAATGCATTATTTGGTGTTTGGAGCACATGATCTATCGATATCAAGTTTGTTTCTTCAGAACTGATGTCAACATTATGAATCGACCGTTGGTAGTGCTTTTGAGATGCTTCACGATGAAGTTCTTGTTTATGTTGTCTTTCTATCTCAGTTAATTAATCTAAACACATTTGTCTTTGTAATCTTGTTCTTAATACATATTGTTCATCTTGAGATGTTTATTCTCAAATGTCTTTCATCTTATTTGCATGTTGCATCTTTTCTAATTTTAATTGTTCAGCAATCAATTCGCCCTTGCATTATTAAAATCTTTGTCTGTCATTATCATTTTGACTTTTGCTTTCTTCCTCTTATTGTACATCAGAATTTTTTTATTATCTTCATCTACGATATTCTCTTTGTTGTTCTCTTTGATATTTTTTAATTCTTTTTCGTTTGTAAAATTCAATTTTGATCGAACCATATCTACACAATTTTTAAGTAAATAATATTGCATCAAATATAAATATCATATTAAATTTGATCATTGTGAGATATATAAATCACATTTGTAATTCACAAATATATAAATACATCAAATAAAATAATACATAAATATATAAAAACATTATATAAATTAATATATATTAATAATTTATTAAAATAATATTTAAAATTTTGTGTAAATTAATTAAATTAATATATTAAAAAATTTAATTAAAAAAATAATTGATATCTTTACTAATTTTGATAATTATATATAATTACAAAGAATATAAACTTATCTAAATTAATCATAAATTATTATAAAAATAATCTAAAAATATATTGTAGCATACTTAAATTTACTTAAATAAATAATTGATCTTATCATAAAAATAGATTTACCTAAACTTATAATCTATGTAGCATGGAGTTGTCACATAAACTATAAATTCTTAATATTAAATGACCATTCCATGTTCGTTGTTCATCTTAAGTTTTGAGATATGATACTAAGCAAATAATACCACTTTCCATGTTTTGTTTTGTCACACTATGCACCAAACAAGAATATTATTATATCATATTCAAAATATCATATTCGTGAATACCTATTCAATATAGAATAATTGAGTAGGTCTGGTCGGGCAATCGACAATTTTATAGAGCAAACTAAAGGTTATTATTTGGGTTCATAATACTTGTAGTGATCCAAAGGTTATTATTTGGGTTTATAATATTTGTAGTGATTTAAATGTTATTATTTGGGTTCATAATATTTGTAACGATCTAAAAGTTATTAGTAAATCAAAGGTTATTATTTGGGTTTACAATATTTACAGTAATTTTATTTGAGAATTGTTAATAGTTTTATTTATGTTCATTTATTTTATTTATTTTTGGTAGAGGTACTATCGAATCTACAATTACCCAAAAAGAATAGGCCATAGTTTTAAAATAGATTGATTTTTAATATTGGGGGATACTATGAAATCCACGACCCTTCCCTACTCTATAGAACATATATTTTGTTGGATAAGCCAGATGGTTTTCCATTCATCTTAAGGGGCCTCACTTAAAATGTTATGTTTAGTGGTATAATTAGTAATTGTTTTAAAGGTATATTTGAAAAAAAAATTAAAAAATAAAGTTGTGTAAAGTGAAAAAGTGTAAATTAATATGAATGTTAATTTTATTTTAATTTTTGTATATGAAAAATTAAACAATAATATTATTATATTTTTGGTGGAGTTAATGATAGAAAATAAAATTGTATATTTTTATATGACATAAGAAAGTGTTATATGGAGAGGAGATATTACACTTCATAGTGAGTTTGAATAATGAAAAAGTAGTAGGGAACGACAAAGCTATACAAAACATGCAAGTAGTAAAATATTTTAAGATGAATTAAACAGTAGTGATGAGAGGTAATAACAAAGTATTTCAGGGGATATCATTTATTAAAGAGTTCATATCATACCCCAAACCCGGATTCAAAGTAGTTAGTGGATTTACATTGTAGATGGATTTACTAATTATAAAGTGTTGACATTTTTGATTGGTCATTTTCTATTGTCAAGAATGGATGAAGATGTCATGAAAGTTGACTTAATTGCAATAAAACTCCACATTTTATATGCGACTTGAATCATCACTATAATACTTCTAGAGACTATATTTATATATACTAATTATATTATATATTTATAAATATAAATAATATTTTAATATATAAATTACTATATATAATAATATATGTTTTTAGGAAAAGGTGTGAGTAGATTGGTAGAGTGATGGGCAATCACAATCCACATGGTGACTCGTTGGTTGTCATCAAAGCATCGTTAAGCATTGAGGAGGAGGGACAGGGGCGGGGCAGAGTTATGTTGAATAAATAGGTAGACAAGTCGAAGCTCTAGAGGAGGAAGGTGACCACTCCTCATGTTGGTGGATGTGGGAGTGTTTTGAACAATGACGAAGTTGAGGTGGAGGTGAGCTTTGGAGAATGTGGCATAGACAATGAACATTTTGACCCTCTAACAATTTTTAGTGGTCCCACTTCTAATGGTGGTGGTGCTCTAGTGGAGGCTATAATTGGTCTCTAGTGGTATTCTTCACCCTCTTGTTTTGGCTCTTGTGTGTTATTTTTAAATGTTACCCTTCAAGGTGTTTGTGATTTCGATGTTTTGGTGCCCCTTGAGACATATTTTAAGTTGGTTTTCATTACTTTTGGTGTCTTGTTCTCTACTAGATTATCCCTATTTCTTTATAAACTTTTGACTGTTTTAATTAATAAAACAATGAGAAACCTCTCAACTTTCATATCATCTATTAAAAAATATGTATATATGCACATGCACAAAATAAAATATATAATAAAAATATTATTGTTATTATAATATTAACAGATTACATATATTATATTTTTTTATTATAATACTATTAATATATATTATTACAATATAAATAATAATGTATGTCTTATTATATTGTATCTAATATAATATAATATAACTGAAATTATTAGTAATTTAATATCTTATTAAATATATTTAATTTATTAATTATTATTATAATATATTATTTTAATGATATGGAATGATATGGTTAATATAGGATTATATATATAATATTAATATTTATGAATTACAAATTATTCGTTTATAATATTTTTTATATATTATATAATATAAAAATATGTATAATATAACACACACACACATATATAATTTTAATTTTTTTAATTATTGGTAAATGGTTTTTTAACGGGGACCATACCTTAATTATAAAAAGGGCTTCAAATCTAGATGGAACAAAGAGAGCACAAAAGAAAAAGGGTCTCAAAACTTCAGATGGACAATAAGTACAAAGAAAGGTAGTCAAACTATCAAACATAAAAAAAATAGAACAAAGCAACAAAACAACCAGAATGTAGCTGCAAAGCAGCCTGAACATAGAAAAATTACAGCTTACATGCAACAACGAAGGCCTAAATGCCCAGATTCAATGGTAATAATAGAGGACAAACACTCAAGTCTTGTTTGAGCAAATTGGGGGTCTGGGTTTGTAGTTTCTTATTTTTTTCTTACCCACCTCCATCCATTCCTCATTTCCTTCCTCAGTGAACACCAAAAGAACAACCTCTAGAATAGGAGACTTGATTGCAGGGTGGCCCTGATCTAATGGCACCGATGTGCTAACCTTTTGAGTCCTTGTTCTAATATCCAAAGCTTTGCTCAAGGGGTTGAGTTACCCCTGAGATTGAGCTTCAAATTTCTTGCTCATCTCGTGAGAAACATGAGCATTTTCTATAGGAGATTTTGAATCCATAGAACCACCAGGGGTTGATTTATCATCAGAATCCTCATTCACTATCAAATGACTATGCCTAGCATCTTTCCACCACGAACCCCTTCCATTAGATGTTCTTTTAACAGTACAAGCAGAGACTAGGTGGCCCAATGAAAAGCAATTTCTACATCTAAAGGGCATTCCTTCATAATCTAGAGATTGGATCCACACTCTATCTTTGACTTTGAGATCAATGTTCATTGAAATATCTTTTGAGGTATCAATCTCTACCAAAATTCGAGCATACGTAGGGTGAAGGCAATCTTTTGTAAAAGGATCAATAGCAATGATCTTCCCTATAGCATTTCTTATGGAAGCCAGACTATTTTTTGCCTAAAACAACAATGGAAGGTGTGGTAGTTTGACCCATACCGGTTTAACCAAAAAGGATTCTGTGAAAGGATCAAAAGACGGAAACTAGGGTTTCAAAATCAGCAAATGTCCTTCACAATCCCAAGGTTTGCTAAAAATATGATCCCTATCTTCAGTAGAATAAAAAAAAGTAATGAAAAACCCTCTGGAGCAAGGATAGATATCTACCTGACCAGTTAGATATGGCTTCCAATATTCGGAAATCCAAGCATGAAGTGCTAGGAGACCTGGTAAAAATTTGTTAAATCTGCAAATAAGAGCATTCGTTTTGAAATTTTCTTCAATCTCCACCACTTTGTAATAATAATATTATTTTAAAAACTAAAAAATATATAATAATATTATTAAATATGATTATGTTATATTATTTATTGTATATTAATATTTTAAATATAAATTTGTTTATATGTTTTAAGGGATGTATTTTTTTGTTTTCATGAAGTTCAGGGTTTAGTAAAGTGAAGGAGTGTAAATTGATAGTTGTACTTTATTTGAAATTTATGTATGTTGACTCCATATTACCTTTTGTACATGAAGGTTTAAGCAATAATCTTATTATATTTCTGGTGTGTTATGTTTCTTCATACAACATAACAATGTGTTGTGTAGGGAGGAGAAATTCTATTTCACGATGAACATGAGCAATAGCAAAATAGTGGTAAAGGACAAAGCCATACAGATTGTGTAAGTGATGAAATATGATGATATGCACAGTGATAGTTAGGACAATGATAGGATATTTAAAGTAATATCATACACCATACCACGATTCAAAGCAATGAGCAAATTTACATGACATGTACCTATTATAAAAGAGTCTGCAACTTGTACATGTCAACATCTTGGATTAATAGTTTTTTTTTTGTAAAAATGGATGACAACATCATGAACGCTGATTTGATTATGGAAGGGCTCATCTGATATGCAACGTTACAGAATCCAATTACTATTAAATCATAATTATTAATCACATGAAGGGTGACATAAAGCTTATACGCACTGGAGATGCAGCATTACGCCACGTATGCAAAACAAGATCAAAGAAGTCGGTATGCGAGATAGTCACGCAGCCTTCCCCAATCTGTGTCGGTGACAAATGAAATCCTGCCATGTCTTTCTTTTTCTCGTTTAATGAGAAGAAAAGACGAATCTAAGAATATCCATGCTACAGATATATCTACAATTCTCCTTAAATTTATTTAATGAATAGATTTTTTTAAAATGGTTTGGCTTAAACATATATTGATTTTTTTAAATTAATTAATTAATTTATTTTTATTTTTTTGGAGGATAATTGTAAGTTATATTTGTTAATGATATATAAAATAAGGTTGTTATGTGTCAAAGTTCTTGTGGGATGGGTAAAGATGAGATTTTGGAAGAGGATAAAATAAGTAATGTCAATTAAATAATAGATATTGAATTGATTGTTGTTGTCAAGGAATATATTTTGTAGTTGTATCATAAATATTTGAAGAATATAAAATTATATTGAATACGTGATGTGTAAACATATTTTGTCATTCAATTCATAATGGCTACATATTTTACATATATCTATTACAATATTTGCAATTGAAGCATGTGCAAGGTAAGATTTTGGTGGTGGGAAAATTTGTTTGAGGCACAAGTTAGCACGAGAGAGAAATTTTACCTTTACAAAACAATTGTGAAAAAAGGGAAAATTAAAATGCCCCTTGTTTTTTAACATATATTTACCACAACATTTGTAGTCGAAGCATGTGTGGGGTGGGATTTTGCTGGTGGGGGAAATTTGTTTGAGGAGACACAAGTTAGCACAAAGGATAAAATTTTGACATCTTCAAAACAATTGTAAAGGAAAGGAAAATTACAAAGCTCCTTGTCAATCATAGTATTGGACAAAAGTTAAATCTCTCATAGAATCGAATATCCAAGTCGGAGGCCCAACGTAAAATGCTAATAAATGTGTACCTAAAATTCTTAGTCCAATGACCTATGCAAGTAGCATCTAATTTATTAGCTCTACTTCTTTCTTGCACAAATCAATTTTAACTTTATTTACATTATGCTCCTCATTCATTTGACTTTGCACTTATGCCTTTACATGCTTTTCATGCATCTATGATATATCCAAACTAAACCATGACCCTAACCAAAAGAAATACAACACCATTGCCTTGCTTGAGTTTGTTTAGGCATTAGGCATCTCTAGTCATTGCAAATCGAGTAGTGTCAATTCAAACCTAGTAAGATTTTGTTCCTCTTGAGCATGACTCTCCTAACCACTTTCATGCCATTATGGTTTTAAAGGAATGGCAAGAACTTTCTAAGCAACGAGGATTAAAACCTTCCAATTTGTATCCCTACAAAGGGACACATCTAAACCCATTATAAAAGTGACCTCGATTATATTCTTCCAAATAATTTTTATTTTTTGAAACCTAACTTTTCATTTGGACAACAGTCTAAAGAAGACTAGACACCATTGAACATTTCACAGATAAAAATTTGAACTTGCTCTTAGTTGTTGTTTGTGATTTTTTTTACCATAAAATGCGGCTCTGAAAGGCAACAGTGAAATTTGATAAATGAAATATATTTTTTAAAATTGTAATCTATCACTGCAAGCTTCCAACTACATTCTTTAGCACAAACTGATTTAAAAACACTACAAACTATACTAATGGATTTCTATTATGAACTCATCATAACATACAAACATAGATAATGAAGTGGGAGGATGAAGCATGTAACATAAATATCCAAATAACTTTCTAAAAAAATTCTTTGGACGAAAATAAAATGATAGAAGTAACAAGGTATCAATTATATGAAGACAATAAGATTGAATTAATGAAAAGAAAGCAATAAAACTGCATGATAGGAGAATGACAAATTCACACCTTTTTTTGTTTAGAAATAAGAATCCTCAAATAGAGGGAAGTACACGAGTCACAGAAAGTAGATGCAACACTTTAAACATAAAATATTAGTAAAATTAAAATAATGAAATATATTTTGAATGAAAAAATGTGTAATAAAATTAAACTTTTTAAGGCATGGATAGTCAAAACCAAATATTTGAATGCCAATCTTTGATTTATCAGTCTGCATAATGACTATGTCCCAAGAAAAAATGCATTAGCCATACTGTTGAAAGTTGAAAAAAAAAATCAACTATAAAATGAAAATTTTACCAATCATTTAAGTGTGTTACCTAAGTTCAACCCCACTCCATAACAGAGTGGCCCATGGTCTTGCCCCACACAAAAAAAGGCAACCCACACTCTCACTGCTAAGCATTAAGCAAAAATAAAAGTGACAGATCAGGGATTTTGGATGCACATTGATTTGAATCTAAGAGCAAATGGAGAATAATGATGTAATCTCCCAAGAGAGTTATAGTTAGACACGAGATTGGTCCAGTGACATGAAAAATAGGCAAGAAAAACTAAATACATAACAAATATTCCCAAATGGGTGAACATCTACAACTCTTACAATGCAAAAGAGATGGTGGGCTATCAAGATTCAACTTGGAGGCATCTGCATATGTGAATAGTCCTTTGTAATCTAGATCAATCTAGTCATCTAACAAAAGATTGGAATTATTTACTAGTAAGGTGGAGCGCTTGCCACTAAGATGGCCCAGGTCTGAGCTTGTTCATAAAAGTCTACTTTGATGATGTATATAAAATGGTGTATAAAGGGTGGTTTTCAAACAAAAAGAGAATAGTAGATCACAATGTCTATTTTCCAATTCCCAATGAAACATAGGTTATAAATCATGAAATAAATAACTACTAGGGGCACCACTTGAAAAAATGCTTATTTTAGAAGCCAAAGATGAATCACATAAGCCAATACTTTCTAAAACCACTCTCTAATCTAAGACATCAAATTAATAAATTGATCCCCTATATGATGAGATTTGGAGGAATCCTTTAGTGTGTTGGTGGAGCATCTCAATTTTCTATAGAGTTGATCCAAGTCCAGAGGATGTTTTCTGCTTGTGCAAGACATGGATGCTATGTGAGCCCCAATTGTTTCAGAGGTGGCAACTCTGAGCTTGAGAAATTCCACTAGGATGGTGGTTGTAGTTAAATATCTTGTCAGGTTGTTTGGGGCTCCTCTCCAACCACCAATGAACCCTCTACCAGGGTTGGTTGTGGGTCCCTCAATTCAGAGGAGTGTGGCCTCTTCCCATGTGTAGGCTCAATTGGCCTCTATGAGAGTGATGTCAGGTGTGGGTGGTGTGCTTCTGAAGAAATGAGTGGGCATGCTAAGACTTCAAAGGTGGAAGGTAATTGTGTCACATATTATTGGGCCTAGTGATGTTTTGGGCGATGGTGGTTCTAGTTTAGGGATATGACATGGAGGGTGGATAAGTGAAATGTTAGATGATGAACAATTGGCATATGTGGCTAATGGAGGGGATCCTAACGGTGATGTCTCATCGATAGATGGTTTGAATGGATCCTACGTGGGTAGTGCATTAATAATTTTTTGTTTCTTATTTTTTGTTGTTTGTTGGTTCCCCTTTGGGGTGGTGGTGTTTTATCTCCTCGTGTGGCTTACAAGACTAATGTTTTATAACCATTTTGAGTCTTGCTTTCTCTCTCTCATTTTTTTTTTCACTTTTTGTCACTTTTTTTTTAAATATAATGGGTGAGGACCCTTCAAATCATTTATAAAAAGATACATAAATTAAAAGATAAGATTTAATCAAAATTTAATTTTAGTGAATAGATATCTTTTTATTTTTTATTTTTTTAGCTCAATGTCAGGGTTGAGGGGTCCCAGTCCCAGTCATTTTTTATTAGAGTTCCAATCAGTTTGGGACACAATCGAGGGCCCAAATCTCCAATAGCCACAACTGACCCAAGAATACTAATAATCAGTCACAACTGGCCTAAGAATACTAATGATCAGCGACAACCGACTCAAGAATACCAATGATTGGCCATAACCGGTGCAAAAATACCAATGATTGACCATAACCAGCCCATGGATAGTTAACGATCGACCATATCTAACTTTCGATACCATATTGAGATTTAAACCTGGATGATATTTGAAACAACTAAATCACTTTACCAACTCACCCACATCTCATCAATAATATCTTTTTAATTTTTATATTGAATAAACAAATAAATTTAATGAATAAATATAGATCTTCATCTCAACTAACAATTTTATTATTATAATAATTATTCTATATTATTATTTTTTATTAAAAATAATTTTAATAGTCAAATATTTATCTTTCATTTTAAAAATTATTTTCATAAATTAAATTAAAAATAAAACTTTAAATCAACTTGTCACCAAATGCTTCATTATATAAAATTGTTAAAAAAGTTAATCAAGATTTACTAATATATAAAATATAATTTTTTTTATTAAAAATTAAGAAGTCATGTCATTTTGAATTATGTTTGCTTTCACAGTTTATGAGTTGAATATAATACTTTTTGGAAAAAAATATATTTTAATTTGACTCAACATATATTGTCAAAAAATAATTAAAGTCGGTTGCCCATTTTGATAGCGATTGAGGACGACTTCCGCTAAATTATTGATAGGAAGTTTTTCTGCAATTAAAATACATATTTTGGTATAAAAGTATCCAATGTATAGATAAGAGTCTAAACCTTGTTTGAAGCGGTTGATTTATATGTATGTTCTCTCTCTTAGTCTCTCACTTGAAAGATATTTTATTTATGTGAATGTTAGCACCCAACATCATCAACTTGATACTTTCATTGGCAACTGAGATTGATACTAACGTATCAATTTAGGTGTCGACAATTTAAAAATTATTTGTAAATATTTATTATTTGCAAAGTTGTATTTTTTTATTATTGGTAATTTTTTTAATTAGAATTATATATTAATTTAGGATATAATGGAAATTCAAATTTTTAAGTGATTAATCATTGAAATATTATTAAGAGTCATAATATTATTAACAATTATAATTGAGTTAGAAAATAGTATCAATGAATATAATCAGCTTCAAAAATAGGATCAATGACCACAACCACTTAAAAAATAGTACCAATAGCTATAATTGACCTCACATACCTTAAGCAATTTAAACTTTTAACTAAATTTGAAACAATCAAATTACTTTACCTAAATTTTATTAACTATTTATAATTTGAGAAGCTCACACCACATGCACCTGCCACACTCCGACTTTACTTAAGAGTGAGCCAGAGCCGTGAGTAGCCAGAATTTGGTGGCTTATTAGTTAAGATATGGCAATCGCACTTGACGCAATCCTGCTGATTCTTGTCCTTTCCACACTCGCTGTAAGTTCTAAGTTCTGTGACTGCTCTTTCATAGTTAGTATATTGTATATTTTATATAATATTCTGGGTTATTCATGTGCAGTTTTCGCAGTGTGAGGGCGGAGGTGATCCGTTTGCAGCCAAGGCTTCTCTGCTGCGCTTCTGGCACCGCACTTTGCCAGATACCCGCCTTCCATCTTTCTTGTTGGAGAAGGTCTCACCTCTCAATGCGACTTCCGTTGCTCTGTTTTCTCACTATTTGAGAAACCACACCATCTCCAACCACACCTTCATAAGCTATGACTCCCCTTTCCCAAAGTATGGCGAAAAACCGGTCCCGGCCCCGCCACGGGCCACTTCCGTCGCGCCGGGTGTGGAGGCTGGAATGTTCTTCAGGGAGAATCTTTTAGTCCAAGGCAAAACTCTCCCCATGCCCGACCTGAAGGACTACATGCCCACGAGATCATTCCTCCCTGCCTCTTTGGCCGATAAACTGCCCTTCTCCAGCGAGACTCTGCCGAATCTGATGAAAACATTCGGCATTCCGGACAACTCGACGATGTCGTGGATGATGGCCGGGACGTTGCGCGAGTGCGAAAGGGCGGCGGCGAAGGGAGAAATAAAGAAATGCGTGACGTCGGTGGAAGGCATGGCTGAGTTTGCGGTGTCGGTGTTGGGGTCGAAGGTGGAAGTGCTGAGCACAGAGACCACTGCCGGGTCTCGGGAGAGTGTTGAAGTGGGCGTTGTGAGGGGCAAAGACGGAGGGAAGGTGACGAGCTCGGTGTCGTGCCATCAGAGTCTGTTTCCGTTTCTGGTATATTACTGCCACTCAGTCCCCATGGTGAAAGTGTACGAGGCTGCATTGCTGTCAAACAAAGATAAGGAGAAGAAAAAGATAAACGAGGGGATTGCCATCTGTCATTTGGACACGACGCAGTGGAGTGCAAACCATGCGGCGTTCGTATCGTTGGGACACAAGCCAGGCGAGATCGAAGTCTGCCATTGGATTTTCGAGAACGATCTCCTTTGGGTACCCTTGCCTGCTTAACATGTACATGCCGCATGCGCATAAAGGAAACGGCATTTGCTGTTTCGCAGTAGTTAAATATCCTTTATGTATCTAGTAACTGTGTATTAGGTTTAGAGGGCATCACACATCTTTAATTTGTATTGAAAGTTGAAATGCAAGGCGATCTTTTCTTTTCTAAGGCCCTATCTTTTTCTCACTTCTCACATAAGAATTGAAAGGTTTTTTTGGTTTTGTTTGTTTTTTTTTTTTGGTTGGACCTTCACACTCTGACAATGCATTTATTTCCGTGCACTATTCATGACATTGGCACTCTATGCTTTAATAACATGTCCACAATCTCAATCAATGAAAACACAAATAAATGGCTTTTTAATATTTTTTGTTAACAAATGTATAAGTTGACTATTAAAAAACTATAAATATTAGAATGCACAAAAAATAATAAATTTTGATTGGTCCAAAAGATAAAGTTGAATCAAGGGTTAAAACAAATTCATTCCTTTAGTATACCCTTCAGAACTAATAATATGAGGGAAAAATAGAGTGGGAGTTCTCCTCTAGCACTGTTCAAATTATATTTTGAGGGGGTTGTTAGGGGGAACTTAAGAGTTTCTGGAGTAGAATATGTTATGTGGAGTTGAGATTAGGATAATAGTAAAACTTACAAGTACAAATATATAAATATTGGAGGGAAACATGCTCCCAACCTTAGATAAAATGTGAGTTCCCACTTAATAGTTGAGACTTGCTCAACCATGAAACCCAACTCTACGATGAAAAATCATCCAAGAGTTACAGAACATGAAGATTGGACCATGGAATACTAGCAATATCAAAAGTCATGCATAGGGAATGCTGGATAATCTTAGCTTCTAGGAAGCCTCTCACTATTTTTGGGAATCCAACTCTACGATGAAAAATCTAGCAAACAAAGGTTTATCATAGGGTGAAGAAATCATTGGTGATACTAATGAAAATAACTTGTATTTCTAGAAAGCACCATCATGATTTCGTCATTTAGGGTGGTGAAGCTTTTACAATGATCATGTCTTTTGATTGGTACTCAATCAATGTTGGGGGTCTCATTTCCCATTTGTGACATGCCCCTCATAGTTATATCTTTAAGGTAGTGAGATTAACAACATCTCATTACAAAAACTCTCTATTCCCCTCGTCATTCTCCTAAGTGTTCAAGCACGTCTCTGATGAATTTTGAGACCATGGATAACATGCTACAGGTGGCATTGAATGAGCCCCTGCTACACATTGAAGCAACTAGGAGGGAGATGGCCTTTGGTGGATGGGTGAAAGAATCGCTTTTGAAGTAGATTTCCATGATTCAATCTAGAAGTGTTATGCAGGCGGTGAAGGAAGTGATAGGTCTCATCTTTTTGGAAACACATTATTGTGTGAAAGTTAACTCTTTTATTGCATCAAATTTTATAGGGAATCTACTCTTTGTCTCCAGGGATAAACAGGTGACTGTGGTGGTGGCATGTAGGATTATGCATCCATGGTTTCAAGTAGGATTGGATGAAGCTATAGAGGGGTTTGCATGGGGATCTCAATGTCAACTTCCCTTTTCTGAGCGAAATGACTTAGGGCTAATCCTTCTACGAGCTTTTTTAGATTTGGAGGAACCCTTTAGTGTGTTGGTGGAGCATCTCAATTTTCTACAGAGTTATCTGGAACACCTAGGTCCAAAGGATTATTTTTTCTTGTACAAGACTTTGACACTATTTGAACCCCAATTGCTTCAGAGGTGGTAACTCTGAGCTTGAGAAATTACACTAGGATGATGGTTGTAATTAAATCTCTTATCAGGTTGTTTGGGGCTCCTCTCCAACCACCACCGAACCCTCTACAAGGGTTGGGTGTGGGTCCCTCAATTCAACGGAGGGTGGCTTCTTCCCACATGCAGGCTCAGTTGGCCTCCATGAAAGTGATGTTGGGTGTGGGTGGTGTGCTTCTGAAGAAACGAGTGGGCATGCTGAGACTTCAAAGGTCTAAGGTAATTGTGTCACGTGTTGTTGGACCCAGTGATGTTTTGGGTGATGGTGGTTATGGTTTAGGGATACGATGTGGATGGTGGATAATTAAAATGTCAGATGATGAACAATTAGCACAGAGGGTTGATGGAGGGGATCCTAATGGCGATGTCTCATCAATGGATGGTTCAACCAGCTCCTAGGTGGGTAGTGAATTAACAATGTTTTGTTTCTTATTTTGTTATTGTTTGGTGGTTCCTCTTTGGGGTTGTGGTGTTTTATATCCTCTTGTGCCTTACGAGACTAATGTTTTATAACCATTTCGAGTCTTCTTCTTGCTTTATCTCTCTTAATTTTTTTTCATTTTTATAACTCTTATTTTTTATTTAACATAATGGGTGACGACCCCCAACCCTCAAATCATCTGTAAAAGGATACATAAAATAAAAGATAAGATTGAATTAAAATTTTATTTTATTGAATAGATATATTTTAATTTTTTATTTTTTTAGCTTGATGTCGGGGTTGAGAGGTCCCTATTCCAATCGCTTTTGATCAGAGTCCAACAGATCTGAGATACAATCAAGGGCCCAGATCCCCAAGAGAATACCATTGATTGACCACAAGGAGAGACTTAGTGATTGAGAATGACTCTCGCTAAATTATTGGTAGGAAGTTTTTCTATAATTAAAATGCGTATTTTGGTATAAAAGTATGTAATCTATAGATAAGATTCTAAACCTTATTTGAAGTGGTTGATTTATATGTTTATTCTCTCTCTTAGTCTCTCTCTAATTCTCTCACTTAAAAGAGATTTTATTGATATGGGATCTCATTGGTACTGTTAGCACCCAACATCATCAACTTGGGGGCTTCCCTCATAATGTTAGTGCTTTTGGATTTTTCATTGGTAGTTGAGATTGATGCTAACATATCAATTTAGGTGTTGGTAATTTAAAAATAAATTTTAAATATTTATTATTTGTAAAGTTGTATTTTTTATTATTGGTAATTTTTTTATTAGAGTTATAAATCAATTTAGGATATTATGTAGATTCAAGTTTTTAAGTGATTAATCATTGGAATATTATTAAGAGTCATAATCACTTTGAAGAATACTACTAATAGAGACAATTGGGCTTGAGAGTAGTATCAATAGCTATAATCGACCTCGAGAATACAACCAATGACCACAACTACTCAATGAATAGTACCAATGGTTGCAATTGACCTCACAGGCTAGGGGAGATCGAAGTCTGCCACTAGATTTTCTAGAATGATCTCTTTTGGGTGACCTTGCCTGCTTAACATGTACATGTCACATGCCCATAAAGGAAACGACATTCACCATCTCATAGTAGTTAAATATCCCTTATGTATCTTGTAACTGTGTATTAGATTTGGAGGGCATCACACATCTTTAATTTGTATTGAAAGTTGAAATGCAAGGCAATCTTTTCTTTTCTAAGGCCCTATCCTTTTCTCACTTCTCACGTAAGAATTGAAAGGTTTTTTGACCTTCACACCCTGACAATGCATTTATTTCCATGCACTATTCATGACATTGGCACTATATGCTTTAATAACATGTCCACAATCTCAACCAATGAAAACACAAATAAATGGCTTTTTAATATTTTTTGTTAACAAATGCACAAGTTGACCATTTAAAAACTACAAATATTAGAATGCACAGAAAATAATAAATTTTGATTGGTCCAAAAGATAAAGTTGAATCAAGGGTTAAAAAAAATTCATTCCTTTAGTATACCCTTTAGAACTAATAATGTGAGGGCAAAATAGAGTGGGAGTTCTCCTCCAACACTGTTTAAATTATATTTTGAGGGGGTTGTTAGGGGGAACCCAAGAGTTTTTGAAGTAGAATATGTTATTTGGAGATGAGATTAGGATAATAGTAAAATTTACAAGTACAAATATATAAATATTGGAGGGAAACATGCTCCCAACCTTAGATAAAATGTGAGTTCCCACTTGATAGTTGAGACTTGCTCAACCATGAAACCCAATCATTTTTATAACCTAGTGAGCATGAGTGATCTGAGTCAAATCACCATAAATATAGTGAAGGTGGATGATTTGATCACTCTATCTTATGAAATTAGTAATATTGAGTGATATAATCACCTCAACCTTTCCAAAAGATAACCAACTACTTAAGTAGATTGGCTCAATAACAATCTGTAAAAATACATCCTAATATATGCTAAAGTCCATAGAAGTATTTGAAATCTCAAAGCTGGTAAGATATATACACACACACAGAGACACATATACATACATACATACATATACACATATATACATATAAACATATATACCTATATACATATACATGTATATACATATATACATATACATATACATGTATACACACACACACACACACACACATATATACATACATATATATATATATATACATATACATATATATATATATATATATATATATATATATATATATATACACATATACATATATATATACATACATATATATATACATACATATATATATACATACATATATATATACATATATATATATATATATATATATATATATATATATATATACATATATATACATATATATATATATACATACATACATACATACATACATACATACATACATACATACATATATATATATATATATACATACATACATACATACATACATACATACATACATACATACATATATATATATATATATATATATATATATATATATATATATATATATATATATATATATATACACACACACACACACACACACATATATGTATACACACACACACACACACACACACACACACACACACACACATATATAAATATACATACATACATAAATGATAAAACACTAGCTTCCTCACTATTGGAGTGACTATGAGAAAAATGGGTTAGTGTGCACATGGTGTCAAGTTTCTCCAAGGACCTTTCTATCAGTGAGTATCACACACACACACACACACACACACACACACACACACACACACACACACACACACACACACACACACACACACACACACACACACATAGGGATTCATGTTAGGGGCCTTATATATCTATATATATGGGCTTTGTGCCCTATACATCTATATGGGATTAGGCATGGGGTCATGCCATCACTATAGGGCTTCAGATTAAGGATAGGGTCTATGTCTATAGGGGTTTTAAGCATGCTAATAGGAACATTTTGTAGGTCAAAATGTGAACACCCTTATAGCTAAAAGATAAATTTAATTTCTTTCATTTCAAAACTATTTTTTTCTACTATCTAGGTGATATTTGTGGCTAAGCTTGATTTGGATGGCGATGGTAATTAGATAAGTCTCCACATTGTGTAACTTCCATCTTCCATCTAACCAATTGTTTCTTGGAGTTATGAGCATTTTAAAATTATAGTTAAGTTACATGTGGTAATAATAATGGCATGCAAAGGAATTTGCTTTATTAATTTTGTATTCATGATATAATATATTATAATATTATGTAATTAACAATGTAAAACATTATTATATTATATATATAGTATATTATTATATTTGACATATTAAAATATTGTAATATATTAATATATAATAAATTGTAAAATATTATATTAAATAATACTATATATTTTTATATAATGTTTAATATTTAATATAACAATAAATTAATATTGTTAGCATTTTCTAAGACACATTATATTTAAGAATGAGTTGATCAAAAAGTGCATGCTACGTTAGAAGGGATGCAATTTTCTATTTTTGTAAAGTAGTGTTATATAAAGTGAAAGATTGTAAGTCAACAGTCATACCTCACTTGAAACCCATGACCACTGACCCTGCTCATGTTTTGTGCACAAAGAATTAGGAAATAGTAAGTGGGTATTCATTTCAATTTGTCCTTACCAACACCATATAATGAATGATGATTTTGTGGGGATTTAGCACCATCACCTCACCTATATTTCATAATTTATTATTATATAATAATATTACTATAATTTATATATAATAATTAACAAAATATATATTATATAATAAAATTATTACTAAAAATAAAACAATTCGGTGGAAATTATAGATTTCAATGGGTGCAAGGCATGTACATCCAAAAATTTCCCTAAAATTAGGTCCAATGTATAGTATGGACTCTCTGGTATACGGTATCATCTGAAGTACTCTCTACATCTAATATGTTGTTAAGAGGTCTTAGATGAGGATAGATTTGTTTTTTACTATGTCCCTTTATATATAAATTATAGTAATATTGTTATATAATAATAAATAAGGAATATAATATATGAAATTATATTATTTTTTAATATATATATATATATATATATATATCAACACACACACACACACACATTATTATAGAATTATATAATATATTATATAAACTTATCTTTCCCTACCACTTCATCATTGCTCAAGCTCACTATCAAACAAAATGTCTCCTACCAATATATTGACCTAGAAAAATTACACCCTGGTTAAGAACATATGGAAACACAATACTTAGATCCCTTGAAGAAAGGGCAAGGCTATTAGAACATGAAAATATTGAAAGATTTCAAGTTGAGCTTAATGGTAATTAAGAGGGGAAATGACAAGCTATTTCAAGGGATACTGTAAACCAACCATAGATTCATGGAAGTTATTGGATTTATATCCCCAACACCCATTACAAAAGGGTCTGAAGCTTGCAAGGTCGCAATGTATTTGATTGGATATTTTCTATTGTTAAAGGTGGACAAGCATGTAATGAACATTGATTTGATTGTAGCAAGGCTTGACATCTCATCTCCATAAGACATATTAAAGTGTAAATCAATATGACACAATATATTAATACTTGATGAATGTATTGAAGTTAACATATAATACATAGGGTTGATTTTGTTTAATTGTATTAAAGGGACAATAACATAGTTAGGATTGTGGGACGTTTTTAACCCTATTTTGGGATGGGTGAATATAGTATTTTCAAATATGTTTTATTGCTTGCTTCTTGTTTTCTAAAAAATGACATTTGCTTTGTTTTGGTCTATGCTTCTGGCTAACAAGCAGGTTGAAGGCCTATTCCTTGGTTGGTTTTTGCAAGCTATTTTTGGTATGAAAGAACCAGTTGAGCCTATTTTTTGCCTACTCATCCTCACCATTTTCCAAGTGACAAACCACCAGGTTATGACCATTTTAATTTTCTCCCATAGTTCAATTGCATATCCTTAAGAGGTTGTTCACTTCATAATAGATTGTTCCTCATTTGGATGAGTCATAGAAGAGAGATTATCATAGGTAGAAGAATTATTTATTGAAAGAGCTATGGACACACCCTATGTATTGCACTCTCCTCCTTCATCAGTAGTTTAGCTTGTTACCTGCATGTTATATAACATAGTGCTCATATTGACATTGGATGATCATCTCTAGATTAGTTAACCTAAAACCCTTAGAATGTTGAGACCAGACATATGTGACTATAGGCACATTGAAAAGTTGGTTGTTGTACAAGCTCGAATGGATGATTCTCACATGCTTTTGATAGGTCATGAGGAATGGCCAGTAAAATATAGGTTATGTTGAATCCATACATGATATACTTGTTATGCATGTAGCCTACCATTCAATCTCCTTACATTCCATTCACTCTCTACTTTATTACTTGGTTTTATCCTCCTACGCTATCCATATACATATTGATGACCTTCTATGCACCAGCTAGTCTTCATTGGCTTCACTGTACACCTTAGCACCAACCATTCACTGCTCATGTTTTCAAAACCACTCTTATTTTGGTAAAAAAGGTTCCATTAATCCTATTTAGTTATTTTTAAAAACTTAAATATTCAGTCTTCATAAACTGGGAGACATATGGTGAAAGATGCATTCGGTGGTGAAGATTTTTTTTATAAAAAGAGATTTTGATAAAGTTTGAGGTCATATTGTATGATAGGGGATAACATCTAGGATGGGCATTTGTGTTTCACATGTTGGGGTTGACAAAGGGAGGTAATTATTGTGAGGGCGAGATAAGTTTTATATTGTTTTTATTAACAAAAATAATATATTATTAGGACACAAAGTTATTTGCTCAATTTTAATCTTTGTATTTTCACCTATTGAAGATGAAGGGTCAGGATTGGGTTGGTAGGAGGCCAATTCCCCCTCACAATCAAAACCATTGAAATTTACACTTCATTTCGATTCCAACAAGTGGCTGTAAGGATACCTAACCCCTTGTTTTATCATGCATTTAAATTGTGTGTGCAAATTTAATTAAAATAGACCATTAATGATGGGAAATGTTATTAGCCATAAATTTTTCTTGGTAACACAGATTTGAGTGTTGGTTTTTGAAAAGGTGTTTTATTTTTATTCTCATTTCATCTACCCTATTTTTATTGTAAACACACTAAAATTATAAAGTGCCATATTTAGGGGGGTTACCTATGCTATGGGCCCTACTACTTTCTACATTGTGCTTCAAGCACTAAATGCTCACTCATGGATGCATTTTCTATTATGTCTGAGATCCTTATTTTTGAGCATGCATTATCCCTCACTCCAACACTGATTGCTTACTTGGATGCAATCTTAGTTATGCTCAATGTCCCATTCATGAGCGTATTTCAAGGGTTCATTACAATTTGTACTATGTAGTCTTGTACTTCCTTGGCATCTTCTCTCAGTCATGATGACTCCGCTTAAGAGAATCTAAAGGAGGAAAGTTGAGTCTACGCTAGTGGTCCTTCTTGGGAAGACCAATTATGCTTTATGGCATGTGTACATGTAATAATCACTCATGGATCAGGAACTTATTCCATTATTATATGGATAGATTCATGCTCCTATTAACCAAGGTTAATATGATGATTGGGCTAACTTTTGTGACTGTGTCTATGGTCACTTATTATTGCATGTGTCATGGGATCTACACCAGCATGTAGAGCGCATAAAGTGTCCCTTCATTATTTGGAGCACTCTTCAGAGTCTTTTTAGGGATCCTATTGTGATTTATGACACACCTTTTCCTTCGCTTCCTCTTGTCTCTTTTGAGACTGTTGTACTCTCTCCTCCTGCTTTTATTTCTTGTGATGATATATCCATAGTGGATAGTGCTCTTACTTCTAGTGGGCACTACTAGAAGTTGATATTTTACTTGACCTCAGTTATCCTATTGCAGATTCTACTTTCATTCCTATTTAGGATGTTGCTCTTCTAGAGCCTTCATAATATTATACTTCAGAGGAGTTTAATATTTCCAGTGTGACTACATACATAGAGAGATTTGACAATTCATATGTTCTTGTGGAACTTCATCTTACAGAGTTGTGTGCTTCATTTGTATACCAGTCTTCAGTTTTGATGGTTGTTGAACTTTGTTCTCCTCTTCCCATGGACATTCTTTCAGTAAATGTTCCATGTCATTCTTCTTTGGATGTAATGAGGGTACTTATAAACCCTACTATTCTCTCCCCTTCATTATATGCTTCCTTATTATTATATTCTATAGTTAGGCTTGTGATACTTGATCACACTTTGGCACATTCAAGCATTATTAGGGAGACATATGATCATTTTATAGAGATCTACATCATGATTCCTACCTACATTCCACTTGAGTGGGAATTTAGCATTTTAATAGCTCATAGTTTCTTTCTTCTAAAAGGAAGAGACAACATTTATTGCAAATGGACCTACTATAGTAGTCACCATGTGACATTCTACACTTACCTTATCTCTCTTCTTTGTGGAGGCACACAACCTTCATATTGTGTAGGATATTGGGGATCACCAATATGTACTTAGAGTATTGATTGTTTTAGCATCATATTCTATGGGGTCTTTTAATCTCCTCTACTTCTTTTCTATCTTTTTTTTTGGGGGGGGGGGGAGTTTTTTCCATTGGGTTTTTTCCTTTTACTCTACTTTATGATAGATTGTTTTATACTTGGGTACTTGATCATGCCTAGTTATTGGGACCCAATTCTGCTACCCACCTAAGCTACACTTAAGGGGGGGTATTGGTGTAGGTATTTACTATGCTTATTTACTTCATCTTGCTTATGTGGTTAACAGGTATATTAGGTGAGTAATGACATCATCATGATGTCATCATGCACATAAAGAGTGGATGGAGTCATCCATCCTACTTAGTCCCTTAAGTGCCTAGTCCACTCAAGTCACTTTTCCACTATGTTCTCTAAGTGCTCTCTCCACCCATTTTGGATGAGCCCACCCACTCACCTTATCCGTTTGAGTCATCATGCACTCAACTAGTATATTTATGGACCTCTCCTCCATGACATTTTTGGTAGATTGTGTAGAGTGAGATCTATTGCTCAATATAGCATTTTGTCTAGTTTAGAGTTTAGTAGGTTGTTTAGCTTTTAGGCCATTTATTATTGTACTAAAGACCTTGTTAAGCATTTGTTCTTGGGTGTATGCCAAAATATTTTTTTTAAGCTTTGTAAAATAACCTTTTTCTTTAATACATGTTATTTTTTTTCTACTCAGTCTTGATTTTGTGCTTTAATATCTGCGTGTGTTTGCTTTACAGTCTCGGTCTTGGTCATCCTCAATTCTAGACAATTCTCACAGCTAAAATCACTATCCAATGTATATTTCAAATTAATAATATAAATGTACATAACATGTAGTGGTTCATATAAGTACTGTGTATAAATTCATTCTTAATTCAGTGGGTCCTTATGTTGATTAGATATGGGGGTGTGTTGGTCAAAACAAAGTCTATAAAAATATAGGCAATCATCAATTGTTGTAATAATATAAGAATAATTAGGTAATTATCAATTAGGAAGTCAATATTCTTATCTTTTGTAGAATGGGCATATGACCATTCAAAAAGAATCTAAGAATATAGGCAACTATCAATTAGGAATCCAATATGCTTATCTTTTATAGAATGGACACATGCCCATTCTACACATGAATCTAAGATTATAGGCAATTATAAATTATCACAAAAATATAAAAATAATTGGACAATTATAAATTAGAGAGCCAATATTCAAGACAAATTTTGTAGAATGGACACGTGCCCATTCTACACAAGAATCTAAGAAGAATTAGGTAAATATTAATAAGGAAATTATATTATTATCTTTTGTTCACACAACATCGATGGGCTAGCAACATAACATTGTCCATAGGATAACATAAATATTATTTTACTAATAAACTTATATTAATGCTTGAAACCATTTTTGGATATTTTATGCAAACATATCAATGTGACCTACCACCTAGGTGCATAGAATCCCATTATAGTTCCACATGACCAAGTCAGTTACAATGGTAGGGTCTTTATACACCCGTTCTCTCAAATGATATTACTATGACATGGACCTTGAGGCACACCTTGCACCAATAACACTTTCATGGAAAGTAGGAATTTGTCTAAGATCTACTAGTTTTGGAACATTTCTAGAAGAATCAATTACACAATGAATTTCATGTCATGATGCAAAATAAAAGCATGTAATTGGGTGTCCATGGCACTTGTATTATTTAAAAAAGGTCTTGTCCTTTTCCAACCATTACATGCATTATTTATTCAGTGTAATGTGATGTCCAAAGTGCAGATACATCCCATGTGTAACTACAATATTAGAAGGTGGTTTAAATGCTCAAATATCTGATCTTAGTCGGAGTGGTTGATGTTTGTTAGGTTTCAAGAGATAGTAGTATTTATTGAAATTAATACCTAAGATCTCAACTATTTGTTTATTACCATTATCTGTATATCCATAATCATTCATGTTGTTTAAAGCTAAATTGATGATATAAGGGAAATTTATGGTTAAGACTATTGAAATTATTAAGCACAAGGGTGATAAATAGATCTATATTAGGGTAATTAATTTGCAAAATTTGACAAACAATATTCTAAATTTAAATACTGAGATATGTCAAAAATATAAAGTAGAACTATTGATCAATATTGCAATGAATTGAAAATAAGAGTACTTAACTGGTTTATTGTGTGCATACAAATCTAGGCTAAAATAAGCTGGAAGTGGACTGGATTAGGATATTGAAACAATCATCAAAATTTGGAATCTTACACTCTATGGCCTCGAATGCTTGCGTCAGATCTGCATAGCTATGTCAATGTTGGTGTCTAAGTTGGATGCAAGTCTCTAGTAAAAAATAAAGACTGGATCAAAGTTTGACCAACTATAATATTTTGGGATTTTTGTCACCTTTATTTTTATGTACACAGATTATGTGCATAGGTTGTTGCTCATTGTTAAATGATCAAACCCTAGCTTTCTCACCTTTGGAACGATTATGGTAAAAATGGGTTAGTGGACACATGATGTCAAGCTTTCCTAAGGACTCTATATCAATGGGCATTACCTACATAAGAAATACTCCAAAGAGAGCCTTAGACATATGTATTTCTCCCCTATGTATTGGTTTGTGTGTGCTGAATGATGTAATGTGTGATAAGCAAGTACATAAAGTAACCTACCTTGTAACTTGGAAAATATAGATAATGGGATGCTCTTTTAGTAATTTAGACCTATGGGGATACTACTCTTATGATTGATATGGAAATAGGGATGAATAGGGTAGGTTTGCTCACTTGAATATCTGATCGAGGGATTCTTGGTGAGTTATCTGGTGAATTCTCGATATTTTTTAGGTGAGGAATGAATAAGGGTTGATCTTATATATATACCAATCCATTTTTAAAATATCTTGCATTAAAGCACTTAAACCACCCATAAGGATATGTTTCATTTGTAAATTGGATAAATTTTGAGCACTAGACACTTAGTTGGAAAATGGACACCTGTATTGACATAGGCATTTGACTGGGATGCAAGTGTCTAGGTAGATAGAAAATATGTACAATTCCAAAACTAGCAGTGAAGAATAATAATTAGGTTTAGAGCCTTTTTCATAGTATAAAAGGCTTAGTCATTAGAATAATAGTAGTCAGATTAAGAGATAAGGAATTTGAAACAAAAGGATCTAGTGAATGTGAGTCTTTTAGTAGTGGGAAGGTCTTATAACTAAAGGGTATAACCATGATAGGTATTTTCCAAGTGTACAAGATTAAAGTGTTATATAATTTAGATTTAATGTCTACATTTCCTCCCCTTTTAATTTAGTAATGAAATTGCTAGTTTAAAGGAATAGAAATGCATTCCTGAGTGTGTATAACACACCTTGACTTTTTTGTGAGTCCGACTTGAGTGTTTTATTGGTGGCTAACCTACAACTAAGAATCTATTATAGTATATAATCAGTTTATATAATCTATAATTGAAATAATTTAAAATGCTTGAAAGTAAAGAGAGCAAGGTTAGGAGTATACATGTGTATTGATGCAACCATATTGCCTTTTAGCTATTAGATTTGAAGAGAGACTTTATTATGAAGCCTTGGAGATGATATTAGGAATATTTAGAAACCTAAAGTGCACGCATACATGCAAGCACGTGTGTGCGCGCCTACACACACAAACACACACATTGCCTTTTAGCTATTAGATTTGAAGAGAGACTTTCTTATGAAGCCTTGGAGATGATATTGGGAATATTTAGAAACTTGCAAGTGCACACATGCATGCACACACATGCATGCACACACGTGCGCACGCGCGCACGCGTGCACACACACACACACACAGATGATAAATAATGTCATGTACTCATTATGAAGTTCTTTCTATGAATATGAAATAATTCATTATTTGACATTTTATGTAATGTGTATGCTATATTTTGATGAATATATTATTCTTTATTTTTTAATTTTTTTTTATGTATACTACACATTTGAATGTGTTTTAAATATTTCATTTACCATGATTTAATGTCACACACACACACACACACACACACACACACACACACACACACACACACACACACACACACACACACACACACACACACACACACATAATGATTTTTTTATGTTATATGTTAAAGAATAACACAATACTCATGGATGCTATTAACATACATAGATTAGATAAATATATCTAAAAGATACTAAAAGATATCATTCTTAAGGTAATTATATGATATTAGATTTGTGACAGTCCATATTTTTCAAGTATTTTATTTTTTTAACTTCGATTTATCTGTTAAACTTTACGTATAATAATTTTTACTCTTTCATTTTCCTTGTTTAAAATTTATAATTGTTACAATAACCCTCAGGAATGCCCTTTCTAAATTATTTA
This sequence comes from Torreya grandis, assembly GCA_037957365.1. Taxonomy (NCBI): domain Eukaryota; kingdom Viridiplantae; phylum Streptophyta; class Pinopsida; order Cupressales; family Taxaceae; genus Torreya; species Torreya grandis. Next base: position 2,211,966 of record JARHVA010000488.1, read on the forward strand.
GTGTAAATAAATTGGTCACTATAATCGTCATGTAACATGATATCAATATATTATTTATAGTCTCAAATGAAAGATAATTACATTAAGTAGATTTCTTTCTTTATAAATTGAGACTTGTACCATATTCTTAATATAAAATTACATAATAAAATGTCTATATTAGTATATACTATTTATAAATTAAAATAAACACTTATTACTTATGTAATTTGAAAACTTTAAATTTTTTCTTATTAATTTTTATTTGAAAAGTGTGGTTATTATAATATATTATAAAAAGAAATGGTGTTTTATATATAACCTTTTAAAAAATATAACTTTTACTAGCATACCTATCTTAGATAAATCTATGCAAAAGACATCAAGATATACTATTCTCGAGGAACTTATCTTATATTAGATTTGTGACATAAGTGGAATAGGTACCTCGAGAATGATATATCTCGATGTCTTTTACATATATTTATCTAAGATAGGTATGCTAGTAAAAACTATGCATTTTGTGTATTTATTTGAAATATAATTTGAAGTTTTTCATAAAACTTAAAATGTATAATATACATCACATTAAATCACCCAAAACTTTAATTTACATAATTTAAACTTCTCAATCTAAATAACTCTTTAGTACTCATCAAAATGTACCATACCCATGCACGTCACATAAAATGTCAAATAATGAATAAGTACACATCACAAAAAATGTCAAATAATGAATAAATACATGAATTTTTTCATATATACATGAAATTATTTTTCCTCTAACAATTCCAATCTCTTTTCCTCAGCTTTCCATTTGGAAAGTTGTTTTCCATTTTTTGGCTTTTCATAGCGGTCATATGTAAATAGAGGTAATATTCTTAGTCCTTCCAAGGAATTTACACAAGATATAGACATAAATGTTAATCATGCTCTTTATATTTAAACTATATAAATTATGGTTTTTGAAATGGTTAAACCTTATGATTTTTGTATTCTTAATGCCCAAGCTAACCGTAAAGGTAGTTGGGTTGTGTGTCCCATTTGTATTGGTGTAATTGGAATTGTATATGGAGTTTCATCTTCAAATGGTATTCCTGAGTAGTTTTCAAACTCGACCATAATATATGTTGGTGGTTCTGATGGGGCACTCCTATATTTATAGATTATACTTCTAATATACCCTAGAGCTCCATTTATAATACTTGATTCTATCCAAAGATTTTAAGTTAGCATGACCCTTGCATCGATATCAATCAATAAATCCACATAATGTTCATCATTTGGACCTCCCATGTGTGCATTGACACTTCCTACTTTGGTTACAATGGGACATTCATTTGGGCTTTTCAATGAATATAATTTTGTTTTATTGTGGTTATGCACATTATCATTTATGTAAAATAAATGAATAAAATTATCAAACTCTTCATTCATGGCTCTAGCTATTCCAACATTCATTTTGGTCATCAATAGTTTCCAATCATCTATTGTTGGATTTGTATCTCTTATATTTATGAGTAGACAATAAAACCTTTGTTGGTCATCACTTTCTCCTTCTTATCTAAATATCTTGTCCAAAGTAACAACTATTTTTAGTTATTCCTACAAAAAAAATTCTCATATGTTTCTATTGTATGGTGGTATATCACTAACAAGAGGAATTTGAGCCAAATATCTAACCAAAATAATAGATATTCCGCCAAAACTCATGTTTACATTTTCAAGAAATCTTTGATAGAGTCTAGAGTTTGTGTTCTATGGCAAATTTTGCCCAATGAAGCTCATTTCATCAATCAATATGTATTTTATATGGTGGGTATCCTCTTGTGTTGCTTCTAATTCAACAGAATCCATAATTGGGATTCAAAGTTGTGCATGGAGAGTTGAGGCACCAATATTGAATGCTATAACTCCATTTGGTGTAATTAATAGAAGTGGTGATCGCTCGAGGAATGATGCATCTTGAATAGCTCGATGAATGGCACCTATCATATATGATTTTACTATTCCTATTTTTCTTTGGAATATTATGCATCAGGGTGAAGTATTTTGACCTCCATGAAAATGTTTCCTAACCATGTCAAGTGTTTTTTTTTGTTTGACACCTAAGGTTTCATATTTCATCTCTGGTGTTATATCGTCATCTATAATAAATCCATTATCTTTCATGGTGCTTATGAATTTGATCACTTTATTTTTGTATTATTCACCTCTATATTCATTATTCCATATTGCTTGTCTATTAATATCTCTTCTTACCAACATATCTATCTCACTAACTTCCATAACTTGGCCACATTGTAGCCTAGATATAATTTTCCACTCATGTTCCATTATGTTTTATTGAATAGGTTGATTATCCTCATCTTTAGTATCACCATGAATTTCAACATCTTCTAGAATTTTTCTTCTCTCCACATGCCAATATTTATAACTAAATGAATCCTAATTTGATATTATTTATTCATCATCAATTCCAATATCTATTTGTATATCATGAAATGGCTTGTAAAGTAATAAATTTTACCAACATAAATTGATCCATTTATTTGATTCATGTGCAGGGATGAAGGAAAACCTTAGAAATACTCTCACTATAACTACAGTACTCCTTTCCTCCCATTTGTTGTCTTTTTTCTGGCCTGGATTATATGTCCAAGATCTGGTTGCTTTAATAAGTGGTGTTCTTTCCATGGAAAAAGTCTTATTCTTTTATCCATCAATGAAAGACATTGTATGCTCTTCATGTTCATCTTATTTGTTTTTGTTTATAGGTTTGAACCCATGACATGAAACATTCAATTTCACAAATATGATATTACTCTCTACTAACAAAAGCTCAACAACATGTGACATGTTTCTTACACCCCAATGTCTCTTTCAACAATTGTCTCAGTTAGATGTATTATATATGATTTTACTACTAATTTATTAGGGTTTTCAATGTTTGCAATCTGCATCAACATTTGATGATAAGTTTTAGAACTATTCTCTAACTTTATTACATACTTATCAATGTATCTGACAATGACGTGTTTGGACATAATAGGTTTCCAATCTAAATTTTCTCTCCATATCTGTAATATATAAAGATTGTGTGTATTTAATCTATCATTATTTCTTGTAGGCTCAAACTATTTATCTCCTATGTCTAAGTCTTCATATAATTTTGATCCATTCAGATTTAATGGCCATGGTGCACCATACCTAGAAGAAATAATAAATCAATTGTTAGCTCTTTTACAAATATTATGTATAATTTTTATATAACTATTTATATGATTGAAAATATTACCTACAAACCATTTTTCCTCTTTTCTTATGTAGGCAAGCACCCTCTCTACATATTGTATATCATTATACACAATTAAGTAGCTCTTCATAATCACAATCCATATCCACAAGTGTAAGTTGTCTTGTATTTTGAAGACATAGATGTTGCATAAAAATTTGACATGCCTAATATTAATGATGTATAATAATTTTTTAGTTACACTGACAAATATAGTTATTACATAAAACATAAATGACCTGATGATTGATAGCATAGTTGTATATTTCATTGGTGTGGATCTTCTCGATAATTTTAAGAACGAATAATAGAATGGAAGTAATTCTCAATATTTTTTTCTTCAAAATAATTTTTCCAATCAAGATTATCCATATTTGGTACACTATCTAACCATATGAAATTATGCACATGTGGTGAACCTTTATGTCACCATTCATATCTAGACTAGTAATCTTTTGCTTTCATTCATTTTTGCAACATCTCCTTACGAAAAATTGAATGTCTCAAGTGCATATAATGTGCCACTATATGAGGATAATCAATAATATTCTATCTTCACTAATTTAGGGTTTCTCATGGATCTCTTAGTGGGGTTCCTGGCATCAGTGCATGTATATTAGGCCAATACATGTTTATTGTACTCAATGTGAAGAAAATGGTAGGTGATCCAATCTGATGGAACATGTTCATTAATTCACCATAACATTTTGCCCAATATGACCTTATACACTTAAAGGAGGTTCGAAACTGCATCAAACGATATGCTAGATAGGATTGGGGTACATTATCCATATGCTCACGTAACTTAGTAATAGTGATGAGCATCTCTTGAAGGCTTTTTTCATGAACACTACACTTGAATTTTATGTCTGATGTCTCATAATCATGTTCATCATGTAATACCTAAATCATGGATGTCATTGAAAATGGTGATCCCTATATTGAAATAGATGTAATAACAAATTCATGCAGATGTACTCATTTCAACCTTGTTTCTATCTAATCAAATCTTCTATCAAGAAATAATGTTGGAAATGCCATATCAATCCTAATGTGACATACTCATTTATAATAGATGTTCTAATCCCCATCCAATCAATCAGTGATCCAGGATCTGCTTTAGGGTTATTTACCTATGCATTGATTAATTCCATCTCCTTTGGCATATTAGGGGGTTTAGAGGCCATTGAAGTTGTGTAATCAATGATATTTATTTCATCCATCTCCATCAGTGGACCCACAAATACAACTTCATTTGCATCAAAATCAAATTGCATATGGACAAAGTTTAGCTAGTTAAAGATATTTTCATTAGAGTCAGGTGTAAGATATTTGAGTTCATTTTCATCAATCTAAACATCTGAATAAAACATGTCACATTTTATTTTATATTTTAGTGCCTTATATATTTTCTCTCTATTGATAGTAAAGTTGTAATTTGTTCCACATTGATCCCTTCGTCAAACTATAATCATTGGCAAATCTTTTATTTGATTGGATAAAACCTTATCAATTTCTTTTACTTCTTGCAGGGAAATGATTGTGTGTCCTTTATATTTATATTGGCCTCTTGTTACATATGTCACTTGTAGGATTGGGTTGACATGGGCTATTAACATTTCCTCAACTTATGTTAAATTTGCAAGTTCTAGTGGTTGTGTTCTAGGATCCATATTATTTGATGTTGAAAATGGATTATGACCTTTATCTTATCGACATCTATTATATACAGGGCCTTTAGGGGTTCGAGAAATACTTATTTCAATATAACTTTCTTGACAAATATAGCACATGTTTGGTGAAGCAATATTATCTAAGCCATGTAAAAAAATCATTTGAAATGTTTTTAAATCTCTCCCAACCATTCCATTAGGATCAATTATATTTTGTTCTCTTTCAATTTTTGTATCTTGTATTCTTTTTTTTAGGTTTCAAAGTTGACTCTTCTTCTAAGTCATTATTTTCCATTCTTCTTTTTGTAAGTTGAGATGTTATTTGCTCTTGTATATATTTATCTTGTGTAGTATTTGTAACATCGTCAACCATTACAACTTGAAATGCATTATTTGGTGTTTGGAGCACATGATGTATCGATATCAAGTTTGTTTCTTCAGAATTGATGTCAACATTATGAATCGACCGTTCGTAGTGATTTTGAGATGTTTCATGATGAAGTTCTTGTTTATATTGTCTTTCTATCTCAGTTAATTGATCTAAACACATTTATCTTTGTAATCTTGTTCTTAATACATATTGTTCATCTTGAGATGTTTATGCTCTAATGTCTTTCATCTTATCTGCAAGTTGCATCTTTTCTGCATCTTTTGAATTTTTATTTCTTCCTCTTATTGTACATCTGACATTTTTTGTTATCTTCATCTATGATATTCTCTTTGTTGTTCTCTTTGATATTATTTTTGTTCTTCTTCATTTGTAAAATTCCATTTCGATTGAATCATATCTACACAATTTTTAAGTAAATCATATTACATCAAATATAAATATCATATTAAATTTGATCATTGTAAAATATATAAATCACATTCATAATTCACAAATATATAAAAACATCAAATAAAATAATTCATAAATATATAAAAATGTTATATAAATTAATATAAATAATTTATTAAAATGATATTCAAAATTTTACGTAAATTAATCAAATTAATATATTAAAAATTTTAATTAATAAAAATATACAAAAATAATTGATATCTTTACTAATTTTGATAATTATATATAATTACAAGGAATATAAACTTATCTAAATTAACCATAAATTATTATAAAAATAATCTAAAAATATATTCTATCATACTTAAATTTCCTTAAATAAATAGTTGATCTATCATAAAAATAGATTTACCTAAACTTATAATTTATGTAGCATAGAGTTGTAACATAAACTATAAATTCTTAACGTTTTAGGTAATAAAATTAATCAAAAAGCATCCCAAAAAATGAAAATGATATGCATTTCATTTTCTTAATATTAAATGACCATTACATGTTCGTTGTTCATCTTAAGTTTTGAGATATGATCCTAAGCAAATGATACCACTTTCCATGTTTTGTTTTGTCATATTAGGAATATTATTATATCATATTTCAAATATCATTGGAATACTCAATTAGTGAATACCTATTCAATATAAGATAATTGAGTAGGTCTGGTCAGGTTATTACGATCAATCGACAATTTTATAGCAGCAAACCAAAGGTTATTATTTGGGTTCATAATGCTTGTAGTGATCCAAAGATTATTATTTGTGTTCATTTTATTTGTAGCGATCTAAAAGTTATTATTTGGGTTCATAATATTTGTAGCGATTCAAAAGTTATTAGTAAACCAAAAATTATTATTTGGGTTTACAATATTTGCAATAATTTTATCTGATTGAGTATAGTAGTCAATAATAGATTTGTAGTGATAAGAGTTTGAATAACAGTTACAAAAATCATATTTTAATTTATTCGAATAATTTAAAAAATAATTAACAACAAACATCTATTTTACAATTAATTTAGAATAAATATTTATTAAAAAAATTTACAATGAATACTTAAATAATTAGATTATTTTTTCTTTACATCTTTTTCTCTTCAATTTTATATAATTCGATTTCTTATTTTATATCTTTACAATTATATATATTATTTTTGTATATATATATATGTATGTATATGTTTAAAAAAATAATATTAATCATTTTTCTTTACACGAATACATCATCAAACATTCTCCTTCCCTTTTTTTTTAAAACATCTCTCAACATAATTAAATAACATAAACAAAACAATTTACAAATATTTATCAAAATAATCATGAAACCTAAATAGATCGTAAATAATATACATTATTTAGCATTCATGTGATCTTATCTTTGAAAAAAAGGTTGTATCTAAGGGAATTGTTAATAGTCTTACCTATGTTCATCTATTTTATTTATTTTTGGTAGAGATACTACCCAATCTACAATTACCCAAAAAGAATAGTCCATAGTTTTAAAATAGACTGATTTTTATTATTGGGGGATACTATGAAATCCGCGACCCCTCCCTACTCTATAGAACAAATATTTTTTTGGATAACCCATATGGTTTTCCATTCATCTTAAGGGGCCTCACTTAAAATGTTATATTTAGTGGTATAATTAGTAATTGTTTTAAAGGTACAAATTATGTTGAAAAGAATCTTAAAAAATAAAGTTGTGTAAGGTGAGAAAGTGTAAATTAATATGAATGTTAATTTTATTTTAATTTTTGTATATGAAGAATTAAATAATAATATTATTATATTTTTGGTGAAGTTAATGATAAAAAATAAGATTGTATATTTTTAAATGACATAGGAATGTGTTATGTGGGAAGGAGATATTGCATTTCATAGTGAGTTTGAATAATGAAAAAATAGTAGGGAACGACGAAGCTATACAAAACATGCAAGTAGTAAAATATTTTAAGATGAATTAAGCACTAGTGATGAGAGGTAATAACAAAGTATTTCAGGGGATATCATATATTAAAGAGCCTATATCATACCCCAGCATTGGATTCAAAGTAGTTAGTGGATTTACATTGTAGATGGGTTTACTACTTACAAAGTGTTGACATCTTTGATTAGTCATTTTCTATTGTCAAGGATGGATGAAGATGTCATGCAAGTTGATTTAATTATAATAGAACTCCACATTTTATATGCGACTTGAATCATCACTATAATACTTCTAGAGTTTATATTTATATATACTAATTATATTATATATTTATAAATCTAAATATTATTTTAATATATAAATTACTATATATAATAATATATGTTTTTAGGAAAAGGTGTGAGTAGATTGGTAGAGCAACGGGCAATCACAATCCACATGGTGACTCATTGGCTATCATCAAAGCATCATTAGGCATTGAGGAGGGGAGACAGGGGTGGCGTGGAGTTATGTTGAATAAATAAGGAGACTAGTCGAGGCTATAGAGGAGGAAGGTGACCACTCCTCGTGCTGGTGGATGTGGAAGTGTTTTGAACGATGACGAAGTTGAGGTGGAGGTGAGCTTTGGAGAATGTGGCATAGACAATGAACATTTTGACCTAGTAACAATTGTTAGTGGTCCCACTTATAATGGCGGTGGTGCTCTAGTGGAGGCCATGGTTGGTCTCTAGTGGTATTCTTCACCCTCTTGTTTTGGCTCTCAATCATTATTTTTTAATGTTACCCTTCAAGGTGTTTGTGCTTTCGATGTTTTGGTGCCCATTGAGACATATTTTAGGTTGGTTTTCATTACTTTTGGTGTCTTGTTCTCTATTAAATTATCCATGTTTCTTTATAAACTTTTGACTGTTTCAATTAATAAAACAATGAGAAACCTCTCAACTTTCATATCATCTATTAAAAAATATGTGTATATGCACATGCACAAAATAAAATATATAATAAAAATATTATTTTTATTATAATATTAACAGATTACATATATTATATATTTTTATTATAATACTATTAATATATATTATTACAATATAAGTAATAATGTATGTATTATTATATTGTATATAATATAATATAATATAATTGTAATTATTAGTAATTTAATATCTTATTAAATATATTTAATTTATTAATTATTATTATAATATATTATTTTTAATGATATGGAATGATATGGTTAATATAGGATTATATATATAATATTAATATTTATGAATTACAAATTATTCTTTGATAATAATTTATATATATATATTATATATATATATATATATATATATATATATATATATATATATATAATTTTAGTATTTTTTTATTATTGGTGAATGGTTTTTTAATGGGGACTATATCCCAATTACAAAAATGGCTTCAAATCTACATGGAACAAAGAGAGCACAAAAGAAAAAGGGTCTCAAAACTTTAGATGGAAAATAAGTACAAAGAAAGGTAGTCAAATTGTCAAACAGAAACAAAACAAAATAAAGCAACAAAACAACTAGAACGCAGCCGTAAAGCAGCCCAAACATAGTGAAATTATAGCTTACACAGCAACAAAGGCCTCAATGCCCAGATTCAATGGTAAAAATAGAGGACAAGCACTCAGGCCTTGTTTGAACAAATGGGGGGTCAAGGTTTGTAGTTTCTACTTTTTTTTCTTACCCACCTCTGTCCATTCCTCATTTCCTTCCTCAGTGAACACCGAAAGAACAACCTTTTAGAATAGGAGACTTGATTGTAGGGTGGCCCTAATCTAGTGGCACCGATGTGCCAACCTTATGAGTCCTTGTACTAATATCCAGATTTTTTATCAAGGGGTTGAGTTACCCCTGAGATTGAGCTTCAAAGTTCTTGCTCATCTCGTGAGAAACAAGAGCATTTTCTATAGGAGATTTTGAATCCATAGAACCACCAGGTGTTGATTTATCATTAGAATCCTCATTCATTATCAAATGACTATGCCTAGCATCTTTCCACCATGAACCCCTTCTATTAGATGTTCTTTTAACAATACAAGTAGAGACTAGGTGGCCCAATGAAAAGCAATTTCTACATGTGAAGGGCATTCCTTTATAATCTAGAGATTGGATCCACACTCTATCTTTGACTTTCATTTCAATGTTCGCTGAAAGATCTTTTGAGGTATCAATCTTTACCAAAATTTGAGCATAAGTAGGGTGAAGACAATCTTTTGTAAAAGGATCAATAGCAATGACCTTCCCTATAGCATTTCCTATGGAACCCAGACTATTTTTTCCCTAAAACTGCAATGGAAGGTGTGGTAGTCTGACCTATACCGATTTAACCAAAAAGGATTCCGTGAAAGGATCAAAAGATGGAAACTAGGGTTTCAAAATCAACAAATGTCCTTCACCATCCCAAGGTTTGCTAAAACTCTGATCCCTATCTTCAGTAGAATCAAAAATAGTAATGAAAAACCCTCTGGAGCAAGGATAGATATCTACCTGACCAGTTAGATATGGCTTCCAATATTCAAAAATCCAAGCATGAAGTGTTGCGAGACCTGGTAAAATTTGTTAAATCTGCAAATAAGAGCATTCGTTTTGAAATTTTCTTCAATCTCCACCACTTTGTCATAATATTATTATTTTAAAAATTAAAAAATATATAATAATATTATAATATATAAAATAATATAATATTAGTAAATATGATTATGTTATATTATTTATTGTATATTAAGATTTTAAATATAAATTTGTTTATATGTTATAAGGAATGTAATGTTTTGTTTTCATGAAGTTCAGGATTTTGTAAAGTGAAGGGGTGTAAATCGATAGTTGTACTTCATTTGAAATTTATCTATGTTGATTCCATATTACCTTTTGTATATGAAGGTTTAAGCAACAATATTATTATATTTCTGGTGTGTTGTGTTTCTTCATACAACATAACAATGTGTTGTGTAGGAAGGAGAAATTCTATTTCACGATGAACATGAGCAATACCAAAATAGTGGTAAAGCACAAAGCCATACAGATCATGTAAGTGATGAAATATGGTGATATACACGGCGGTAGTTAGGATAATGATAAGATATTTAAAGTAATATCATACACCATACTAGGATTCAAAGCAGTGAGCAAATTTACATGACATGTACCTATTATAAAAGAGTGCAACTTGTACATGTCGACATCTTGGATTAATCATTTTTATTGTAAAGATGGATGATAACATCATGAATGTTGATTTGATTATGGAAGGGGTCATCTGATATGCGACGTTACAGAATCCAATTACTGTAAAATCATAATTATTAATCACATGAAGGGTGACATAAAGCTTATACGCACTGGAGATGCCGGATAGGAATGGGGACGCTGCAAATTTTCAAAAAATGGGTGAAAAGATTTGATTAAGGTTTTGACAATTGATGGATGTTTTAGTATATAGGGCGGGTCAATTCACTACATTTATATTGGTCGTGGAATAATATCTGTAAAGCAAGAAAAAGACGCTCTGAATTTTAATCCTCGCGAGGGGTCAATTGAAATGGATGTGCATTTCCTTCTAGGCTTTCATGAGCATTACGCCACGTATGCAAAACAAGATCAAAGAAGTCGGTATGTGAGATATTTAGGCGGCTTTCCCCAATCTGTGTCGGTGACAAATGAAATCCTGCCATGTCTTTATTTTTCTCGTGTAATGAAAAGGAAAGGCGAATATAAGAATATCCATGCTACAGATATATCTACAATTCTCCTTAAATTTATTTAATGAATAGTTTGGCTTAAACTTATAATGATTTTTTTAATTTATTATTTTGTTTGTTTGTTTTTTTTTTTTGAGGATAATTGTGAGTTATATTTGTTAATGATATATAAAATAAGGTTGTTATGTGTCAAAGTTTTTGTGGGATGGGTAAAGATGAGATTTTGGAAGAGGATAAAATAAGTAATGTCAATTAAATAACAGATATTGAATTGTTTGTTGTTGTCAAGGAACATATTTTGTAGTTGTATCATAAATATTTGAAGAATATAAAATTATATCGAATACGTGATGTGTAAACATATTTTGTCATTCAATTTATAATGGCTACATATTTTACATATATCTACTACAATATTTGCAATTGAAGCATGTGCAAGGTAAGATTTTGGTGGTGGGAAAATTTTTTTGAGGCACAAGTTAGCACGAGAGATAAATATTACCTTTACAAAGCAATTGTGAAAAAAAGGAAAATTAAAATGCCCCTTGTTTTTTAACATATATTTACCACAACATCTGTAGTCGAAGCATGTGTGGGATGGGATTTTGGTGGTGGGGGAAATTTGTTTGAGGAGACACAATTTAGCACGAAGGAGAAAATTTTGACATCTTCAAAACAATTGTAAAGGAAAGGAAAATTACAAAGCTCCTTGTCAATCATAGTATTGGACAAAAGTTAAGTCTCTCGTAGAATCGAATATCCATGTCGGAGGCCCCACATAAAATGATAAATAATGTGTACCTAAAATTCTTAGTCCAACGACCTATGCAAGTAGCATCTAATTTATTAGCTCTGCTTCTTTCTTGACACAGATCAATTTTCTCTTTATTTACATTATGCTCCTCATTCATTTGACTTTGCACTTATGCCTTTACATGCTTTTCATGCATCTATGATATATCCAAATTAAACCATGACCCTAACCAAAAGAAATACAACACCATTGCCTTGCTTGAGTTTGTTTAGGTGTTAGGCATCTCTAGTCATTGCAGATCGAGTAGTGTCAATTCAAACCTAGTAAGATTGTGTTCCTCTTGAGCATGACTCTCCTAACCACTTTCATGCCATTATGGTTTTAAAGAAATGGCAAAAACTTTCTAAGGAACAATGATTAAAACCTTCCAATTTTTATCCCTACAAAGGGATACATCTGAACCTAGTATAAAAGTGACCTCGATTATATTCTTCCAAATAATTTTTAGTTTTTGAAACCTAACTTTTCATTTGGACAACAGTCTAAAGAAGACTAAACACAATTGACATTTCACAGATAAAAATTTGAACCTGATCTTAGTTTTTGTTTGTGTTTTTTTTTTGCCATAGGATGCAGCTTTGAAAGGCAACAGTGAAATTTGATAAATGAAATATATTTTTTAAAATTGTAATCTATCACTGCAAGCTTCCAACTACATTCTTTAGCACAAACTGATTTAAAAATACTACAAACTATACTAATGGATTTCTATTATGAACTCATCATAACCTACAAACATAGATCATGAAGTGGGAGGATGAAGCATGTAACATAAATATCCAAATAACTTTCTAAAACATTTCTTTGGATGAAAACAAAATGATAGAAGTAACAAGGTATCAATTATATGAAGACAATAAGATTAAATTAATGAAAAGAAAGCAATAAAATTGCATGACAGGAGAATGGCAAATTCAAACCATTTTTTGTTTAGAAATCAGAATCATCAAATAGATGGAAGTATACGAGTCACAGAAAGTAGATGCAACACTTTAAACATAAAAGATTAGTAAAATTAAAATAATGAAATACATTTTGAATGAAAAAATGTGTAATAAAATTAAACTTTTTAAGGCATGGATAGCCAAAACCAAATCTTTGAATGCCAATCTTTGATTTATCAGTCTGCATAGTGACTATGTCCCAAGAAAAAATGCAATACCCATATTGTTGAAAGTTGGAAAAAAAATCAACTATAAAATGAAAATTTTACCAATCATTTAAGTGTGTGACCTAAGTTCAACCCCACTCCATAACAGAGTGGCCCATGGTATTTCCCCACACAAAAAAAGGCAACCCACACTCTCACTGCTAAGCATTAAGCAAAAATAAAAGTGACAGATTAGGGATTTTGGATGCACATTGATTTGAATCTAAGAGCAAATGGAGAATAATGATGTAATCTCCGAAGAGAGTTATAGTCAGACATGATATTGGTCCAGTGACATGAAAAATAGGCAAGAAAAACTAAATACATAACAAATATTCCCAAATGGGTGAACATCTACAACTCTTACAATGCAAAAGAGAGGGTGGGCTATCAAGATTCAACTTGGGGGCATCTGCATATGTGAATAGTCATTTGTAATCTAGATCAATCTGGTCATCTAACAAAAGATTGGAATTATTTACCAGTAAGGTGGAGCACTTGCCACTAAGATGGCCCAAGGCTGAGCTTGTTCATAAAAGTCTACTTTGATGATGTATATAAAATGGTGTATAAAGGTTGGTTTTCAAATAAAAAGAGAATAGTAGATCACAATGTCTATTTTCCAATTCCCAATGAAACATAGGTTATAAATCATGAAATAAATAACTACTAGGGGCACCACTTGAAAAAATACTTATTTTAGAAGCCAAAGATGAATCACATAAGCCAATACTTTCTAAAACCGCTCTCTAATCTAAGACATCAAATTAATAAACCGATCCCCTATATGATGAGCTTATCACACTTAAGATCCATGCAGGTGGTAAAAAAGAGTCAAAATTTAGCTTTGGGTTTCCATTCAACATTGGCACATCGCTAATAATCTAGTAAGCAACATCCTTTGAAATTGACATATCTCCAAACATCCTGACCTTGCAAAATAAAAATAAAAAAATTACTATTTCACAAAGCTATAAACTACAATAGATATATGACATGTTTGTTAATATATATATATATATATATATATATATATATATATATATATTTAATAATAATAATAATAATAATAATAATAATAATAATAAAGAATAGTTACTAATTGATGTTCCTATACCGTCAGCACCTAATTTGAAACCTTGACACCCATTGTGCCAAACCTTCCATAAATCCCTAAAGCAACATCATTAATTCTCTAAACTAGGCAACTCAATATCCTCAACAAAAAAAGTCATAGCTACTTTTATTTCCTATTGAGTTGCCTATGTCATCATATTACCTATGGTCATTATGATCTAGGCATCTACAAGAATCAACCACCGCTTATTTTCTTTAGCTTAGCCCTCATCACAAACAACTCCTTTGCTTTGGGCCTTCCTTCATTTAGTTGAATTTTTCTCCATCTATTCCTTGCTAAAAATATTGAGTGCATTCTATAAATTGCATAGTGCATGGATAACTACAAGTTAGAATGCATTGTAGGCCATCAATCAAGATACTTAACATAAAAAAAAAATTAAGGTTTGGGGCATGGCGTACTTGTTTGAATTAAACAAAAACACTTTATATCGCCTTCTCAATTTCTAAATATTCATCATAAATCATGACAAATGGCACATTATTGTAACTTAGACTATGGGGGCATCTAAGATATGAAGATCTACCGATACCATGCCATGGCATTATCATTCAAAGTAAGCAATAAAATATATTATTTTTTTATTTTTGTGTAGTGTTATTGGAACTTGAGAGAGTGGTTGACAACCAATAACTCATATTTCAAATTTCACAAGTTGCATTCATATGTCAAAGCTCCTCCTCCTCTGTAGTTTGTTATTTAAATATCTAATTGTAGTTTATTTTATCTATACTAAGGACCTATCCTTTTCTCACTTCTCACATAAAAATTGAAGGGTTTTTTGAGCTTCACACCCTAACAATGCATTTATTTCCATGAACTATTCATGACATTAGCACTCTATGCTTTAATAACATGTCCACAATCTCAACCAATGAAAATATAGATAAATGGCTTTTTAGTATTTTTTGTTAACAAATGCACAAGTTGACCAATGGAAAACTACAAACATTTGAATGCATAAAAAATAATAAATTTTGATTGGTCTGAAAGATAGAGTTTAATCAAGAGTTAAAATAAAATCTTCCTTTGGAATACCCTTCAAGACTAATAACATGAGGAAAAAATGGAGTGGGAGTTCTCCTTCAGCATGTGTTATTAGGGGGAACCCAAGAGTTTCTGAAGTAGGATGTGTTATTTGAAATTGTGTTGGTTCTCTAATCCAATTTGTATTGAATAAATTTGTAGATGGTACTAATAATGATGTTGAGGTGTAATTTCTTGTCTTGGGGTTGGATACTTTGATGCAATGCGGAATCAATAAAATCTTAATATAAGGAGACTAAATGGTAATCATCCAGGATTTACGAAACATGAAGGCTAGATCATGGAGTACTAGCAATATCAAAAGTTGTGCATAGGGAATGTTGGATAAACTTAGCTTCTGGTAGGCCTTTCACTATTTTCTATGATGAACAGTCTAGCAAAAAAATATTTATCACAAGTTGAATAAATCATTGGTGATAGTGATTAAAATAACTGGTATTTCTAGGAAGCACCATCATGATTTGGTGGTCTAGGGTGGTGAAGCTTTTACGATGATCATGTCTTTTTATTGGTACTCAATCGACATTGGGGGTCTCATTTCCCATGTGTGACATGCCCCTCATAGTTATATCTTCAAGGTAGTGAGATTAGCAATGTCTTCATTACAAAAACTCTTCGTTCCCCTCATTATTCTCTTGGGTGTTCTAGCAGGTCTCTGATGAATTTTGACACAATGGACAACATGCTATAGGTGGCATTGAATGATCCCTTGCTACACGTTGATCAAAATTTAATTTTAGTGAATATATATATATATATATATATATATATATATATATATATATATATATATATATATATATAGCTCAATGTCAGGGTTGAGGGGTCTCAGTCCCAGTCGCTTTTGATCGGAGCTCGAATCAGTTTGGGACACAATTGAGGGCCCAAATCTCCAATAGCCACAACTGACCCAAGAATACTAATAATCAGTCACAACTGGCCTAAGAATACTAATGATCAGTGACAACCGACTCAAGAATACCAATGATCGGCCATAATTGGTGCAAAAATACCAATGATCGACCATAAACGGCCCATGCATAGTTAACGATCGACCATATCTAACTTCCAATACCATATTGAGATTTAACCCTGGATGATATTTGAAACAACTAAATCACTTTACCAACTCACCCACATCTCATCAATAATATCTTTTTAATTTTTATATTGAATAAAAAAATAAATTTAGTGAATAAATATAGATCTTCATCTCAACTAACAATTTTATTATTAAAATGATTATTCTATATTACTATTTTTTATTAAAAATAATTTTAATAATAAAATATTTATCTTTCAATTTAAAAATTATTTTCATAAATTAAATTAAAAATAAAACTTTAAATCAATTCGTCACCAAGTGCTTCATTCTATAAAATTGTTAAAAAAGTTAATCAAGATTTACTAATATATAAAATATAATTTTTTTTATTAAAAATTAAGAAGTCATGTCATTTTGAATTATGTTTGCTTTCACAGTGTATGAGTTGAATATAATACTTTTTGGAAAAAAATATATTTTAATTTGAATCAACATTTCAGATCACTTTTATAATCTTTCATTAAAAAAAGATAAAAATCACGAATGTATATTAAATTAAATAAAAAATATAATTTTTTTTCAAAAACTATTATATTTATATACCATATTATATTAAATTTAAAATAATTATTTATATATTATATAAAATAAGGTGATAAATGATGATCTTTTAACCATTATCCAGTTTGGTTTCAATGATTTATAGCCTCTTATGGGCCGAAGCCGTCATGCCCCCACAGTCCAAAATAATTAAAGTCGGTTGCCCATTTTGATAGCGATTGAGGACGACTTGCGCTAAATTAGTGATAGGAAGTTTTTCTGCAATTAAAATACATATTTTGGTATAAAAGTATCCAATATATAGATAAGAGTCTAAACCTCATCTATGTTACATGTTTGAAGGGGTTGATTTATATGTCTGTTCTCTCTCTAAGTCTCTCACTTGAAAGATATTTTATTTATGTGGATGTTAGCACCCAACATCATCAACTTGAGTAATGTTGGTGTTTTTGGATTTTTCATTGGCAGCTGAGATTGATACTAACCATCATCATCAATTTAGGTGTTGACAATTTAAAAATTATTTGTAAATATTTATTATTTACAAAGTTGTATTTTTTATTATTGGTAATTTTTTAAAATTAGAGTTATACATTAATTTAGGATATAATAGAGATTCAGATTTTTAAGTGATTAATCATTGAAATATTATTAAGATTTATCAAATTATTAACAGTTATAACTGAGTTAGAAAATAATATTAATGAATATAATCAATTTCGAAAATTCGATCAATCACCACAACTGCTTAAAGAATAGTATTAATAGCTATAATTAACCTCACATACCTTAAGAAATTTAAACTTTAACTAAATTTGAAACAATCAAATCACT